>JALHBY010000311.1:50891-115053 GCA_024340155.1 Tolypocladium pustulatum
AGACCCGAAGCGTTCGTAATATCAACTTGCATGCGATTTCGAGACGCTTCTAAATCGCTGGGGCTTGAGGCAGCCGGCCTAAGCTTGATATGGTTGAGCATCGGCACAGCGCTTGTCCGTCGGAAGGCCCGAAAGTTCGTCCCCAGCTGAGGAGCCTCGCTGGGTGCCCAAAGTACGTCGTCAGCTCCCAGCATGGCTGAATACGTTCGACCAACTTCCAGTCCCTTATGACAGCTATGACACACTCGCGGTTTGTGGCATCTGCCAGTTACAAGGAGTGTGAGGCTAATGGTTTTAAACCCTCTTTATTGCAGGCTAACGCTTGACCCAAGAGCAGTGACAAATTTGATGCCGCGGCCGTCGCGCTAGCCTGGCTGTCTGGAGGCCAATTTGAGACAAGGCAGCCGGCAGCATACGCCAAGCCTTCCCCGCAGATCAGATCTTCCTTCGTCGAGGGGTTTGGAGAATCGCGGGGTCGAGCCAGTGGATGCATCAGCATTCTGTCTTATTGGTAGATACAAAGCCTTCAATTACGCTATACTGCCGAATATTACCCCAAACAGCTAGCGGTTCATCGTTCGAGACTAACTTCATTAGTTTACGGGCAGCGCTGATCTCCTCTCCTCAGCTCGTTGGTGACTTGGAATAGGGTTGTGCATTGCCACGAGCAAACAGGCTCAGCCCAGCTGATGTTGAAGTGTTGATCAACAGGCATGCGCTCGTGCACAGCAACGTCTTCAGGCTCGTGGTCGTGGTCGCGACCAGTCATGTAGCACCCGAGACGATTTTGTTCGTGATTCAGGCAACGGGGCTCCTCAGCTGCCTCATGCTCGAACAAAACCCCTTCATGTCCATCTCCATGTCCTCTTCACCAGCTTCCTGGCGGCGGTGAACAGAGTCTCGATGTCGGTCGGGAATCCGCAGAACTGCACCGAGCCGTTGCCGAACAAGCGCAGGGAGCTATTCCTGTTGACGGACATCGACCTGTGGGTGGTGATGGACATGGTGACGCCCATGGACCCCACCACGCTCCCGGAGTAGCTGGCGACCATGCTCATGGTCTCGGGCGTCGTGGCGAGGTGTTATCATCTTGGCGTTGTTCGTCTGGATGGTGGCGCCGAACAGAGTCGAGCTCATGCTGGAGGTCGAGCACACGGTGTCCATCCCGTCCCCGTTGTCGACTTCGGTCGCCGCCCTCCGCACGATCCAGCCCGCCCACCTGCCTCTGATCTCGTTCCCGACCTTCACCACGGTCGAGTGCGTCGTCATGGACACGGGTTCGATCCACTCCAACTCGGCGTAGTAGGTGTCATTGGCCACCCTGACGTTGATGCTGTTGTTCCTGATGACGGTGCTCGAGATGACGGGTTTGATGGTCCACATGGTCGCCACGGCGTTCGGGATCTGCCACCTGGTCAGCGGCATGAACTTGCGCTCTAGCCCCTCGACGACCGGGTCGAACTCCATGGACCTCCTGAACTCTCCGACCAGCACGGACATGAACGAGTCCAGCGACGGCACGCCCCTCTGCCTGAACAACGCCGAGAGGGCCGCGCTGGCGCTCAAGGGCGGGAGCTCCCTGATCGCCTGCCCCGCGAAGGTCTGCACCAGCTCGTTCATCCCCATGAGCCTGTCTCTCTCCTGCTCCGCGTGCTCGGTTGCGCTCTTGACCCTGGGCGCATGGGTGTCGTTGGAGTTGAAGTTCCACGTGGAGTACATGATGGACGCGTCGGTGTCGGATACACGCACAGGGCCGCGCGTGCGGCGCCAACTGGTGTGTGCGTCACGCACGAGTGCCACCGTCTCCGCCACCATGCCGACGGACGTGATCGGGACCGACATCAGGACCACAGGGTCGAAGGTGAAGCGGTTCATCGACACGGTGACGGAGGCGTGGAGGAAGGGGTACCTGACTGGGTTCGAGTGCAAGGACGCCATCGCCATCATCGGTGCAGATAAGCAAGTTGTGCTACCACACCACCACCAGGTCGACGAACGAGGCACTTGTGTTAAATGTTAATGTAAATCGCTGGAACTTTGCCTGCAGCTCGAGCACATTTACCTTGTGCGCTACGTTAAACGCGTCACCTCGAACACGTGCGCTGCGTTCTAATACCGTGCGCATTAGTAGAATACACTGTGTGCCAGCTGGAGCACCATGTGCCACCTTGACTACTGTAACTCATCTCGAGCGCGTTCCTCTTACCTCACTTCATTCCCAACGTCACCATGTCTTCATTTTGCGCAGATCTGCGTATGCTGCCCTATGACATGGCTGCCTCGCCGATTGATTCGACATCCTCCGCAAAAACAGGGTCGACGCCACCCTCGACAGCCCCTTCTCTTGGCCCATCACCGATGGCCGAACCGACGGTTCGTTTCAAAACCGTGGCTAATCTCTTCGAGGAGATTATCCACGCTCCAGAAGATGTCCTCATTGTCCAAGGTACGACATAGATCGATCGAGTCGATATCTCTTACTAATAATTACCCAAGGCGTCTCGGTTAGAAACTTCATAGCGATCGATGGCGAGCGAGGCGACGGAGGCGACCGACCACGACGGTGCCGAATTCATTTCTCGGCTCAGTCAAAGCTCTTAATCATCACATTTCCAACTGCCGCCCATGAAGCGCTCCATTGTAGACTCCATAAGCCTATCTTTATTGCTATTATCGGCATGGGGCTTCAGGAAGATTGGGAGTGGACGCAAGCAACACAATATCGAGCGACCGGCATTGGCGCTGGAGAAGCAGATTCTAGTGGTGGTCCAATCCCCGTGCGAGGATATAAGGGGTCTTGGCCAACACTTATTATCGAAGCTGGATACGCGCAAACCTTGACGAGCCTAAGGAGAAAAATGAGATGGTGGTTCAGCGCGTCTAACCACGACGTCAAGATCGTCCTGATCGCCCAGTTTGACCAGAGCCAGGGTCAATCACTTCTTGAGAAATGGATCGAGATCCCGGCTCCGCCTCGGTCAGGAGCCACGACAACCCGGGCAGTTACCCAGACACCTGCCTGGCGACCTAACCGAGACCAGCGCATCACCATTATCCAAAACCCAGGTCTCGCGGACGCAGATCCACGGCAATTGGACCCTGCATCGTACACTGTCGCTAGGGGCGCTCTGCGATTAGAGTTCAACCTCCTGTTTCTCCGACAACCGGGTCAGGGAGAAGAAGATATCATTATTAGCGTCGAAGCTCTGCAAACTTATGCAGTACGTGTCTGGGCTCGGACTTAACGGGCAGGAATAAAGATGTCACACAAGGCACCACTGGTAAGTGATGATACCCCAGCGGCACGTGCTCGAAGCTTCGGGTGGACCAAAAGCTAAGATTCACAGGGCAGGAGGCCCCGGCCTAAGTGTGAAGGATATGGAGTGGCTTGATAGCAAGCTTGAGGCATTCTTGACTGATGGAACTTGGTGAATCTGTGCTGTGTCAGGCGAGTCAATCCGCCAGGTTGGCTCACTTGCGCGAATAGTTGGAGAAGGTTGGCCCTGATGACCGCGGTGAGAAGCGCATACCTCGCTTTGTGATGCCGCTCGCTGTATATTTGTCAGGATGAGAACCTGGGAATTCCTAATACATTGACCGCTGCGCGTTTTGCTACCGTAGCCGAAGTTGCTGGGGCGCTGGGACCGTGCTGACAAAACGTGAAGACTTGTTGAGCTTTCACTGCAGTCGGCTCAGATTCAAACCGCCCCGTCACTCTTCTCAGCTAAGCCTTTTTCTTCTCGATTTCGTATCCATTCTTCTCTTCCCATTCTCTAGCAAGGCGTATGAGCCTCATCCCAGCGGCAGCGCTCACGCCATCGTCAACCTGCTTCGTCCAAAAGCTGTCAATTCCTGCCACCAAGACAGATTTTCTCCGTTCTCTTTCAGCCGGACTCAGATTGACTCCGGCTCTCTTATTGGCCTCGATTTGCTCTAGGTATGAGAATCGCCTGGCATAACGCTCGTTGCGTTCCTTGCGAATCTGTGCCGAGCCAAACCGCTCAAAGACAAACCTAGTGATCGCGCGGAGACCCAGAAGGATGTGCTCACTGACGAAGATTGTGATGGGCAACGTGGCCCATCTGCCACTGTCGACCGAGTCAGAGTGGAAAAGGTGGACGATGGCGGCAGTACTGATGCTTCCAAGCCACGTGAGAATGTCTAGCGACAAGACCCAGGGTCCTATTCCGTCCGCACGGCTAGGAACTGGACGCTTGTACTCGATGCAGATCTTTGCAAAGTCCGATCGCAGCTCGATCCAGTTGTTAATGAGAAACCCCAGTGATATGAGGGGCCAAACCGGACTAAAAAGTGCAAGGTATCCGAACTGAAGCACCAGCTCCGCGATGTCATCTTGAACATTGTACTGTAGCAAGGTAGCCTGGTTCCTGCACGTCTTCAAGAACTTCGCCTCGTCCGGCTCGTCGGTCACAATGGATAGGAGCATCGCGTCTTTTGAGTGAGTCCTCCGGTACTCCCTGTACCAGCCCTGGAACTTGTGCTTCAGCAGCGGCAGTATATTTTCTTCGAAAAAACTCGAGATTTGGCCAGTCACCGTCAGCGCGATGACCTCGTTCCGCAGCCTAGCCGTGTCTGACCGAAACACTCGCGCGGAAAGCCTGGGCTCGAGACCAGGAATCAAGCGCTGCAGTACTCGTTTGAGCGACGGCACCACTACATTACCAAACGGTACGTAGACAAAGGCCGTGAGCAGAATTGGCAAGTAGTTTGTGATGATGCTCAGGATAAAGATCTTTTGAGTCAACGACATCTCATGCTGATCAGCAGTGCGATGGTTCTCATATTCTGTGAGGAATGTTGCAACGCCCTCGAGGGATGAGCTGATGTATGGTATGGCGACTGCCAATAAAATCGTGGGTAAGTATTCCTGGTGATTCCTTGAGTAAGTGATGCTCCATGCCTGCTACGACGGTGGCGCGAACCCACCAGGTAAAATTGGTACGGGCCCTCATACGCTTCAGAAATGAGCACCTCGACAGCGAAGACGCAGCAAATAATGGCCCCAAGAGCTGCTGTGGCGACTATGATGAAGGGGATTTGAAGAAGCTGACGAGCGATTTGTTTCGATTTTGGGAAATAGTGCATTGTGCGCCCCGTCTCATCCACAACGACGCGTTCGTACCTAAACTCGGGTCGGTTCACTTTGGTCTTGTTGACGCCTCGGACGTTCCAGCGCATACTCAAGTCCATCTCTCGCAACTTCCAGTACTCTAGGAATACCGTGCACCAGACGCTAGTAAGGATGGCGTAGGCCAGAGAGTATTTTGGGAGGAAGAGCCATGCGATGACACCAGTAATGGAAGGAAACGTCAAAAACATGAAATATGTCTGAATGAAGGCAAAGTAGAATGCAATCTGGTCAAATTTGTCAGAGCTCCTCACTTAGCACCCATGAAAGCGCGTCAAGTAAAACACTAACCTTGGAGCCCAACAAATCTCGGATTTGATCAAGGTCTTCGACGGTGAGGATGAAGCGGCGGCTGAGGTGTCGCAAAAGGGACTGATTGACGCTCTCGTTATGAAGAGGGAAAATGGCCTTGACATTTCTCCACTGCCCGACCTCTGGAGTGATTCCAGCGCCGCCCAGCTCCTTTGGCCAAAGTACAAGACGGTGCACAGCGAGCACGTCCTCGGATTCGTACCATCCCGGCACCACTGTGCCCTTATCGCCTCCTGGATGAGCTTGCGTGACGCCGTAGAGCCAGTCTCTTACTCTGCACGGCCAGTCAGACGTCGTCATCCAAACAGAAGTAGGAGGGTTAGCTCATGTTTAAAGTACCTGAATTTGTAGACCGTATTTCCCAGCAGCTGTTTTGACGCCTGGACAAAGACTAGAATCGTCTGGTCAAACCCCGGGCGTACTTCTGTGTGGAGACCCGCATCTTCAAGGTTATCGAGCAACGAGGTAAACTCTTTCGAAGCCACTTCGTATTCTACACGCGGGTGAGATGGGAGTCGGATCGGAGCGAATGTCAACGCGGAGGAAAGCTTCCGCACCTATGCCACTGAAGTCGTAAAGCACAATGTACTTGTCGTTGACAGGCTGATCCGTGTCTTGCGGTAACTTGTTGCTTTGCGCTCCGCCCGAACCAGCGCTTGGTGGTGAAAGGTTCATCTTGAGTGCCGAGGGCGAGCCATCGGTTGACGCAGGCTGGAACGCCCGAAGTAGCCCGGCGGACCCAGTGAGCTACCGACTGTAGCGAGTGAGGATCAATGCGATGCTTGCAGTTGCGCGTTCCCTGGCGCTAGTGTTCGCGCTACACCTGAGAGATCCAATGTTTATGTGCGCGATACAGGCCAATTGAGGGTGCAAAGCTTCAACAAGGAGAAGGCCGTCTTGTCGGCGGCTGTCCAAGAAACAAAGTTGGGTGAAGTAGGCGGAAGACGTTGCAGAATCCTGTTATCTGGCAAAGGGAGAGTTGATTACCCGATAACGTAAGTACTGGGCTTTCAAGACCTGCACGTCAGCGCCTCAGCGCCTCCACAGCATGCACTGCGCCACGCTCAAGAGCGAATCAGTCCGTGGTCTTTTCAGTGGCTTAGAACGGCTCGGACGGACGCGAACACTAAGGTACTCGTACAATCGCAGTTGGTATTTTTCGTGGCTGCAGGACGCAACAATCCGCGCGCTGCGCCAGGACCAGCACGAATTGCCAGCCGCGAGCAGTGATGCTTCCTCTTCGACGGCTATTCTTCCGTCAATAGTTATCCTGGGCCCAGCTGCTTCAGTGATTTTACGATGCAAAAGATGACGGCAGCACACGTATCCCGGGCTCAATCTGCCGACAGCCCACCGGCTCCATTTATCATCCGACAAGCAACTGGCTCCGCCGACCTCGCCGCGGTCAGAGCGTGCTTCAACGCATACACCGCATGGCTGAACGAGGACATTTCCTTTCAAAATTACGCAGCTGAGCTTGATGGACTGCCTGGAAAATATGCACCACCATCGGGTGCTTTGCTCCTTGCCGTTGACACATCGACCGACAGCATTCTTGGCTGCGTCGCAATGAGGCCGCTCGAGCTTGAACCCGAGTACCTATGGAATCGCCGGAAGCAAGCCCGGTACTGTGAATTGAAACGCCTCTTCGTCTATCCCGAGGCGCGAGGGCGCCGAATCTCGCGAGGCCTGGTCAAAGAAGCGGTATTGAGGGCTCGAAATGCCGGGTACCACGAGGTCCTTCTCGACACAATGGCCAAGATGCACGCTGCTGTGAAGCTGTACGTATCTGAAGGGTTTCAGAGAACAACACCTTATAATTCGAGCCCCTTAGAGGGCGTAATGTACTTTACTAGAATCCTGCGATAACTCAAGCATGCCGTCAGCAACGAGGGCCCGACAACAGCTTTTATAATCATACAGTTATGTGAAGAGAAACTTTGGTTGGGCGTCCGTGGAGTGATTGGTTCTTGAAGTTGGCCGAGCGGTAAATTGTTGCACCTCGTGGATGGAGTTAAGCACGCCCTTCTGGAATTGCTTGTCGGGGTAATCGACATCTGGACCTAACGGAACTGTAATGCCGGCCATCAAATGCCGAATAGCAAAGCCCAGACGTGTCGATTGGAATTGTGCTCGGTCCAGCGGCAATGTCGACGCGCTATATTCATTTACACGTGACGTCCATCTTGAGCATTGTCGCGTCTAGATTGGGCGCAGCATCGATCGCCGGAAGCACGAGTAGGTATAGTTCGCTGCGTAGAAGCTCCGTGCCCATGGGGAAGTGGCGCGGCCCGAGCAACGTGGAATCCAGTGCATCCTTGTAGTATCACGAGCGTCTAGCTCAACAGAGACGTGGCGGGCGTGTCACGTTGACGGCGGAGAACCTAATCAAAGACTCCAAGCCGTCGGTCAATCAATCAACTCGCCTATTCAATTGATGGAGGTTGCCTTTGTTGGCAGCGTTGCTGTCCGTGCGTGCAATTACCGGTCGCCAGCAATTTGCAGACTTGCACTACACTGGGTGGTCTCAGTTCTTAGCTCAGGCCAATGTCGAGGACTCCTCGGCTTCCTGTTGCTTGCCTCGTTCTTTTCACTTCACCATGTCTCAACAGACCGGTGAGCCGTAGGTACTCGCAAAGCATGCCGAGGTGGAAGCTGTCTTGAGCTTACCATGGGTAACTGATAATGATGCAACGCTCATCTGCAAAACGTGCCAGCACCAGGTGTGCTTTTGAGTGGGGACCAGGCCTCGCGGGCGGGACGCATTGGCGACATGCTCCAAAAGAGTTGGCAAGCAGGTTGAGTAGATCCCTGGCGGCGCAGTGAGGTGGCATCGATGAGGAGCCCGAACCCAGGATCGTGCTTTGCACGTCGTAATTTTGAGGTCTTTGGCGGGGATCCTCGCGCGGATCTTCATATTACGCTTGGTATGGCGGCGGAGAATACATCCAAGCTTCACCCTAGCGCCCCGCTCACGAAGTGCCGGACAGCCAGCGGGGAAAGTAGTCGCACGCGCACTTTTGACACCAGCTTCGTGCTGTTCGGCTGCCAGAGCTTTTAGCAGCAACTAAGTCCTTCAATGTGTCTAGGGATTGGGATCAGGGGCCCGTTTGCAACGTCTGTCACTGGTGAGCACGGAAGGCTCCCGATCGCCGAGGGACTGGGTCGACGTATGACATGCTGGCAGTGCCGATGTCTTATAGCCGCCTGCCGCCCGAGGCAGACGGCGAAGAAGCCATTCTACTTCATTTGTTGATTGGACGTTCTTCTTTCGTCCAGGTTGGTGCCTTTGAAGTACTTCAACGTCGCACGGCGAGCGTGGCCTCTGCTCGAAGAAGTAGCCTGACCCAAAGATAACCGCCGACAGAGGACCGTCCTTTCTATGCTCCATAGAAGGCCAGGAAGCCTCATCATTGGCTTAAGCATGCATCTCACCTTGGTGATGCTCTTCTTTGGCGCCGCACTGGTCCCTGCCAACGGTGCCGAGATCTTTAGAGACTCCGAAGCTCCGGAGACTCCGGCAGAGGCAATGGCAGTGGTCCCAAAATGCGCAGTCAGTTCCCGTTCCCCTTTTCGTTAGCGCTCTTTGTGCCGTACATCTGACCGAGTGCTGTCACGTTGCAGGTCCCCTGTCTAGTTTCGGCTTTCACCAAGTCTGGATGCTCGATTTCGAATGCAACTTGCATATGCGACAACGACACAATCTTGAATGAAGGGACAGCATGCATTATGGAGTCATGCAGCCTTACAGATGCTCTTTGTAAGTGCTTGCTCGCCATCAGATGCGGCAGTCATTTGCATGTTGCCTGATGCCTGAGGGAGCTGACACAGTAGGCAGTGACAAAGAACATCAGCCAAACAGCTTGCCATGCGCCAATAAGAGACCGCTCCAAGGAGTATGATGTGATGAACTTATCACTAGGCGTAATTACGGCAGTGCTGATTGCCACTCGTCTCATCTTCAAGCAGTTCTTCAGCAACTCCCGACGACTGACCTCCGACGATTGGATCATCCTCGCAACACTTGTCGTTGGCATGCCTTGCACTATTATCAATGCGCGAGGATTGACAGCCCATGGACTTGGCAAAGATGTCTGGACGTTACCTGCAGCTGATATCCTCGATTTTGTGAAATACTTCTACGTCATGGAGGTTCTCTATGTGGCCGACGTGGCACTCATCAAGCTGAGCCTATCCCTTTTTTACCTTCGCATCTTTCCAGGGCAGGGCATTCGCCGCGCTCTCTGGGCAACAGTCCTAGTAAACGTTGTCTGCGGGGTTACCTTCGTTTCTATAGCGATCTTTCAATGCGCCCCGATCAGCTACTATTGGACCCAGCATGTCGACGGCGTCTCGTCTGGCCGTTGCATAGACGTCAACGCATTCGGCTGGGTCAATGCGGCTGTCAGCATCTTCATCGACATTTGGATGATTGCCATTCCTCTGAGCCAAGTAAGGAAGCTAGAGCTCCATTGGAAAAAGAAGATTGGGGTCACTGTCATGTTCTTGACCGGAACTTTGTGAGTCCCCAGACCATTCCTGGCAGTCGCTATCGCGTCAAGTGCCTCTCAGTCACTCCGAATCATTGTTCGGCTATGAAGCCTTTACGTCCGCAACACGTCCGCCGTCTAATTTCAGTTCGACTGACGCCAGATCTCTATAGCGTCACCATCGTCTCCATCCTAAGGTTGCAGTCGCTTATCCACTTCGCCAAATCGACGAATCCGACTTGGGACGAATGGACAGTCGCCCTGTGGTCAACCATTGAAGTGAACGTCGGCATGCTCTGCACCTGTCTGCCATGCGTGAGACTAATGCTGGTTCAATCGTTCCCCCGCGTTTTCGGTACGCACAACTCGCAAGACAGATCGAACATGGAAGACAGCAGAAGGCGGCAGAGCAGCGGTGCCACCCTATCACAGAAACACATTACTCTTGAGGAAGTTGAGGAGAGGAGTGTTTGATAGCTTAAAATGGTTTTTAATTCTTGGGGAAAGCAACATTTGCAGCAAAGATAATACTCCACGTTCCCTCTTTTAGATAGTTTTCTCGCGAGACACCGAAACAAAGCGATGTTTTCCTACTCTTCTTCCAACAATACCAACACCTTTTACTACACCCTCTCGACCACTTGCAGATCATGAGCCGGCTCTTAAATGTCCCCGTTATTATATGCGGCCGCAAATGATGGACCTGTGAACGCTCTCCAGCACCATCACCATTATATCGGAGGAAGTGGAAAGTGTCAGCGAATGAAGTTACGCGATGAATTATGATTCCTACGGAACGCCACTGTTACGAAGTATGGATGGAATTGTCAAGGCCAAGGTTGAGCTGCATGGCGTAGCATCCGTGAGACATGCGCCCGAACCAAGTACCTAGGTCCACAGCAATGGTATGTATTGAACGACCACCGTGTCGGGAGAAGCTGCCTTTCCCCCAGTTCTAGTAGTGTATATAGGCACTAAGCGAAGTCAGTGTCCATGAAATGCAGAAATAATACTGATGAATCGAAGTTCGACACTGTTTTCAAGAATCTGGGCGCGAACCACCCCCTCTGAATACAGTAAAGACGTCGACCGCGCATGTCGACTGGATATAAAGAGCACCCAACAGTCTCACATACTGTAATACAGAGCACATATACACAAGGGTATCCTTTCTGCCAAATCCACAAATCTTTTTTCAGCGTCGCAAACTTCTCGTCCAATGTGTGCCCTCTACACTAAGCACTCCAGTCATCATCATACCAAGAAGGCGTACGGCTGGTCGAAGCACTCGTCCCAACCCATCTTTCCAGACGCCCAAAACTTTTGCAGCACATCTCTAGCTACCATGGTGGTCGCGCCGGCCTGAAGGGAAAGGTCTGTTAGGCCCTGTCGAACCAGCGCCTGCTCCTCGGGCGTGCCTCGGTTGGCCTCGAACCCGGCCACGGTAAGTGGCCAAATGACGCAGTACATGGTCAGATCTGAAGCGAGGCTCTCTTCAACGAGACGGAACAGTCGTGAGCGATGAAAAGACCGAGTCGCGTCGTCAAGCTTCGCCCCGCAAAGGTCGCATTTGGCAATATCAGACGAGCTACATTCGCAGCGGGGCAGGAGGCCTGCCAAGGATGAGTCGGCAAATAGTAGCACAGCGGATTGGAAGGATTCAGCCACGAGTAGCCACGTGTCTTGGGGGCATGCCGAATGCACAGCTACCGACGTTGCCTTCTCGATTGCCCAATCCGCGGGCGAAAAGTCGATGATGGTGCAGAAGCGAAGTTTCGCTGCAGAGCTGATGACGCGTGAAGCCACAGGGTCTTCTTGACCAGCTGCGGCTCTGTGTCGAAGTTCGTTGATGTGAACAATTTCGACGAACAGCTGTATAGGGCACGGAAAGCGCGGATACAAGCCGCAGGCGTAAAGATCCTCCATAGTAGTGATGGTACTGGAATGCTCAGCGGCAGTGGCAATATCGTACGAAGGGCTAGTGGTGTTGGCTATGACACTCATGCTTGTGAGGAGTGTTGTGAGCGATGAGTATCCGAGGATGTCAGAAAGATGGTAGATACTCACATCACGAAGGTGAGTAGGCCAGGTCTCAGATAGGGGCCTTCTATGGGATCATTGGCGAGGCACTCAATGCCGCCGCGGAGTTTTAACAGGGCCGAGAAACCGTCACTGTGCGATCTCCACCGAGGAGCAGCCGATTGGAACAGCTGCAAAGAAGTCAGCAGGCTGCTGGATGGCAGTGCTGTTTCGTTATAGCTCGGTCAAACCCACCTCTGTGATTAGGAAGATAAAGACGCTAACCATGGTTACAGAAGCAGTCTTGGGGGTGACCTGGGCAATCTCCTCGTTGAGGGCCCGTATAGCAGAGCCAACATGGTCATGTATGCGCAGCCATAGTTTTCCCGCCACGCCGGAGACCGGACCAGGGATCGGGCCAGAGATGGTACCAAGCATGGAAAGGGTATTGGTAGGGCTTGTGTCGTGACGATCGTCGACGGTGAGCTGGAGAATACGGTGACCGAGGGCTAATGAGATGAGGGCATGGCGCATGGAAGGGGGCAGGATGCCGATACCGACGATGGGGGCTACGAAGGGATTGGGAGCCAGCTGATGCTCGGCAAGGTACGGGTATATTTGAGAGTTGTCTGGTGTTGGTCAGTGAGTGGTGTTTAGATTCCCGTTCCAGTAGCCACAGTGCAGTTGGAGAGTGGGAACAGGACCGGATGGGGTAATTGAGGTGCATACAGTAATGGGCAGCTTCGTTCATCTCAGCGAGGGGGTCCTGCAGCAGACGGGGGACTTGACCGACATGTTGATGCTGACGACGAACAACACTAAAGACCGTCTGATGCCGTGACCGAAGAACGACTGCCCGGCTCTTTGCTTCGCCTGCGTCGTCTTGGTTCTGTGACCTGAGGGGTACGGATCCAGATGTGGCGTGGTGTTCGGACCGTATGCGAGATGGCGGCTGGGCCTGGGTCGAGACGGGGACGAAGACGGGTATCAGGACGGACGCAGGGGCGGCGACGGCAGCGTCAGCACCCGCCGGTTGCTCTGGCTTCATCCGAATGGTTGGCGCCGGCGTGAACACCTGGGTTTTGGAGCCTCGTTGGCGTCGCGGACGAGCCGAGACTCGACCGGGAGCTAGCCACGTCAGGGGCTTGCAATCGTTGTATCCGGGGCACACAATGCCGGCATCGCGGCAGCGGTTGCAGACGGGACGAGCAGCGTCGCAATCCCAGTTACGGCGCTGACACTCCCAGCATGGCGTCTGCGCAGTCACGACAGGGTTTGGGGCAGCGCTGGCCGGCTTCGTTATCGAGTCGGGGGGCGGCATGCTTGCAGACGCTCGTCCTCAACTCGAGTTGAGCTGGAGTGTCGGGTCGTTGCGGGTCTCGGGGAATCTAGGCTCCCTGGGTTTGGCAAGCGACGACTTGTCGTTCCTGGGCGTCGTAAAGCGTGGCGCAAGGCAGATGACGGCTCGCTCGAGGTCCGAATGGTGTCGCGAGGCTGGTAGGGAGCACTCGTAGTCCGCTTTGAGTAAGAAGAGGTCACGGCGTGGAGAGCGGCAAGCAGGAGAGCATTGAGTGCCACGCGTCATCCCACCGACACAGACGAGAGGAGTTGAGCAAACAGTGGTCGTATCCAGGGGGGGGGAGCAAGCCAACGCGAAGGTCGCGACCAACGGTCAAGGCAGCCAAAAGCAGCCGATGTCGGCAGTTGCAACTGCGCCGTACCTGTGCTTCTGTCTCTGTAAGTGGCCGCGTGGCGGTCGTCAGGTTGGCCTGCCGTTACTTTGGCAAGGTATCTTGTTAGGGCTGACGAGGCGCCTTTGTTTTGATGATGTGACGTCGTGACCCAACATCGTGGAGGTGACGGGAGCTCAATTCCCATCGTCCTCAGGGCACCCCCAGGCACCCCCAGGCACCCTGCCAAACAGTGACGTGCTGGCGGTGGACCTCGCCGCCGCCGCGGGGGTGGCGCGGGCAGGGGGCTTGCGGGGTGCACTGGGCGACAGCGCCGCGCCCGCTGGACCTGATTCTTTGCGCAACGTGGGCACAACTACCTGGCTCGGGACACAGAACATCACATCTTGGAAGAGGTCTCGGGGAAACAGGAGCAAAAGCTGGTGAAAGCATCACCTTTCAGCTGGATCTTGAGGGTCGACTTTGTTGATGCCATTGCCGCCGTTGCGGAGTGCGACTTACCTTGATAATGTAGTGGGGAAAACTGCCCGCCCACCAAACGACGTCCATAGACTTATTAGGTATACCTACCTAACGTTCTGACTAGCGCAAAGGGAGAGGCTGCAGTAGAATTGCTAGCAAGACCGTTTTGCATTCGCCCTCTGGAGTTTTCGGACCGTGGGAAAGCGGATGCGAATTGATCTCGCCATGGCGCCTTACTCTACGCCAGTAATTCCTGGCGCTTGTGTAGGGGAATGTAAAGAAACGTTAAACTTTAGCCACGCTGAAAGTTGAAAACATAGCCAGGCAGTTGCCCACGTACGTAATAAGTTGATTAACCTTGGTGTATGCGACTGTGTGGCGACAAGCCAGATGCCCTGATCGTTCACATGGCGTCACGGCTGGCTTCAAGCTGGCAAAAATCTATATGTAGGCGCAAACCGAACTTGCGGACCCCTGATCCGCCTTCTCTTGGGGCCACGTTTGGTCTGTAGTCTCAATTTCTTTCCATCCATAGTGTTCTTAGTCTTTGCACTAGACGACACGCTTGATCAAGGTAAACGTACGCACCGGTAGAGTTCCATATCCGATGGAACGCTTGCGCTCGGTAAATAACTTTTCGCTCCGCCAGATTTCTCTCTTTCATTAAGCAGCCAAGTCGGAGCATGATGTGTCCAAGTTGAAGGAGGAGCTGGATCAAATTCTGAACTGGAGTTTGAGTAATTCGACGGCGCACGTGCGGGCTTCGAGTTTCGCGCCATCTGTGCTCGCTTTGCAGCTTTCCGGAATATTCTGAAGCAACAGCCCGGCCAGAAGACGGATGTATATGTCCTCACTTTGTAGCGGCAATTGCGCTCCCCCCACATCATGCAAAGGAACACAAAGGCAAGCCATCGCACCACATTCCGCCTAGATACACGTATAAGCAGGGACTCGGGGCAGCATGTGACGTCCTCCCTGGCACTCTCGCTGATGTGGCTTATCAAGAATCAATGTGGATCCGCCAAGTCGGCAAATCTCTGTGAGCTTCGGCGTTTTGACTCCGGCGCGGTCCGCCGACAGCGTAGACCCGGCTATCGCTGACGCAGTGCCACTTGTCGCAGTCAGAATTTATAAGGAGGGGGAGGGGAAGTAGTCCGGCATTTGCATCACGAGTCGCCATTAATGGCGGCAAGCCCTCAACACCATCGCTTGGCATTCTTTCTTCACTTTGACAATTCCATCCGGGAACTGAAGCCGGCGAAGTTGAAAATCCGCCCCATGCGGAAATGGCAGGCTTTGACGGCCGCTTGTTCGTCGTCCTGCCCTGTACCGTCCAGTGTTCATTCGGGTACGGCTAGGTAAGGGGAGGAGCCATTGTTTTATGCAGCGCCATAGTGCCGGTCATCGCCACCACCGGATGAAATGAGGCATCGAATCTCCGGTCCCGGCATGTGATATGCGAATCTACTAGGACTTCAAGTGAAGCTCACCCACGCACAGGCTACTTGCAAAGATAGTAGATATGACGGCTGTCCATGACGCCACAGCAGAGAATCGAGACCGCGCGGCAACCGGTCCTGGAGTTCAAGTTAGTGCTTCATCCACTTCCGCCAGGCAGCATGCGAGTAGTAGGTGTATGAACACAACTACAGACTATCGATTGCTTGGCAGCCGAAACAGGGATATGGCTGCTTACTGGTACTGCGCTTCGCGTGGATGTGGCTGGGTTCTTAGGTACGCAGGCTAAAGTTCGGAAACGATCTTGGACGGTGGGAGTCCAGTCTGCTACGATGGCGAGCCATCTCGTCTTGCGCCGAATGGCCTCCAGGTACATCGTGGGCACCCTTCTAGTGCACAATAGTGTCAATGTGTACGAATGACATCGTTCGCCTGACGGTCGCTCGATAATCGTCAACTGATACTGAGCCCGTAAATCGATCTACGCTTATTGGTCTGTTGCAGCGCTGGAATTTCGAGAGATATCCATGACATCAGCAGACCGCGGCGTTGAACACGCCGAGTGCTCGTAGCCCTCGCGTGCAGTTCTCGTGGCAATATTGATGAATGGCGGGATTCAAGATTTGAGGTTTGCACGCTGCAGGATACGCGGTAAGCTTCAGCGTGGCGCACCAATGCCCCTCACCACCAGAAGCCATCTCATGAATCCCACACCAAAAGGCTCTTGGCTGACGGATGGCATGGCATGTTACTCAGTACCTGATTCGTGATCCATGCTGAGGCCGAGTCCGAGGTGCCACCAATGCCACCGTCAAAGACTTGAGCGGGTCTGAAATTGGAGCAACTCCTGCTCCATAGCAAAGGGCGAAGACGAAACTCCTGAAGGGGAATACTAAACAGGGGGCAGCTGTGGATGTCGTCAATCATGCCCTTGGAGCCAGCAGGGTCCAGGGAGTGACGAGGTTGCAGAGCTCGGCTCAGTCAATTCAGTGTAACCCATACTCATGTCTAGTGTGAGCAGCTCGCGACGTCGTGTCCGCGGTTTCATTTGTGTCGTTTCCACCTCCGGACCATGCAGCTCAGGCTATTGATTTAATAACATCTTCTGAGGTACTGCTTACGACTGACAAGTAAAACTTGCATGCACGTTATGACCGTACCTATACAAAGTATAGCCATCGCACGATTAACGAGGCGACCACTTCCCCCAAAAAATAATTGCCGTCAACGCTCGATGGCAGAGCCGGTCACAGTGCAACAATGTGCGCTTTCTTGGCCTGCGAACGAATGGTGGTACTTGCGGGGTCGCGATTTTCGGCTACAGAGCATTCTACAAACGTTCCATGGCTTGCAGGGCTTTCCACGTGAGGGCTGGGTATGGAACAGGGGGAGACTACCCTGATGTGCGGTGATGCGCGGATTCCGATACTTCCTTGGGGCAAATTCGGCGATCTCGTTGGTACCCAATCAAACTGCAAGAAGCCCTGAAATCCACCGCTGAGGAAATCTGCCGGCATCAGTCCACATCTTCGTCGGCTAGCCAGCCCTGCGCGTTAGTTTCATCAGCTCGTCACAATGGTGGCGTCAGAAATGGCGGGTGGATGGGTCCCCCGACCCAAAGCCCGAAACGCAAATGCTGCAGAATCGTCGGAAAGGAGGGAGGGACAGAGGTGTGGTGGTGTCAGGAGAAAGTCAGATTCAAATTTGTAACCTAGCAAAGTAAAAGGCCCTCGTGGCATCTCAACCGACAGATCGAATCCCGTCGCCCCCGGACTGTCAACTCTGACTTGCTTCGCAAAGCACAGACGAACATCATGGGGGACTCCCAAGTGGACGAAGCTATTGCATCGGGCATAGTACCAGCGGGCATCACTGCGACGTTCCTTGAAGAGAACCGTGATAAGCCGGCCATCGCGGGCATCGTTTTCGTCGCAGTTCTGACATCCATCGTCGTCGTTGGCAGGCTGCTATCGCGGGCCTTCGTCGTGAGGCGTTTCGGAATCGACGATGGATTGGCGCTCGCGTCGCTGGTACGTGTGTTTTCTGGGCGAACCGTACTTCCACCGCATGCAGACTGACTGGTACTGACATGACCTTCTTCGGACACTAGACGTTGTTCATTACCTTTGTCGGCTTGTGCATCAAACTCATCGTCCTGGGGTCCGGCCGGCACTTCGACTACATCCGGTATATCCTGGACATACCAACGATCCAGAAGACTCAGGTTCTCGACTTTGTCGCACACATCATCTACACCACAGCCCTTCTACTCTGTCGCGTCTCCGGATTGGCCTTCTACCATCGCGTGTGCGGCATGCACAAGCGGTTCCGCGTCGCCATCAACGTCTTCTTTGGCTTTTTGGTCGCCGCCTACTTGCCCCAACTATTCCTCCTCGTCTTTCACTGCCAGCCGGTAACCGGCCTGTGGCCGTATGGATTTGAGCCTGGCACCGAGATTTACACGTGTCTGCAATGGGGGCTGGTTTACAGCGTAAACAGCTCCGTGTCTTTGATTTGCGACTTGTTGCTTTTTGGCATTCCAGTGGCCATGTTGAGGATATTGGAGATGCCCCGAAAACGCAAGATTCAGTTGGGCTGCATTCTGCTGCCGGGTGTCGCGTGAGTAGCCATCCAGACCTATGAAGCATTGCGCCTTTCGTTTCTGAAGAAGAAGCTTGCCGCTAATCCTCATGGTACAGCGTCGTTGGGATTTCTATCGCTCGCCTCGTGCTGGTCATTCAGGGCCAGTGGCAAACGGACATGTCATGGAGCTACAACCCGATGCTGGGAGTGGAGGTCTCCGAAATTGGCGCGACCCTGATTGCCTTGTCGGTGCCCGGCGTCAAACCCTTGGTGGACAAATACATCTTGCGAAAGGACGCGGGAACACAGTCGGGCGGATCGAAATACCAGATGCAGGGAGGAAGCAGCCACCGATCCAGGGGCACAGCGCTAAGCACGCTGAGGCTGCGTTCGCAGCACAGCATGCTCGCAAGCACCGAGAACACGGCTCGTTACGACACGGAGGTCACGGGAGGGTCGCAGCGTGACAACAACAGCCAGGAGGGCATCTACGTGAGCGTAAATTTTGAAGTCAAGGAAGGGCAGCTCGACGCCGGGCGAAGGGCACCGGCACTGTGATTGTAATGAAAGTACAAAGACACGGAAGGGCGATCGTGGTGACGAGAGCACTTACAAGTGCTAGTCCACTATAGACGTCAATAATACCCAGAATACATGCAGCAATCAACGACCCAAGAGACAGTACACGTAGATGGATAATCTCCGATCGCCGCCTGTGCACACCAGACAAAGCCTTGGCGAGGCCCTCGCCTACGCAGAAGGCTTCTCAATTCGGGTGTTCGCCGAGAGCACGTCCGACTGGGACCGATAATCGTCTGTTCGCGAGGTTTGGAGCGCGGGAGCGAACTTTACGAGCGCCACCCGCGGCCATTCGATCGGCCCGTCCAACCCTCATGAATCATGGCCGGGCTCGGCAGCGGGCGAGGTGGAGCGGTGGCGCCGCTATTGGCGTCTGCCCTACTCCGGACTTTTACTCAGCCTTTCCTCAGTAGGAGGAAGTCGCTGTGTTGGCAGTCCGCGGTGAAGTTGTTGAGAGCCCTTTTCGGCGTTCTCGGGCTTCGCCGCGCCGGGGGATCCGTCCATTCCTCCTCCCGATGGGTGCCCCTGTCAGCGTGCCTTCCCCAAACCAGCATAATGAGGGCCCCTAAATCATAATATTGCTGGAAGGTACCTGTAGGGGCTAGCATGGACCCCGGGAAAGCCCCGCCAGGCTCTCCACCGGCCAGCGGACCGCTGGAGATTATGCGTGCGGGCTATGTTTACGTACGACTTCGAGGCATGCGACGATTTATAGCATCTTCAACACACGCCACCATGTGTTCTCTCACATAGAATCACTCACTCTCTTCACCTCTTCGCTTTGTGGTCACCTGCTGCGTCCCTTTCGACGTTTAATCGCCATGCGAACCGTTTGCGTGTGGTCGGCCCTGCTTGTAGCAGGCGCCGCGGCTCTAAGCGAGGGCGTCTTCGAGCTTACACCGCCGTTGATTCCTCTCCAGGAGAATGCGGGCTCGGCGAACCTATTCCCCATGGCTAATTGCTTTGGTTTCAAGCTGGAAGAGGCCACCATCGACGAGATGCAAAAAGCAATGCAGCACGGCAACCTGACCAGTGTCAACCTTGTTACGTGCTACATGCAGAGGGTCTTCCAGACTCAGCAGTACATCAAGTGAGTTCATGATATGACGCGGCACTCAGCAGCCAGAGGTTCAATTGCCCGGGGCTAATCATTGGGAAACAAATAGCTCCGTCATGCAGATCAACCCAGACGTACTCGCCATCGCCTCTCAGATGGATGCGGAGCGAAAGGCGGGCAAAGTACGCGGCCCGCTTCATGGTATTCCGTTCACCGTGAAGGACAACATCGGCACCAAGGATAATCTGGAGACGACAGCCGGCAGTTGGGCCCTACTTGGCAGCAGAGTGCCTCGAGACGCACACGTCGTTGCCAAGCTCCGACAGGCCGGCGCCGTACTCTTCGGAAAGGCCACCCTCAGCGAGTGGGCAGACATGCGAAGCAACAACTACTCGGAAGGATACTCCGGTCGTGGTGGCCAGTGTCGAAGTGCCTACAACCTGACCGTGAACCCTGGCGGCAGCAGTTCTGGAAGTGGCGTCGGTGTGGGCGCCAACGCCATGGCCTTCTCCTTGGGCACGGAAACGGACGGCAGCGGTAAGCGAAAAACTGGCTCCAGCTTATAAGGTCTACAAATTCTAACGGTTTGCAGTCATCAACCCAGCCATGCGCAACTCTATCGTTGGCTTTAAGCCTACCGTTGGCCTCACGAGCAGAGCTGGTGTAATTCCCGAAACGGAGCACCAGGACTCCGTCGGCACCTTCGGTCGCACTGTCCGTGACGCCGTGTACGCCTTTGATGCCATCTGGGGAGTCGACAGTTACGACAATTACACCGCAGCTCAGAAAGGCAAAACGCCAAAGGACGGTTACACCCAGTTCCTGTCCAACAAGGACGCCCTGAAGAATGCCACATTTGGCATCCCCTGGATGAGCTTCTGGGTCTACGCCGATGAGGAGCAGCAGAAAGTGCTGGGTGAGCTGGTCAAGCTTGTCCAAGACGCGGGCGCCACCGTCATCAATGGAACTGAGATTACAAACTATGAGAGGATTGTGAGCCCCACGGGGTGGAATTGGGACTATGGCGGCTCGCTTGGATACCCCAACGAGTCCGAGTACACCTATGTCAAGGTGGATTTTTACAACAACATTAACAAATATCTTTCCCAGCTTAGCAACACCAAGATCCGCACCTTCGACGACATTGTGCAGTACAATAAGGATAACACTGGCACCGAAGGCGGCTTTCCTTTCCCAGACGGCAACCCAGCGTTCTGGACCGGGCAGGACGGCTTCCTCGCGTCTCTCGCGACCAACGGCATTCAGGATGAGACCTACTTTCAAGCCCTTGAGTTTTGTCAGAGCTCGGCCCGCAAGGGCATTAACGACGCTCTCAGCTACAGGGGAAAGAAGTTGAACGGTTTGCTCGTTCCCGTCGATCCCGGCCAGAGCTACCAGACTGCTGCGCAGGCCGGCTACCCCCTCGTCACCATCCCTGCCGGCATCCATGCCGACTCCGGAATGGGCTTTGGCCTTGGTATCATGCAGACGGCGTGGGCAGAGGCTGAGCTGGTCCGGTGGGCCAGCGCGATTGAAGACCTGCAGCACAAGTCAGGCACACCTTACAAGAGGACGCTGCCGACTTGGCGCGGCTACCTGCAGAGAAATCTACCCGTACCACTGTAATTTCGCGACACTGCTCGAGCGTTGCATGCGGGGACGGGGTTTTCCTGGACAAAAAAAATAGGCGACTTAGGGCTGAGCGAAGTAAAGTACATATATGGCATGTCCTGCTCCCGTACATAGACTTAACGATATGACTACAATACTTTCCGTGCTCGTGTCACTATGTTGTTTTTAAGATGGCACTTTCGATTCCCAGAATAAGCTGCGAATGCCTCACGCCCACGGTGATGCTTCTCACCGCCGTTGTTCTTTTGCTTTTGTCTCCGGCCGGATGCCTTGGCCAGCTACTTAATTTACAGGAGGATGCTGTAGTTCGTCGTACTTTGGAACTTTTATTCGAAACAACAAGGCCAGAACATTCACGCAATGCCCGGCCCTCAAGTTCTAAAACGTAAAGTGTCACAGTACGGTGGACAGACATCCTCAAGGCCACTACGAAACGGTGCCCTCAGGATGCCGCAGGACATTGGCGATCACTACACTGCTTGAATTCCCTTGTGTTTAACGATTTGGATGCAGAAGATATTGAAGGCGAAGGGCTATCCGCAGACAAAGGCTCACGCGGCAGCAGCAGACGCAAAAAGCTCAGCATTGGTCTGCGCGCGTAAGCATAGCCAGCCCCATGACTGAATGAAGGCGCGGCAGGCACGGCAGTAAATATAGATTAAGGACTTGCGTCTGTGGGTGGGCCCATTCTAATTATTGAAATTGCGTGGCATGAATGAATGGCGAAAAATAAAGCGGTACATAAGAAAGGACGGCTGACGTATGTCAAAAAGCGAGATGCGCCCATTCAGGATGAGCCCTTCTTGGCTTTCTTCGACCACGGCAAACGGAAAGCAGGAATGCCGCCCTTCCTAACCCTGAAGGTGTAATAAAGAAGGATAGTGACAAAAATGTTGAACACAATGTAGGCCCAGACTATCCCATAATTTCGCCATCTCTCTGTCCAAATAATACCTGAGCTTGACAGCAGCTCGTCGGCATTGGTAACCGGGCAGTAGCGGCACTGCGCTGTTGCATTTGGGTTTTGTAATTGTCCCGCCCCATGCGACAGCAAAGGTGCCAGGTAGTCTCCGCACGACATCCCGGAGGGAGGGTCAAATATGGATGTCTCCATATTCGAGCAGGTAATCGGCCGAGCATGAAGCTGTGTGGCAACGATACCCCCAATCCAGTAAGTGAACGCCGAGACTCTGTACATAAAGATCCAAAATCCGGGGAGGGCTGTAGCGGTTTGAAGCACGCCACTGAAAATGATTGACATGATCGTCAAGACCGTGACAACACTCGAGGCAGTGTGCGCGTCTGGCATGGCTACCACTGTCATTTGAGCAAAGGTACTGGCGAAAAGGAAGAGCTGCAATACGAATAGCAAGACAAGTCCTTGCCGATCGGAGCTTTGCACCCCGACGACGGGGTAGTAGAAGCAAGCGTAAATGAGGAGGCCAGTAATGATCTGATAGGGAATTTCGACGATGATGTTGGCAATGATGAAGGCTTTCCACGAGTAGGCCTTGCTGGGCCGCTCACGGACCTCGTATAGCGATCGCTGAGTCAAAAAGAGAGGTTGGATCTGCCGAGGACATTTAGTTTCATCCTTGGCAAGCGACTATGACAAAGTCTTACCTGCTGCACCACAGTCGAGAAAATGGTCGTTACCATGAAGACCGAAAAGATGACGTTTTGTGTCCCTGCCTCCGTGCCGCTGGCATTGAAGAAGCTGAAGCCGATGAATAGCCCTTTGTGAGCGGTTAGCAAGCAATTTCCTGATGCCGCGCCCGGCACTGGTAAACTAACCTGCAAAGGTTGCAAGCATCCACTTAGCAAAGATGTAACCTGGCATTCGCCAGTACTGCTGGAAGACTCGGTGCGTGACGACACGAAGCTGCGTCGAGAACGGCATCGCAAACTCCAAATGCTCGCGGCTTTCTCCATGATGGTCCGATGCAGCATGATCCTGCACATGCTGTTTCTCACTGTGAATCCTGTCAATCTCTGTCTGAACAGCCTGAGCTTCGTTGCTCCCTTTCCAAACAGTGTGCCAGTCTTGTCCCTTGCCGTTCGAACCGTTGTTCACAATCTCGAGCATGTACTCGGCAGGGTTCTCCTCATCGGAGCACTTTCGGGCTCCATTTAGCTCGAAGTATTCCAGCAGGGTACGAGAATTTTCGCCAATATCGCCAAAATAGACCGTCTTGCCCCCTTTAGCGAGGAACAGCAAACGATCAAATGCCTGGAAAAGAATGGCACTCGGCTGATGAACGGTGCATAAGATGGCCTGGCCCGAGTCGGCAAGCTTGCGGAGAAACGCGCAGATGGCCCAAGAGCTCTGCGAGTCGAGGCCACTGGTCGGCTCATCGAGGAAGAGGAGCAGCTTGGGCTTGGCAGCCAACTCAACGCCGATTGTGAGCAGCTTGCGCTGCTCTACATTCAGGCCCTCTCCTGGTACACCGACGACTGCATTTGCAAAGTCTTCCATGTTGAGCATCTTGATCACTTCCTCGACAAAGTCATACTTTTCTTGCTTGCTAACAGTTTTGGGCTGACGAAGCATAGCACTGAAGCGCAAGCTCTCTCGAACTGTGGACGTCTCCAAATGTAAATCTACAGTCCAGTTAGTCATGGAGATGGCCACGGGAACAGTCCAGGCTAGATAATGCATCCTTCACTCACCCTGCTGCTGGACATAGCCCGTCTTGCGCTGGAAGCTGGGGTCGAGTGGCTTTCCGTTGACAAACATGTCGCCCGTGATAACGCCCATGGTGGTCCTCTGAGCAAGGGCATCGAGAAGTGTCGTCTTGCCAGCGCCGCTGACACCCATCAATGCCGTAAGTGTTCCAGGCTTCACCCAGCCAGACACATGATCCAGAAGCCTGCGCGGTTGTCCCTTGATCTCGATATCGTACACAACGTCTCGCCAGGTGAAAACGTCAGTCTGGGGCTCAAGGCCCTTGACGTCTGCAACGTCACCCTGTGCTGCCTTTTGCTTGTCGTCCGTGACGGCGACTCCATTGTCCTGTACAGCCTTTTGGTTGCCCTTTTGCAGATACTGCGGGACATGACCCCGCTGAAAGACGAGGGCTTCTGCGGTGGAGGTGGTGGAGGAGTTGATCTCTGTAACGATGAAATAAAGGATCATAAAGCCAATCAGGAAGGCCCACAGGATTCCAAAGTTTCTCCAGACGTGCGAGTAGTAGTATTCGTAACTGGCGGCAATGAAAGCGTCTCCGCTCACGGTAAATTGTCCGGCTACAGCCCCAGTCACAGAGCAAATCCATGAGTCTCCAACCGGGGGTGAATAAGGCGGCACAATGCTTGAGCACGTAAATCGGCGACCATGGAATTCGTTGGCAACCAAGATCTCGAAAGCGTAGAAAATGGGGTTGATCCAGCGAATCCAGCTAAACCATGGATGCATGTCAGGCACGTGGATTGCAAAGCCAGTATAAATGACCAGTGCCAACACAAGCACGCCGCTCAGGGCCCTGCATCGGATGTTAGAGGTAATCGCCGACGACCAAGGGGCTGTCCACTTACATAGCCTGGGAGACTGTTTTTGTCGCGGCAGCCATTGTTCTGAAAACGGCGCTCATGATGAAGATGGACATGTAGGTGATCATGAAATAGATAAAGAACTGCGCAGGTTCTCTGCGTAGTCCGGCCAAGAAGTAGAGCACAATGTTGAACACGGTCGCTGTAACGAACTTGATCGGGATGTCCGCGACAATTCCGGCCGCAGCTTCCGTGGCGGGGTGGTAAAACGCGTATGAGGCATGCTTTTCGACAATTGGGCGTTGCTCATACAAGCTGGTGATTTCCGAAATGGCAGTTAAAGCGTTGAGGAGCACGGCCATGAACAGCACGGAGCCCTTGGCGTAGAAACCGATTGTGGCGTCTGGCGTACCGTAGAAAATGCTGCCGATGACGAGGGCCATGAAGAATTGGGATATTGTTTGCGTGAGCGTAGCAGAAATATCGTTCCATATGCGCTGATAGGCTCGTTTGGTGTTGAGCCTGATCTGCATCCAGAGAGAGATGATATATGGCGATCCAGGCCGAACATGTTTCGCCTGCCGATAATGCTTTTGCTCTCGGAAATTGGCAACGGATTCTTGTTGCTGCTCCCCGAGGTAAACCTTCTCGTGTGCATCGATTTCATCCCTCAGGGCCTTGCACTCAGCCGACTGCAGCCAGCACCTCTCAAATTCTTCTGGCGTACGGGGAACCTTGTTCTCCATTCCCTCGCGAGCTTTTCGCTCCTGAGGGTTGGTCACAGAAGTCAGGAAATCACCCGTCGTCTGGCGCGGAGGGCAGTACCACCCTTGTTTCTCAAAGAAGCGCCTAGCTTGGTTTGCGGGCCCAAAGTAAATCTGGCGGCCCTCGTACAGGACGGCGGCCTTGTCGAAGAGGTCGTAAATGGCTTGACTGGCTTGATATATGGCGACCGCGCTTGCCTGCCTGCCGAGGTCGCTCGACATGCGTAGAGATTGGACAAACTTGAACGCCGTTGCGGAATCCAGGCCACGAGTGCTGCAATTGTGTCAGAACCTTGAGGTTTTAACATGATTAACGGAAGAGCAAACCTATTATCCCATGCGGAGAGCGGCGAGCCGGCCAACACCATCTCAGCGATACTGACTCGCTTTCGCTCGCCGCCAGACACACCGCGCACAAAGTCATTTCCAACCTTGGTATTGTACGTATGACTCAAACCAAACGCAGCCATGACTACCTGCGCAATGTAGCGGCAATACTCCACTCGGGACATGCCCTGAATGCGATGGGAAGGCGTGCGAACCGACGCAGCAAACTCGAGAGTCTGCCCGACAGTCAAGTGCGGGAAGTGCTTGTCAACCTGAAGAGGCGGGTTAGCAGGGCCGTTGACTTTTGGGCTCCAAAGCAGCTGACCTCTTGGTTGTAGACAGTTTCACCCTTGAACTCTTTCCGCATTTGCTTCTGCGGAATGCCATTGTAGTGAATGCTCGACTTCTCGCCAAGGTTGAGGCCATCAAGCTGTCCGCAGATGGTTTTGAGAAGTGTGCTGCAGCCGGAGCCCGGCCTCCCCAGAACAACCAGGAGCTCACCTTCCCTGAGCATTCCTTCGAAGCCGTGCAATATATGTTTTGGCTCCTTCTTGCCGAAGCTGAAGAACTCCCCCAAGCGCGAGGGAGCCATCAAAACCGAGCCGACAGTCTGCTGCAGCTGCAGCGCCGACCCAGAGCCAAATACATCGAGATTTCTGAAGGCGACACCGGTCTGCCTGGCGGTCAAGCCCTTCTCTTGAAGCTGGTCGATGAAGCGCTGGAGCCACTTATAAAGGTCAAAGTTGCGGTGTTCCGGGTCGAAAACAGTGTCATACTCGTCGACCGTACCGAGCGTGTTGCTCGGCTGGCGCTGAATGCCTACGCTGGACCGTCTTCGAGAAAGTTGTGTTGCGATTCTAACGAGCTCCGTTCGATCTTCGCCCTGAAACATCGCCTCGTTCTCATGGTGATGAATTGGCTGCTCCGAGGAATCGGATTCCGTGGTGCCATCGTCGGATGGGCTGATCAAGGGGAAGCTGCCCTCCTTCGAACGCTCCACGGCCGTGCGTGCTGGAGTCGTGGAAAGCTCAGGATGACCGACAGAGGTACCAGCAGCTCCCTCACCATGGCCCGGTGTCTGGCTCGAAGGGCTCGACATTGTCATTAGCGGGACGTCTCACTGACGAGAAGCTCGCCCAAACTGTTTAGGCATTGACCGAAGAGCAGCTGCGTGCAGACATGAGCTGGCAGAGGCTTTCTCGGGGGATTGAGAAGATTATTATTACATATCTTCCGGCTCCGTATGGACTAGGACACGCAGTGGCTTGAACTTTGTCGACCCGGTAGATCGACGGAGGCCCTACGGCCCGCCTACGAGCAGCGCGGCGCCTGTCGGCCGAATGAAAACATCGGCCCTCCCGGAAGCGTCGTCATTGCACCAGTGGGACCACAACAACACAGCCCTGACCGATCTCTTGGTACGGAGTCGGTGGCCCAGCACGGACTGCTCGTACTGGCAGTTTACAGACATGGTGGAACGCGCCGTTGCGACAGTTTGCGCTACGACATGTGGTCAAACTACGTTGTATGGAGCTCCGTCCTGGACGTTGAAAATGAACAAATCAGACGGCGTCGCGATGAAAGTGCGCCGTGGCAGGGCCCCACCCTTCCAAACAATCTGCTCGCTTAACCCGAGCTACCGAAACCTTCTTTATTATTGGCACCTCGGCAGCCGCTGGACGGAGGCCTGGGTGTTTGGCAAGCCCCGAGTCCCAATCAGCGGAGAGATAAGTGACCGACTGTGGGAGCAAGCATCTCAATGCCGCTGAAAAGCGTAATCCCTTCCGATTTGAAGCTTATCTCCACGTGTGACAATATGAGGGAGAGATGCATGGAACTTCCAGAAAGTCCGTCCATGGACATCTTTCTAGATGCGGCAACGTCATTGGCACAGATTGCAGCTTAGGCCTTGGCCTTGATGCAAAGCCGTGCCTATCAGAAGACTCATGAGACGAGGAGAATCCTTCCTTCTCTTATAAAAAGCCAACTTATTACTCAAAGAAGTCATATTGTTCAAATGTGCTCGTGCTTTGTCTCAAAGCTCGTCCTGAACTCGTATCCGAGCGATGCAGGCATGTAGGGTATGACCCGCAACTGGGTTGCTCTTCGGCAAACGGGACGCACGTCGGCGCCGACTCCCGATGTCTGTGCCATGACAGCCGTCTGCCATCACCCAGCTCCACTCAATTGTACCCAGGATTCGCATGCCAGCAAAACTCCGTGCCCCGTCTTGCGAGTTGGTGTTGCGTGGAGATTGGCTTTCAAATTTCAGCCAGGCACGCTTGCCTTTGGCAATGGCAAGCCTGGACCTGGACCGTGACCCCCGGACATCTCCCCGGCCCACCGTGTGACGGACGGGCCTTTACGATATCGTACATAATCAGCCTCGGCACTACTCCCGAGGCGGCGGTATGCATCACATGTCCAAGACAGTGTTACGACCTTTGCCACGTCTTGGCCGCCGGCACAACGGGCCCGTCTGACGCTTCCGACACCGACAGGCTGCGCGTCGACTTTGACGCTGCCGCCTCCGGCGCGACATCGGGCCCGTCTGACGCTTCCGACACCGACAGGCTGCGCGTCGACTTTGACGCTGCCGCCTCCGGCGCGACATCCTACACGATTGCCGTCGGCCGGCGAATGCCCCTCCCGGCAGATGTGCGAGGCCCTCCATTGGCGCCGTGCGGGAGCTCGAACGTTCGGGCGCTCATCCCATATATGGGTCAGCATTGTTGTAAACCTACAGGCACGCCTTGGATGGATTGCTGGCTAAATGTCATTGCCACCCAGAGTTGCCAGTGCCGAGACTGTTTGGACAAGACGCTACTCGGAGAGAAGCCAGGGATTTACAAGCTATGCTGGTCCACAACCTTCCCTTTCTGTGCAATCGCAACGGTAGGGTATTCATGCAAGGTCAAGCTCAAGGTCCGGCCGGCGAGAAGCCAGGCATTACCATGCTTCACGGCCACATGATTGTAAAACAAAATCACCACGATCTCAATAATTGAACTACCCACAGGTAGAATTCGCAGCTGCTAGAGCTACACCTTATAAGTACATACATGTACACACGTGCAGGTCGTTGATCTTGGTCGAAAGGCTCGCCGTGCGCTTTCACGACGTTTGCACCAATGGTTGATGGAGGTAGCTGGGACGGAAGCTCAGCATTATTGGGATAGCCGTTCGTTGAGATTTGTAGACCATCGTACACAAAGTGATGAAGTCAAGCCCCCAAAAATGCGGACCTCTTCAGCACCACATATTGAGGCTGAATCGAGGCATCTTTCGCAGGCGGAATGTTGTCCAACAACGTTCATCTCAACTACAGTCTGGTCTTGACGAATCGCCGTCTCATGACGCATCTTTGTGCTTCCGTCGTCTGCCAGCTTGAAGATATGTCGAATTGCTCTAAGCACGAAGGCGCACTCGCAATGTGTGGCAGAAGAGCATACCCACCGAGGCTGTCAGCTCACCGTTGTCAATCTGTCGGGTGCTCTCTCGTCGCAAATCTCGCCTTATCTTCCAGTTGGTGGCACAAATTTATCCTTGCTATCCCTGCTCTTCCCCTCTTTTCCGCAAATGTCTTGATTATTCGCTGGCTAGTCTTTGCATGATCGGACCAAGCGAGGTCTAACAGACTCCTTCGTTGTTGAGTTTTCGCTGCACATGCAATTGGCTATGCTCAGCATGTTTGACCAAGCACCCGCAGTATGAGTCGTTCAATCGCGGATTACATCTTTGATCCGCTTAATCAGATCCCACTGGTTGCCATATAGGTCCTTGAACACCGCGACCGTCCCGTAAGGCTGCACAACCGACTCCCTGACCCATTCCACGCCCGCCTGCGTGAACCGCGCATGGTCTCGCTTGAAGTCGTCTGTTTTCGAGAAAGAGAAAGACCCTACCGCCCGTTTGTTTGCCACGGCGGCGCGCTGCTCGGGAGTAGACGCCTCAGCCAGCAGGATGGTCGTCGCGCCGGAAGCGGCGCCGGCTGTCCGGACGAGTACCCAGCGTTTGTTCTGCCCCGGGAGGGGCGTGTCTTCGACGAGATTGAAGCCCAGCTTGCCAAGGTAGAAGTCGAGGGCTTCGTCGTAGTCGCGGACGACGAGACTGATTTTGGCGATGTGGCTCACCGTGATTGATGCTTTGAAGAGTGGATGAAACCCCAGGTGCTATCACTGGAGGCGCTCAGCCCTGCCGTGTTGTGCGTAAGCTGTCAACTGTCTAAAACGGATTGCTGTTATTTATGAGAGGCTTCCCGAAACGGCGTCCTTTGGTGAAAGCGCCTCCCTCGCGCTCTCGTGGCCTTGACTAGGCTGTGACCGACAACGTCGGCGACAGAAAAGCTGAGCGTGGACATGTCACCACGCGCACGATGCAAGGGCAACTGGCGAGTCTACTGGTAGAAAAGCACGGAAATACAAATCATCCCAGAGACTATCTTTGACGAGGCGTCGGCATTCTTCCTCAACAAATGCCCCATTTGCGCTGTCTTCAAGAAGGACAACTACCCGGGAGGAGCAAAAAAGGTCAACTCTAATAGAACGAGACAGCTTCTGCTTTGTGACCCCGATGGACAGGACTGAGACATCGGACGACGACTGTTTGCTTCTCGTGGGAAACCTGACATTCTGCATTCTTTTCGGGCGTGAGGAACCTCTTAGCTAGTAACCGGTCCATAGCCGTTGAACTTCTTGCTGTCCTTGGTATTACGTACAGATGCGTATGTAACATTTGTGCCCTTGAAGCTGGACATGGCATCTTCAGTAACGCTGTTGATTGGAAAATAGGTGCAGAGGAACGACACGAAAGGCTTAGCATATCTCTGAAAGGTGATGAAAATGGTAAATGTAACACTACGCTATTCATGCCCTGTTTTCACTCAAGTACAGCCTGATATTTCTTCACCATCCCACCTGACGCCCCTTGCAACCACCTTGCAACCAAAAAGCCGACTTCACTATAGCTTCGCAAAGATACCCTTGCACGCGCCCTTGCCCAGCTGCACCAGCGTGCTTTTTGTGCGCATGTACGCCCTGATGCCTTCGTAGCCGTTCTCGAGACCCACCCCGCTCATCTTCCAACCACCAACGGGCATTTCGGCTGGCGACTCGCCCCAGGTGTTTATCCAGGTGATGCCTGCGTGAAGCTGTCGAATTACGTCCTGCGCCAGGCCAAGGTCTGAAGATACGACTCCGGCTGCTAGGCCCATTGGCGTGTCGTTCGCGCGTCGTACCAGCTCAGGCAACCACTCCTCTTGTGTCTTGCCCTTTGTGCTGTATGGCAGGATGCACATGACGGGGCCGAAGATCTCCTCGCGAACCACGCGCATGTTGTCGGTGCAATTAGTGAAGATGACGGGCGCCACCCAGAAGCCATCTCGGGTCGGCCTCGTCTTCTGGGCGTCGCTTGCGCCGTCGTACAGGACCTTGGCGCGGTCCTCGTCCTTGCCATGCTTGATATACATGTCAACCTTATCGCGCTGGGCGGCGCTGACCATGGGGCCAAAGTTGGTCTTTTCGTCCCTCGGCAGGCCCATGCGGATGCCTTCGCGGCAGCGTTTGACGAGAGCCTCCTCGACGCCGGCCAGCAAGGTGTCCGGAACGAAAACGCGGGTGCCGTTTGTGCAAACCTGGCCCGTGGAGAAGAAGTTTGCGGCCATGGCCACGTCGGCGGCCTCATCCGCGTCGGCATCTGGAAGGATCACGCATGGGCTCTTGCCACCAAGCTCCATGGTGATGCCCTTCATGCCATGAGCGGCCTGGCTGGCAACCTTGCTACCCGTGCTGACCTGCCCGGTAAAGCTGACCTTTGCAATGCCCTTGTGAGCCACCAACGGGGCCCCCGCGCTGGGTCCATCGCCGTAGACAACGTTGAAGACACCCGGCGGCACGCCGGCCTCGATGTAGATCTGGGCCAACGTGTTGGCATGCAGCGGCGTCACCTCGCTCGGCTTGTAGACCATGCAGTTGCCGGCGGCGAGGCAGGGGGCCGACTTCCAAAGAGCGATCTGGATGGGGTAGTTCCAGGCGCCAATGCCGGCACAGACGCCGAGCGGTTCATGGCTGGTAAGAACAAAGGCGTCCGGGCGCAGGCGGGTGTGCTGGCCGGGCAAGCTGCCGGCGACGAAGTGGGCGTAATACTCGAGCACGTCAGCGCCGGTGACGACGTCGACGACGGACGTCTCAGACCAGGCCTTGCCCGTGTCAAGCGTCTCGGTGAGGGCGAGCTCGTCGTTGCGCTGCCGCAGGAGGGCGGCGGCCTTGAGGAGGATGGCGGCGCGCTGAGGTGCCGGCGTCTGGGACCACGAGGGGAAGGCAGCCTGGGCAGAGGCGACGGCGTCGTCGAGCTGCGCGGGCGTGGTTGTGTAGATGGTGGCGAGCGGCTTTGCGGTGGTTGGGTCGACAGAGGTGAAGGTGGATGAGGATGAGGAGGACTGGGGCTGGGGCTTGCCCGAGTGAAACGTGTGGATTTCCGATGAGAAGGTCATGATGAGATGAGATGTCTTGGGTGAGAGCAAGGGAAGTCGACGGAGGGAGACGATGTCCAAGTGATGCCCTCTGCTGGTGGCAGTTGCTGCGGACTTGTTGATGCGGCCAATAAGGTTGAAGGGGCTGAGAACCAGTCTCAGGCAGAGCCAAGTCAAGAATCTTCACAGCGACTCAGTCAGACACTGGGGATCACGAGTATGCATCGCGAGGCTGCAGGCAGACGGCAACAAGGCTTCGTGGTCTTCGCCTGGTTCGGCGCCGGCACAGCCTCGGTCGTCGTTTTTCTCCGCCCGGACGGGTGGTTGACTCGCGCAGCAGCCGGACTCTGGTGGCTCCAGCGCGGAGCTTGCCAAGCCCAAGACGACTTAGTCTGCGCTTCCTGTGGGAAGAGGACGGACTGGCGGGGCGGACGACGTCACCCGCGTGGCCCAGGGGTTGATGAAGAAATTCTTTCGCGGCCTTGTCGTACAGTGCTTGGATTGCAGTCTCTGCTGTGCTGCGGCCGGGGTTGGCTGTAAACCCGCAAGTTGCATGAAGGCGTGCGAGTAATACGCACGTACGAGCAGATCAATGTTGGTGGTTACTGGGCTTGTAAGTTGACAGTCCGCATGTGCGTAGCCCAATCACAACGATAATGAGAGACACGACAGGCGCTCCTGCTCAAGCCGTAGGTAACTGACCCCGTCGTGGCACGTGTGCATGGCACAATAATTACTGTCTCACCACCCAGTTCACGGGCTGAGTGGTTGGGTGGAGAGCGGAGAGTTTCCAATTGAATGCCAAACAACATCTGCTGGACTCGACAAGACCCCATTGCTCGACGCATCCGGCCAGCTCCCCTCCCTCATCAGCCCATCTTCTCAGAGAGAGCCGCGAGAGCCCCAGGATTGATCCTTGTTCGGGCGTCCAAACCCATGCCCGCGGCAGACGCAGACACGAGATAGCAGCATATCGTCATCGCCCGCCCGCTCACCCCTGTCCCAGGACCCATGGCCCCCAACTGTGTGGAGCGGGGTCTCACCAGGAGCCGTCAAACATCGCCACGCCCTGCAGCTAGCCAATCCCGCGACGCGGCTGCCCTCTGATGGCACCCCGACGTGCAGAGATGCGCAGATTCCGGTGCCAACAAGCCGCCGAAAGGCTGATTCCCTCGGCGCCAAGCCCGCTCCTCAACTCCATCCCCATCCGTCACAACACCCAGGCCTCGCGGGCCCCACTGCTTCAGCTCCGAGGCGCACTGTGTCATTGCTGGCGAATGTGGATGGTTTGCTTGCCCGGCGGTAGACTGGACAGTGCCTGCGAGGTTGGCTGACCAGCAACCCCCAGGTTCGTACGAGTATGATGAATTCCCACTGGCTCAAAGGGTCGGTGAGAAACGCTTTGCCCATCCATCCGCTGTGGGTTCTAGAGGAGTTCTCGTACGTGCGCTGCTTGCTCTCCTCCACCATGTCCGGCCTGGCTACTCCGTACTCGTACGCGAAAAGCCAACGCCGTCGCCGCTCTTCCGGTAGCTCCACCCTCGACGCCTGGCGGCTGCGCCGAAGACCCAGAGTCCTCTGACGCCGCCCGATTGTAAGCCTCACCCAGTCAAAGCCTACCAGTTTCGTCCGTGACTCGAGCGAGCCCATTACTTAATTCTCATGCTCCGCCGCTACCCTCCACGTTTTCTTCCCGCCTCCCAGTCTTGTCTTCCCACGCGCATCCGTGTTCAACCACAAGCTCAAGACGAGGTTAAGTGCTAGTCGCCGTTGCTCCTGTAGCCGTGACACTTTTCGTTGACATCAAGGTCCCCAAGTCCTCGCTGGGTGAATTGAACCGTTGCGACGTCCTTCCGGTCAGGCTTTCTCCCGGTCTTATACATCCGGAAACCTCGGCCATTTCGCACGGGATAGAACAACCAACTACATAAGTTACAGGCTCACCCACGTCGCCCGACGGCTTCATCAATCGCCGCCATGACGACTCAGACGCTCCCATTCACCGCCAGCTCCGCCTACGACTACATCATCGTCGGCGGCGGCACTGCCGGTTGCGTCCTGGCCTCGCGGCTGTCTAGCTACCTCCCCGAGCGCCGTGTGCTGCTTATTGAAGCCGGCCCGTCCGACTTCAAGCTCAACAACGTCCTAGACCTCCGCCAGTGGCTCTCGCTGCTCGGCGGCGAGCTCGACTACGACTATGGCACCACCGAGCAGCCCATGGGCAACTCCCACATCCGCCACTCGCGAGCCAAGGTCCTTGGCGGCTGCTCCTCGCACAACACGCTCATCTCCTTCCGTCCCTTCCGCCACGACATGGATCGCTGGGTCGCCCAGGGCTGCAAGGGCTGGGACTTTGATACCGTCGTGCGCCTCGTCGACAACTTGCGCAACACCTTCCAGCCTGTCCACGCTCGCCACCGCAACCAGCTGTGCAAGGACTGGGTTGAGGCCTGTTCCAAGGCTATGGACATCCCCATCATCAAGGACTTCAATGAGGAGATCCGCTCCAACGGCCAGCTGACCCAGGGCGCCGGCTTTTTCTCCGTCTCGTACAACCCGGACACGGGCCACCGCAGCAGCGCCTCGGTCGCTTACATCCACCCCATCCTGCGGGGTGACGAGAGACGGCCAAACTTGACGGTCCTCACCGATGCGCACGTCTCCAAGATCATTGTTGAGAACGATGTCGCCTCCGGTGTTGACGTCACCCTCGCCTCGGGCCAGAAGCTGACGCTCAACGCCCGCAAGGAGACGATCCTCTCGGCCGGCGCCGTCGATACTCCGCGGCTCATGCTGCATTCGGGACTGGGCCCCCGCGGCCAGCTCGAGGATCTGGGCATCAAGGTGGTCAGGGACATCCCTGGTGTGGGCGAGAACCTCCTCGACCACCCAGAGACCATCATCATGTGGGAGCTCAACAAGCCCGTGCCGGAGAACCAAACCACCATGGACTCCGACGCCGGTATCTTCCTGCGCCGCGAGCGCACCAACGCGGCCGGCGATGACGGCGACGCCGCGGACGTCATGATGCACTGCTACCAGATTCCCTTCTGCCTCAACACTGCGCGCCTGGGATACCCGCTCGTGCGCGACGGCTACGCCTTCTGCATGACGCCCAACATTCCGCGCTCTCGGTCCCGCGGACGCATCTACCTGACGTCGGCGGACCCGGCGGTCAAGCCGGCGCTCGACTTCCGCTACTTTACCGACCCGGATGGCTATGACGCGGCCACGCTCGTGTCGGGCATCAAGTCGGCGCGCAAGATCGCCCAGCAGAGCCCCTTCAAGGAGTGGCTCAAGGAGGAGATTGCCCCGGGACCCAAGGTGCAGAGCGACGAGGACATTAGCGAGTACGCCCGCCGCGTTGCGCACACCGTGTACCACCCGGCTGGCACCACCAAGATGGGTGACGTGACCCGCGACGAGTTCGCCGTTGTGGACCCAGAGCTCAAGGTCAGAGGCGTGGGCAAGCTGCGCATTGCCGATGCCGGCGTCTTCCCGGAGATGCCGTCCATCAACCCTATGATTACGGTGCTGGCCATTGGCGAGCGCGCCGCCGAGCTGATCGCTATGGAGGACGGGTGGAAGCCCGACTCCAAGACGTCGAGGTTGTAAGTGCGCTTTGGCTGTCACGGTCGTTTGAGAAATCTTCTCGGGCTATGAACAAGATGTTCTGTCGGGTTACGCCGAGACGATGTCGTCGCAGTTTGGGCTGTGACACGAACTCTTCCATGCATAAAAGTTTGTCATCTCATGCCTGCGGATGGCATTGGTACATACGGGACGGCGTTTCGAATAGAAAAGACCATTGTCCGACTGCTGGGATATATGTCAAGGGGACGGCGTCAAATTAAAAAGAGAAGACTTACGGCCGGCTCCACTGGTGCGACAAGATCGACATCAGCTGAAATTGAATAAAGTTCTTCGTGATATCTGGCTCGCTCGAACGTCAAATACATTGTCGATGCTGTGATGGACGCATGTGTGGAGCAAAAGCGTCGTAGATCTGTGGGTTTGTGGTAGTGGACTGCGCCTTGACTTTTCCCCTGCTTGTCCGTTTCTTTGCTCGCGAGATGGTGGATACAGAATGAGATCAGTAGATAATGGAGCGGCATCCTTTGGATTAAACTGAACAGGACTGTCATCTCGTATCCAATCGACGTGGCCCAACGGGCGTCGGTATAGACATCACAATCCGAGAGCAACAGCTGTAGATTCGGTAAGTCGGGACAGGAGCAGCTGACGAGACGTTGCTCTTTGCGGAATCGAGGGCCGGAGTTTCGCTCTCAGCTGCCATCTTGCCTAATAAAACCTGCCCCATCGACCGCCTTAGCCTTGCAAGAGATAGGAGCGAACGTCTGGGTTCTTATCTTGGCAGGTGGCTCATTGATGCTTCAGTGGGCGACGTTTCCGAAGTGAGTGTCAAGCCGTTCCCATACGCTTGGAGTGCGACTTTCGGAGCAGGCACCTATGTGTATTGCTCCCCTGCCTTGTCATGTTGACCGCTTCATCCGACATGCATCGGAGACGATGTCGTATGCGGGACGACTGCAGCTCCTACCACGCCTTAGCATAAGATTGCAAAATGACACGGTCCAGCTTAGAGAGATGACGATCCAGTCGATTTAGAAGAAGACACGATTACGGGAGCATGGATTCCTCTTCTTTGCACGCGGTTCCACCGTCAGCACTTCCCCCAAAGTCTGCGGCAAGAGACGCACGGTCCATGACGCGGCCAACCGCACCGGATACGGCGAACACTATCGGCAGGGGCGCGCCCCATGGATACGGCAAACGTAGAGATACTGAGTTGCCCGAAGCGTCGGCCTCGGCATGGAAACTTGAAAACCGACACGCTGCTGGATCATCGACGCTTTACGGCTTACATCTTGGACTGACGCCGTCAGCCACGGCTGCGGCTCGTCGTGCAGCGACTGACACGCTCGGCGCGGGCCGACTGCATACTTTCTCCAGCCCTAATAACTTTCCATCCCCAGCCGGATCACGACAGGAAGCTCATCAGTATCACCGCCAGCGCCGTCGCCAGATTCAGCGCCAGCACCACCACGGTTAGGGACGGGACATCTCCAAGTCGGGGCGCCAAACTCCTAAACGGGCCGTGGCCACGGCTGCAGGCTCGTCCTCTGCCTCTGTCCCCACCGCCGACGCTTCATCGATATCCCCCTCGCCGTCGCAGTCTACTTCATCGTCCTCATCCTCGGTGACTCCATCGCTGGGGAGCATGGAACCCTCGACGCTCTCGTTCTGGGGCCCGGATCCCGTGCCTCTGCCGCAGCGCTTCGCCCGCATCAAGCGCAACCTCATCGCCGGCCACGAAGCCAACCTCGAGGCATCCTGGGCACGGCTCATCCACGCACTGCGCGCCGAGGTTGAGCACATCGAGTGCCTCGGGGCGCACCTCATTCCCTCTGTCGAGTTTGCGGACCTCAATGACCCGGCGCAGACTGCCCGGTTCGGCCGTGACCTGCGCCGCTACGGCGTCGGCGTCGTGCGCAAGGTCCTCCCACGCCAGTCTGCCGAGTCCGCCGTCCGAGACACCGTAGCCTACCTGCAAAGTCGGCGGCCCCGGAGCCCCGGAACCGCAGCCGCTCCCGCTCCCGTGGTGCCTGCAGGAAACCGTGCGGCTGGCACGACGCCCGTACGCGCTCCCAGGCAGGATCCAACGTGCTTCGACTGCTTCTGGACTCCCGCGCAGGTTCGATCCCGCGCGCACCCCAACGTGCTCCGCACGCAGGGCTTCATGATGAGCCTCTGGGGCGACGGCACATGTGACCACCAGGCTACGCGCTTGCCCATCACCTACGTGGACCGAATCCGGGTTCATGGCGGCGGCTTCGACACCAGCACACAAGGATCTGGATCTACTAAGCCCAACAATACCCCTGCACCTCCGACATCAAGCTATGCCTGGCCGCAGCCGCCGTCACAGCGGCAGCAGGAGCAGCAGCAGCATTCACATGGGTCCCAATCACGATTCCTTGCCCCTCAGTCAGCCGATGACTGGATCAACGCTCTCCAGTCCTCGGCCGGCATCATGGCTCAAGTGGACAACGGCTCACTCGAGCGTTGGGAGCCCGACGGATACGGTCGCGGGAGGACGTACGACCGAATCTTCCACGGCTGCTGGGAAGAATACGACCCCTGGGAGTGTGCTAGCCGCGTTCATGCCACCATGGACTTGTACAATGGATACGGCGCCTGCACCATCTTTCGCATGTTTCAAGGCCTCCTTGCCCTTTCGACGATAGAGCCTGGCATGTTGCGCCTACTTCCGTCGCCCAAGCTTACCACTGCCTACTACCTCCTCCGACCATTCTTCAGCCCCCGGCTTCCCGCTCCCATCTCGCGCTCTGGCCCGGAATGGGAAGCCTATCTTGCTCCCGGCAATTGGGAGCTCCAACATGATCCTGACACCATCATCCACGGCGCCGTACCAGGTCATGCCCAGCGCATCACCGAGCGATGGCACCCGCACTTGTACCTTCGAAGAAGCCTCATTACCTTGCCTACGCTCCAGCCGGGTGACTACATCTTCTGGCACCCAGATCTGCCATATCACATCTCGAGCAACAGCGGTCACGGAATGGGGACTCCAAGCAGTAGGGGCGCCGACGACATCAGCATGCTGGTTTACATACCAGCCGCGCCGCTCACGCAGACCAATGCGCTGTACCTGGCTCGCCAGCGCAAGGCCTTTCAGCGCGGCCACCCTGGTCCGGACTTTGACTCATCTGGCCGGGGGATCGTCGCCGAGGATCCGGATGTCCGGCCTGGCGAGACGGAGATTGCAAATGTGGGCGGTTCCGCTGGCCTACGCGCCATGGGTCTTATACCCTGGGAAGTCGCCAGCGGTGCAGTGGGCCCCACTTCCGAGGACGACGTGATTCAACTTGTCAACCTAATTCTCTTCCCAGAGTGAGGGTTGGACATTCAGTGATACAAAGCGAGGTGCAGACTTCAAGATTTCTGGGCTCACCACCCGCTTCTATGTGGAGGTGACAAAAGCTAAATCGGCGTTATCCGGCTAGGAATTACATACATGGAACGCCGTAGAACAAATGCTTTACATGATTCCCATTCCTGTCTTCTCACTCCCAAGGTGTAGACTCTCAGTCCACGTGTCTCCGAAAATGATATCAAACGCTCATATTGTTAAGGAGTGACGTAATATCGGCAATCATCTTCGCGGCAGACTCGTCAGACACACGCTGACAAGGCCCGAATATGCCAATGGTCAGCCCTTGGCCTTGCACGGACGCTTCTATGTCTACGGATGACTATTGATTGCGTCAGCAGGAGTTGAGATGATACAAGCATCAGAATGACGTAGGATTGCGTGACTTACCGGGAACGCATCCTTGACTGCGTTTCTCTGTAGCCATGGTTGGGCTAAGAGTTCGACATTGCTCCCGGGCGGAGTGTCTTTGCCGTGTAGAGGTGTCAGCGTAATTGCCCCAGGTATTTGCTCCTGCTCCTCTGGAAGGCTGAGGAAGTTGACAAAGGAGTCCACCTTGACGCCAGTCCATGAAAAGATCTCCCACAGGCCAACATCTGCCCGTCCTTCGCTGCTGATGATGTGGATATCGTTCTGAATGGTCGTTGCCACGGCAGTCAAGCTCTCATTAAGGCCAAGATTGACCTTGAGAGGAACCAGAGTGAGCGTCGGATATACGAGTGGTGGAGAGCCGTGGTCGGTAGTGCGATTGGCTAGGTAGATGCCGAAAATGACGGCTCTTTTGCTTGGAAGATTCTCTGCAGGTTTTGTAGCCAAGTATTTCGCATATGCGGCGAGGAAGAGCGATTGTAGGCTGATGCCCTTATCCGATGCAACCTCTCGAAGATGCGTAATATCGCGAATGGCTGCTTCCTCGAGGTACGAAGTGCGACTTTGGCTTTCTAGAGACGAGCACACTGACTGGCTCGTCGAAATTTCCTGTTTTAAGTAATTGGTCCAAAACTCACGTCTTCTCGCCTGAACATCTCTGAGGGTTGATTGGATCGAGAACCTTGTCCAATGCGAGGTTTCTTGCTCTGCTCTCCCACCGCTGTTGTTCAGCAAGTCGCAGAAACGCGACATAATGGCTGGCAGACTAACGCCATCGTACAATACGTGGTGAATTCTGAGCCGGAAGATCAAAGTCTTGTCGACATCGTCCATGATACTTATATATACCAGAGGCTGCGGGACACGTCCAGACATAATTGCTTCCTTCTTGACGATGGCTTGGAGCCATGGCAGTTGCTTGGACCCCGTGGCGAAGAAGCGAACTCGAAGCACGGGTACCTCGGAGTTCAGGGTCTGCCATGTGCGCTGGACCTGGGCATGGTCGATATCGCCGCGGATGCGGTAACCGAACTCAGGGAAAAACACAAGGCCTTCATTGTTTTGCCAGGCAGTCAACATGTATACCTGCATCGCCGTTGCAGGAAGCACGGCCTCAATGCTGTCCTTTTGTATGTCGCATTCTTGAAGTAGAATGTCCACATCGACCCCTAATGGCGGGGTCCAAGCTGGCAGCGTCTGCAGTTGGTCTTTGTCTGAATCGCCTGTTCTACTTGCCTGGTCCGCCATTTCTAGGATATTTGCGGATTTGATGAGCTCCCTAGGCTTTATGTGAACTTCCTTTTTGCGCAGTAGTAAAGAGACCTTGATTGCACTGATGGAGTCCAGGCCTAGGTGGTACAACATTGCTGACGATTTGATAGATTGCACTGGAACTCCGGAGACTTGGCTGAGAACGTCGCGTATAGTTGTCGCAGTATCTCCCCAATGTTCGACACTGTCGGGTTCTTGAGATGTGGTAGTGTCATAAGCTCGATGTGCCCCATCCATTGTCACAGCGGGCATGCCGCAGACTGACACGTCGCCGCCGCGGAATGACAACACGTCTGCAGCCCCGGCGTCAAGCACAAACCGCAACACTTGGTCCAGCTTTTGCACCAAGCCTTCCGACTCTTCTTGTGAGAAAAGTTGTGCTTGACAGGCGATTCGCCAAATTAACTGGTCGCCAGCGGGTTCGGCTTCCACGCAGATGGGGTAGTCAACCGCCGACGATCCGTCAATCGAGGTGAGCAGACGGCTCGTAGACGAGACTTGCTCCGGCGATTTTTGCAGCAGGAAAAGCGAGTTGAAAATGTCCGCACTCGCAAGCTTGGCTGCCGCCTGAGCCTTGCGAAGCGGGAACGCTTGGAACTCACGTATGTCTGACAAGTTTTCTTCAATATACGTCATGAAGCCAGAGACTGACCCATGTAGGATGCAACGCATCGCTATAGTGTTCATGGTAGGGAACATGAGGTCCTCTGCGCCTTCAAAGTCTCTGCCAGATAAGACGAGTCCAAATACGACGTCGAGGGACTTTGTGTATTCGGCCACGACCATGGCCCAGCACGTGAGGCACAGAGCCTGCAAGCTGTAGCTGTTCTTTTTGCAAAATTCAGTCGTTGCAGAGAGAGCTATGTCTGACGTTACTTCTGCGCGGAAGAGGCGGTCTGAAGTATCGTCATGTGATGGCTCCTTTCCAGCCAGTACACTGGGAGAGAGGCCGTGGAGGTAATTGCCCCAGAAGTTGTGCGCCTCCTCCGTCGTGGATGCAAGCGTCCGCGTAATGAATGAGTCGGCAGATGGCCTCGACTTTTCGATCCCTTTGTATGCCGCCTCCAAGTCCTGGTACATTAGGCTGAGCGACCACCCATCATAGAGAGCATGAGCTATGGACAGAACCACGAAGCGTTGCTGGCCAAAGGTTGCAAAAGTGAGCTGAAACAGATGCTTCACGCCCTTCCCTTGCACAGCCAGCTGAGTCGCATCTCCTGTTATTTTCCACATGTCAGACATGCTTGATAGAGTGACGGTCTTGGTACAAGGAAGAATGTTCTGGAACACCACTGCGCAATACGCCATGTCCAACGATGCGTCGTCGACTTCGACGAATCCAGTCCGCAAAATCGGTGAGCGTTCGATTACGGTAGCCCACGCCTCCTCGAGCTGCTTCATGTCGACGCCCTCAGCGACCTCAAGAATATCGTGGTTAAAGTACCAGTCAAAGCCCGACTGCACCATGCCTGCAACCATGGACTCTTGAAGAGCAGTTGGCGGTGATAACGACTCGACCATACTCGAGTCTAAACCAGCATTTACGACCTGCATATGCAGCCGGCGTTTAATGTCATCAAGATGAATATCGTTCGTTGATTTTGTTGCATGTTCTGGCTCCACAGTCTGTGTCTCTTGAACCAAGCGCAGTATGGTCTGATGCCGCATGATTTTAGATGCCGATAGCTGTATTCCCTGTCGTCTGAGCCTCGTTGAAAGCTTGATGGCATCTATGCTGTCAAGACCCAGCCCCAGCATCGTCGTTGTCGGGTGGATGTCGTTGATAGAAACTTCTGTGAGTGTAGCGACTTCGTGTCTTATGACGAGAGCCTGGTCTGTCCATGTGAACTTCTCTGAAATGTCATTCGAATTGGCAAGATCCGCAGAATTCACGAGTAACTCATCGCAGGGATTCTTCTCGCTGCCTGCCGACAGATCCAGCAGCGCCTCCGCTTGGGCGGCTGCGAGGGCTTCTTCAACTTGGTCTAGTAGGGCCTCAAGTAGATTTGAGTCAGCCACTCGGGCCTGCGCAACCAGACATAAACGAAGCTCGCCAGTGCGAGTTCGGGCAGCCTCAAAGGCTAGAGGATAGTCGGGATAGTTCGGCGCATCCATGACAGTCCAGGGCACGTTTTTCACGTCTAAATTGGGCTGCTCAAGCTGAAAGGCGAAGAGATTGTCAAAGAGCGGTCGACCTCCGCTGCACCATTTCTGAATGTTCTTAAGAGGCACATGCTGGAAGGGCATGACCGAGGTGCTGAACTTGTGACACTCGCGAATCAGAGATGCCCAAGTATGCCCCGCCAAAGTGCGGTTGAAGAATGGTACAGTGTTGAACAAAGGGCCAATGGTGTGCTCGACATTGGGCAAATCGATTGATCTACCGGCGACAACAACACCGACTGTCAGTTTACTGGTCAAATGCTTCTGAAGAACAAATGCCCAGAGTGCCAAGAGGACGGACTGTAATGTGACGTTCTCTCGAGTGCGGATTTTCTCGAACAGCTTTGGCGAGACGATTCGAGTCGATGAGACACCAATCTCCCGTGGTGGCGGCTGCGTCAAAGTTGGTATCGGTGAAAAGGCCCAACCACGCAGGTACTCACGCCAAAACTGCTGACAGCTGTTGTGCCTCCACAACGGACCATAGGCCAAGGCTTCGATGAATGAGGGACCCAGTCTCAGCTGAGTCCCATGGTAAAAGGCCGCAGCCTGCTGATTCATGAGCTCGAAGCTATTTCCATCGTACAGAGCATGGAAGATGTGTATGACGATTTTCTGGATGTCTGGCCCGTGGACATATATTAGCTGGATTGGATCGGGAAGGTGATTTCTGTTTCTGCGAATCCAGTCCTGCTTTGCCTTTTCCAGTATGCAAGAGCTCTCACTCTCAGCACTTGCGGTATACTCTTGCCACCGCTTGACTGCAGTCTTCAAGGCAACTTGAGCATGTCCGTCCGAGGTGTTGACGAAAGCTGACCGCAAGATCGCACAAGACTCAATAAGGCAAACCCATGCCTGCAGCACTCGATCCACAGACGCATCACCGTCAATCTGAAGCTCAAAAGCATTGAAATATGATCCTCCAGTCTCGTCTGTCAAGGCCTTGGATATAATGCCTTGCTGGAGTGGCGAGCAAGGCGCAATGTACTCAATGTCGCCAGGTTCGACACCGAGTTCGCGGCACACCAAGGCTTGATATCTGTGGTGGCAAGCTTGTATGGTTTGCTTGGCGTCTCGCACGGGGTCATCGCGCGGCTTCACATCCGGATCCACGACCAGAGCCCTGACGAGATCTGCGATGATGGGGCATTTGAGTAACACGGTAGGCGAGGCAGTTGCGAAGCCAGCCGTGCGCAGTAACATCGAAAGTTGTAGGGCAGTAATCGAGTCAACACCCACGTCGAAAATGCTGGTGGACCCTGAGAGGCTCTTTTCCGGTATGTCGCTGAATTCGGACATGACTCGAATAATCTTCTGTAACGCAAGCTTGTCAAGACCGGAATTCGTTGGCAGAGTGCTGGCAGCTGAGAGGCTTATTAGTTGCTCGGGCGAAAGGCTTCCGAACAAAGCCTTGAGTTCCTTTGTCTCTACTTTGTTGTTTGGTGAGAGAGGTATGTGCGATAGCAGGAGGAAATATGTTGGGACCATATATCCAGGGAGTCGCTCAAGGCAAGCCGTCCTGGCTTTGATGGCAAGGCCGCCGACGTCGGGTAGTACGCAAAGGCTCTGTGGGTCGTTCGACTCTCCGACCAGGAACGATACCAACAAATCTTTTCCACCCGACTCTTGTCGTACCACGATAGTGGCAGCATCCTGAACCTCTGGCGCCCCAGTCCGAATGGCATGGTTAATCTCGCCAATCTCCAATCGCTGTCCGCGCAATTTGACTTGGTCATCGGCTCGTCCCAAAAAGTCAAAGCATCCGTCATGAAGAATGCGGACTAGGTCTCCGGTGCGGTATATCCTCTCCCCAAATTCGGCCAGAGTTGGAAACCGTTCATATGTGAGCTCTGGACGGTTCAAGTACCCCTTGCCTACCAGCTTGCCGGAGACACAAAGCTCGCCGACACCGCCTCGCAGCACCGGCATTTCGGTTCCTGGGCGGAAGACATAGGAGCCGACGTTTGGGAACTGCCGCCCAATATTACTGGGCCTACCATTGGCTGGCACGCGCTGATACATGGTCACCCCAATCGTGGCCTCGGTCGGGCCGTATGCGTTGTAAATGACTGCTTTCGGCCCCCAGACATCAAGAATTTCTTGCTTCAACTGCTCTCCGCCGGTAATGAACACGCCCTTGCACAGGCTGGGCGTCTCATCCGGATGCGTCAATCTTGCCAGACTTGGGGTTAGGTCGATGTGTGTTATTCCGAGGTTGTTTATGGAGCCACTCAAGTCGTCCAAGATCAAGTCTCTGGGCGCAGCCACTACAGTGATCCCCACGGACCAGCTCCAATATTGCTCGAGAACAGAGACGTCAAAGTGCAGCGCTGCAAATTGCAACCATCTTGAGTCTGCTGTCCAGTGCCCGCTAAAAAGGTCTTGAAAAGCCATCATTGCCTGAACCGCATTCTCGTGGGTGATTTCGCACCCTTTGGGAGTTCCGGTAGTTCCAGACGTGTAGAGACAGTAGCAGGTGTTGGCAGGTGTGAAATTGTCGCCGATGTCGGGGCTTCTTTCAGAGTATGCCTGTAGCAACTCTTCGGTGATTCGTAGGAGCTTGGTCGAAACGTCAAAGTCAAGCGCGCCTTTACCATCCGCCAGAAGGCAAATCGCCCGGGAGTCACTCAAAATGAACTCCTTTCGAGCTTTTGGAGCGTTAGGGTCGAGGGCGACAAAGGCGCAGCCAGCTTTGAGAATGCCTAGGATGGAAAAGTACGCTTCCGCACATTTATCAAAGTGAATGGCCACAATGTCTCCGGGTCTGGTTCTCTCCAGCAAGAGATTAGCCACGCGATTGCCAATGTGATCGAGTTCTCCGTATGTCCAGGTTCGCTTGGCCAAAAAACCGTTATCGTAGCCGCTAACGAATTCCAGAGCGGTAGAGTCGGGGTCAGTTTCGGACCTGGCCTCCACGAACTGGTGCAGAAAATACACCGGGCTGACCATGGTTGGTGTTGCGGCCGGCGTGACTGCAAAGATGTCCGGTCGCTTCTTGTATAAGTCATGCTCCACGCCATCCGGCTCGCGCAAAAGATGACACAAAATGGCGTCAAATTGTTGGATGAGCAGACGGGATTGTTCCATGGGTAGGATGTCGCTTGCATATGTAATTCGCAAGCGGACTTTGTCGTCGTCAATCGGCTCGACTTCGAGAGAGACAGGGTAGTCAACTACAGCCTCATCCTTGACGAGTGTCCACGGCCCAGCTGCAGCCTCGCCGCCGCTTTTCTGATAGACAACGAGTGTGTCGAAAACCGGACTGGCAGGATGTCCTAACCATTTCTGAATGTAGCTCAAGGGGCAAAACTGGTGTTTGTGCAGTTCAGCATTGTACGCCATCATGCTTTGAACCAGCTCTCTGTTTGACACGTGGTTTGCTGCCACGACAGGCACGGTCGTGATGCATGGGAATGATGCGGCTTGAGTCTCGTCAGTCGTCCGTCCGGACATTGTGACGCCGAAAATGACTGAGTTCTCGCCAAGATACGATGAGAGAAGCCGTGTCCAGGCTGCTTGAACTACGGCTTGCACTGAAACGCCAAGGCTCTGTGCTGCCTCACGGAGAAGCTCGAAAGAAACTGATGAGACAGCTTCGTGGGTTACGAGACTTTGTTTTTCCTGCCTCAGAGGTGTCATGAGAGGGAAGTTGTTGACCACGCTGTTGCCAGCTTGTTTCTCCCAGAACTCTTTGGCTTCTTGCTGACCTCTGAAGCTTCGAGAGAGAATCTCTGTTAGCGCAGGCTCAATTCGAGAGAAAGCGTATTCTTCTCCCTGTAGCAACGACGACAATGCGCCCAGCATTTCCTCAAGAGACTGAGCATCGTAAAGTGCATGATGCATGAGAATATGCATCACGAGCCCGCCATCAAGGTCAAGCAACGCGATCTTCCAAGGTGGCAAGTGGAGGTTCATCAGAATCGTCTCGCGTGATTCCGTTTGCCATTGCTGCGGGTCAAAGGAACCAAGACTGCTGGATTCAATGCATGCAATTGGTGCATCAATTGAAGCAGCCGGCTGCCGCAGCATGGCAAACGTGCTGTCTTTGTTGCTTACGGCAACAAATCCCGTGCGAAGCATGGGGTGCTTGCGCTGAAGTGTTCGCCAAGCCTCCGCCAAATCGTCCATTCGAATACAATCATCAACTTTGTACGTGAGCATGTTGAGGTAGTTGCGGCCTTTTGACTGTATGAAAGACGCCAGCATGGCAGACTGTACTGCAGTGCAAGGGAGAATGGCCTCAGCCTGGCCAACAGTCGGCACTTTGGCATTGATTTGCACTGATACATCTCGAGCAAATCTGCCAAGGTCAAATGACTGTGTCCCTGGGTTTCGCTTCGAATCATGCGTAACTCTCCTTGCCAGCTTTGCGCAACTGGAGCACTCAATTACATCCGACGCGGACAGTTTGAAGCCCCTTTGCCTCAGTACCGACGCGACTTGGACTGCGTTGATGCTGTCTAGTCCGAGGTGGAAAATGCTGGTATGTCGTGAGACCTTTGCCGCAGACACTCCAGAAAGTCTCGAAATGACCTCTCGAATCGTCTCCTCAGTGTCAGTCCAGTTGTCCACGTCGAGCGTCTGCTGGTCTGGATCTTCAGACTTTTCTCGCCTCGGGACCAGGTCGCTGAGCCCCGAACTTAAAGACGGCGGCAAGCTCTTTCTCTCGATTGGGCTTGCGAACGGGAGGTCAATCAAACGACGAAACACGCATTTAAAGATGTCTGCCAACGTTGACGCAATGTCGCCTGAGACGATTCCAATGTCGTAGTGCACGTTTACCACAATGGAGTTCAGGTTTGGGCAAGGCACCACCTCGCAAACCAGGGGTATATCCATGTTCCCAGAATCTTCTTCTAAAGTCCAGACGCTTTCGTCCATATCTTGCAATGGCTGCTGCAAAAGCAGCAGAGTGTCAAACAGACTCCGTCGCAGGCAATTGGCGACTCTCTGAACCCGTCGCAGAGACGTAAATTGATACTGCAGCATTTGTGCGTTTAGGCGCTGGAAGTATCGTACAGCTTCAATGTTTTGCGAGCTTTTCGACAAGTCTATACGCAATGGGATCGTGTTGAAACAAGGGGCTACCAGGCGATCAAGTCCATCAATGTCCAGAGTGCGGCCACTCACAACGTTGCCGAACGCGACATCTGCGCCATCACTTGCAATGGCCACGACGTTTGCCCAAGCAGCCTGGCAGGCAGAGAGCAAGGACACTCCCAGCGATCTCAGCCGCTCTTGAGTTTCAAGATACGACAGGTTTAGAGATGTGTTGTGAGAGCACTGATGGATATCCGACCCTGTTAAGCGAGAAAATAAAGTTGACGGCCGAAATTCTCGAAATTGGTCGGCCCAAAATGCGTCAGTGTCGTCAGGCACGCTTAAAGCTTGCTCTATGAACGGCCTATAGAGCACCGGGGGCGGAAGGATACGACCGTTTGCCAAAGCTTCCACCTCCCTCCAGAGGCTCTCCATGGCGACACCATCATACAATGCGTGGTGACATATGAAGGAGAGAAACGTCGATCCTTTGTACCGTATGAACGCAAATGAAAGGGGCGGCACCTCTGAGTCCAGAGGTTCTGGGAGAGTTTTGAGGTGTTCATGGGCTGCTCCGGCGAGAGAAGGCACGTGTACATCGAATGTCTTCCACGTAATCTCCTGATTCTTCAGAATCACCTGCGCGATTGGATGAGCGGCGTTATCTGTCGTGAAGAAGCATGTTCTGAGGATCCCATGACGCTGCGACATCTCATTCCAGTACTTTCTTATGTCGTCGGCTCCAACGCGCAGACGCAGCAGAATCTTGTTGTAATAGCTCCCCTGGCCTTGGGACAGCATAGCCTCCTGAAGCGGCGTGCATGGAAGAATGTCCTCAATGGCGGCATCGTCTTGGGCAAAAGTTTTGCGAACTTCTTCTGCAAATTTGCTCGCGAACAAATCGGGCATCTGTTGTACAGCTTCATTATTCAATTCCACGCTGGTTAGGGATCTGCCAAGCTGGGCGACGCTTGGGTTCTGTAGAATAGCCGATATGGTAATCCGAGCCCCAATTTTGGAGCTCAGAGCGCGAGCAACCTCAATAGCCGAGATAGAGTCGACTCCCAGAGCCGCGAACGGTGTCCATCGGCCAATGTCAGCCCTCGCCGTCTGAGTCGAGTTGGAGATGACATCTGCAATGTTTGACTCTAGACTGCTCCAGCCAGCATCGTCTTCGAGGGTTTCCGTAGTGCAAGAAGCGCTCTCCAAGTAGCTTTGGGTCAGCTCTTCGAAGGCGGCCTGAAGATGCCTTCGATCGACCTTGCCGCTCGAAGTAAGAGGAATCTGCGAGACAGGCACGAGGTACGAAGGAACCATGTACGCGGGCACACGAGACTTCAGAGTTGCGAAGAGCATTCGATTGGCCTCTGGTTCGATATTGAGGGTCGTGTACCCCGTGTTCGCCTGGGGCGGCACGTAAAAAGAGGCGAGTTGGTCCGGTGCGCCCTTTTTTCGTCGAACTGAGATTGTGACTACCGTTTCTGCAAGGTCGGTCCTTGTCATAATGTTGCTGATTTCAGTGGCCTCGATGCGTTGTCCTCGGAGCTTGATTTGGTCATCGATTCGACCGAGGATGACTAGAGACCCGTCAGGGAGCATGCGCCCCATGTCTCCAGATCGATATATTCTTCCAAATCGGGGATCTTGCACGAATTTCTCGGAAGTGAGGCGAGGCTCGTTTAGATATCCGTGCGCGACCTGGTCACCGCCAAAGCAGAACTCACCCACCCATCCGACAGGGACGACTCTCAAGCTAGATGGCCACATTACAAAGACAGATGTGTTTGGAAATACCCAACCAAGGTGCTCAATGTTTTCGCCACGGTCCATTCTTTTGACACTGCAGATGTTCGTTGTCTCGGACGGCCCATATCCTTGCCACAGCCGGTCGCCCCAGCGATTCAGGACGGACAAGGTCATTGGTTCGCCAGCTGTGACTAGAAAGTCAACCCCGGGTACGTTTGCTGGGTCTATCAGAGATGCCACCGTCGGTGTCAAGCTTAGGTGCGTGATATCCATTTGTCGAATTGAGTTCTCTAGATCTGCAAATAAGATATCGTTCGTTGCCGCACATAGACACATGCCGGCATGCCAGGTAAAGAATACCTCAAAAACTGAGACGTCAAAGGCTTGAGAGCAAGCTTGGAGAAGGCGAGACTGCTTCTCCGAAGATAAGGGATATATTGACCGGAGATGCGCAATGTTGCTCACGATATTCTTTTGCGTCACGGCCACGCCTTTTGGGACGCCCGTGGTCCCGGACGTGTAAATGACGTATGCGAGGCGGTCTGGATCAGGAGAGATATCGAGATTTGCATCTGAATAGGATTGCAAAGACGTGGCCTCCACATCCAGAAATTGAACGTCGTCGATGAGTGAAAACGTGGAGTACGAGGTACTGTCTATGAGACAGTTCTTGACCCGTGCTTGCCTGAAAATCTCTTTTACACGCTCAACAGGAGTGGTCGGAAGAATTGGCAGGTAGGCGCTTCCTGCTTTGACAATGCCGAGGATGCTAGTGTAGAGTAATGGTGACTTGTCCATGATGATGGCAACAACCTCGCCAACTTGGACCTCTGAACTATTCAAAAAATGAGCGACCTTATTGGCGGCCACGTTCAAATCGTGATATGATAGTGAGATGATACGAGGAGCGGATGGGCTTAATGCCAGATGGAATGTCAGAGCATTGGCTGCTGGTGATCTCTGCGCTGTTGCCTCAACCCCGGCGGCTAAATCCGGCGTGTCGCGAAAGCTCTCCGGGTTTCCGTTGTGTACAGACGCTCCAGAAGACACAGATGACTTGGTGGACTGAATAGAATCATCAGGCTTGTCAATGAGCTGCCGGAGTATGCTTTTGAATTGTTGCACGAAGGCGGCGACGAATTCTGATGGCACTGAGGAAGAATGATAGGTTATTTGCAAGACATAGCCGCTCGCTCGTGGCTCAACCTCGAGCAACAACTTTGTTTCAAGGCGGTCCAGGTGATCCACTTGCTCGATAAGCTGGATTTTCTTGTCTCTGGAGCCAAGCGATTCCTGGTATACGAAGAGAACATCGTAAAGGGCCTCCGTCGGCTGGAGCCCAGCGAGCTTCTTAATTTCTGATAGCGGCAGGGTGCAGTGTTCCATTATGGCACGATTGCTCGCGTGAAGGCTTCTAAGGACGTCTGAGTTGGTGGCCATGCTACTCAGGTCCACTCGCACGGGTAAAGAAGCAATGCAAGGGCCGAGAATTTTTTCGATGCCGTCAACGGGTATCGTTCGCCCAGACGTGACGGACCCCAGTACCAGGTCCTGCTCTCCAACGATGCCGCTCCACACTAAAATCAGGGCGGATTGGAAGAGAACTTGGGCGCTTAGGTGTAGGTACTGGGAGGCTTCTCGCACCACTGCTGGCGCAATATCCAGAGTTTCTTTGATCGTACTGATCTCCTGTACCCCTAACGATCGAGCACTCAGCTTGGGAAACGGAGTCTTATTCCAGCCTAAGAGATGCTGGCTCCAAAAGGTTCTGGCCAAGTCGTCAGCTTCCTTTCTCGAGCTCCTGACGTGGTATTTCACGATGTCACGAAACTGTGGTCGGAGAAGCAGCGGCTCCTGACTCAACAGCACTGATACATCGGACAACAACAGGTCCAACGACCACCCGTCGTATGTAGCGTGGTGAGCCTGAATGAGAAGTCGAGTTCCGTCTCCCTTGTCTGATTCTTGAATCTGTACTCGAAAGGGTGTTGACAAGTCTTGAGGCGTGAAAAGGGAGGACTTGTGCTGGAATTTGCGCACAACTTGAATGCTGGCCGGCTCCGAAGCCTTGAACAAGATGGCAACGTGCCCGCTACGCCATTGTACGAAACCTGTTCGCAGAATCTCATTTTGCCGCGTGACTTGTTGGAATGTGTCCAAAACTTGTTCTGTTGAGATTCCCGGGCTTGTTTGAAGGTGTATCTCATTCCAATAAACCTCGGGAGTTTGTGCAGTCTCGGCCAGCATGGCCGACTGGAGTGGCGTGCACGGAAGAACATCTGCAATCCTTGCCGCCTTGTTCTCTAGCGCTGGATAGTGCGACAGAATTTGACCCAAGTCCGCCAGCAGACTAATGTCAAGTTGTTCATGATCAGGCAGTGAGGGCAATGGTCGTTTCCCAAGAGTCCAGCAGAGATCTGCTATTGTCCTCTGCTTCAGCAACTCAAGAGCACTCATCTTGAACCCAGCATTTCGCAAGGATGATGCCAACCTGATTGCTGCGAGAGAGTCTACACCAGCAGAAGCTAGCGTCATCTTCTTGCGCACTTTCAGACCGACAGTGTCGGCCACAACACGGAGTATGTCCTGATCCTGGTCGGCGCTGGCGTCTTCATGGTTCAAGTCGGCCAGTTTTCGCTCGCTGAAATCTGCCTTCAACCGCTTGGTGTCGACCTTGCCACTTGGGAGCCTAGGAAACTCCTGCATCATCACCAACTCACCCGGCACCATGAAGCGAGGCAGCCAGCGTTCGCAACTCGTGACAATTGCATCTTCCGTGACACCTCTGTCGACTGCACAGAACACAACGAGATTGGAGTCCACAACCGCTGCTACCGCACTGTGGCACCCCGATGTTTTCAGCACTACTTGCTCAATCTCACCAAGCTCAATGCGTTGGCCGCGCAGCTTGACTTGACCACTAGCTAAGCGGCCAAGACATTCGAGTGTGCCAGCAGCAGTTAAGCGAGCGCGGTCTCCAGTGCGGTACACACGACCATAGGGAGATGAGATGAATGCAGAAGCAGTTTGGTCAAGCCGGTTGAGGTAGCCTCTAGCGAGTTGGTGGCCCCCAACTGCCAGTTCGCCAACCTCCCCCATGGGCAGAATTTTGAAGCTGCCACTGTCATCTGGACAATTGGCAGGCTCAATGATGAAGCAAGAGACCGTATCGAGAGGTATCCCGATATTTCCCGTCGATGATGCTGAAAGGAGGGCGGACTGCAGAGAGCTGCTCGCAAGGTTAGTTACCTGGACGTGTCATAGGATCTCTTTCAGGCATATTTACCAATGAATCGTAGCCTCGGTCGGCCCATACATGGCCCATAGCATGCTGTCCCTCAATCCGGACCCTCCAAACTCTTCCACGACGGGAGCGTTTAGCATCTCGCCAATAGTAAGCAAGAGCTTGAGCTGAGGGGCATTCTTCCTCGTTCTGAGCAAACTACCAGCCACTGTTGGGGTCAACTCGCAAGCATCAACCTCCATCTCCCGTAGCACAGCAGGTAGATCATCCAGCATCTCTTCCCGCCGCACCGTGATGAGAGTGTTTCCTCGAAATAAAGGGAAGAAGATTTCGAAGACGGACACGTCGAAGGTTGGCGCTGCAAATTGGAGAAATCTGGAAAATGGAGGAACATGGCGGTCATGGGCGAGTAGTGCTTGTGTCGCGGCGGTGTGGGAGATGCCAACTCCTTTAGGGGTGCCGGTTGAACCCGATGTGTACATGACATAGGCCAAGTCCTCTGGGGAGGGTATTCGATGCTCAATGTCTGGCACTCTGGATGTTGTGCCTATGTGGTGATCGACACAAATGAGGCTGATGCCGGTCTCGGGGGGTATTCTCGATGCCAGGGCCTCGGAGGCGAGGACCACTTTGGCAGAGACATCTTCGAGTATGAACTTAATTCTCTCAGGGGGAGCGTCGATATTGAGCGGGCAAAAGGCACCACCGGCTTTGAGGATTGCTAGTAGGGAGATGTACAGCAACGGAGACTGAGGAACAAGGACTGGGACAATCAGCTCCGAGCTTGTCGGGCCATCATCCCCACGGGCATTGGTGATCAGCCGGGCGAGGTCATCGGCAGCATCATGCAAGTCTCGGTACGAGTAAGAAGTTCTACTCGTGTGGGAAAGGTGCTCGAGAGCCTCGAGGTCGCAAGGCGGCGTAACGAGGTGGTGTAACAGATTCGGGCCAGGCAGCTTGGCGGGATCTGGGTTGAGGATGGACAAGTCGTTTGGATCCATCGTGTTGTTGTTGGGTTGCAGACAGGAGCAAGGCAGCCGGACGGGAAGCTGCAACTGTAGCGCTCTGACAATATTACCAAAACTCGCTATGGCCGTGCAACTCGGAAAGACTCAGCAACATCTAAACACTGCGCCGGCAACAAGGCTTCGTCCGAATGCAAAGCAGAGCTTGCGGAGCAGAGCTAGTATCTAGACCCGCGGAGCTGAGCTTTGCTGCTCCTCCCTTGGGCCACGAGTGTAAGTGGCCCCGGCTAACTTAGCGATTTACAGGAGACAGATGCCGACAACGGGAGGATGGGGGGGGCGGGTAGGGAATGCCACATGTAGAGCTTCCGCCAATGAGCGTGTTGATGATTCTCCCGTCGCGGCATGTCCCTCTCATCAAGGAGTCGGGTGGTTTTGACTTGCCGTTGCTCGCATCTGCCGCGAGCGAAGACTGGCCTGTCAGAGGCAAGCAATTACTCAGCGTGGGGCGTCGGGCAAGCAATGGGCGGCGCGCCAACCGCAGCGGTCAATCAGCTGACGACACTTGCAGAAGTGGTGTCTGCAGTGGGTATTATGTGATGGTTGTGACGTGCGGTGACGGTCCAGGAGTCGTTTCTGGAAGGTCGGGGGGTTCGTGGTGGTAGTCGACGTGGGAGGAATGGAGGCATGGAGAGGAGGGAGGGCCCAGAGGAGGTTGGGCATGCGAGGTGAACAATACACGGTACACTTTACACCCAAAACGAGTGTGAAGTGTGCCGTGAATATTTCACCCCACATGGTTGGGTACGGAATAATGGAGTGTCTGGGTTCGCCGCTTTCACATCAATGGCTGCGCGCTAATCTCTGCCGCGTGGACTCTGTTTTCCAGTACGTGATTCATCATGTTAACCCTCATTAGCGCAATGGGTTGTCGTCGTCGTTGCTCGGAAAAGCCGAGCGCGTTGCGGCGACCGAGCCCGCGTCCTATTTCAACCACCATGTTGAGGCCAACTGGACGGGAGCTACGCGAGGGGGTTCCCCCAGTGGAGGGCCTACAAATCGTGCATGCAGGTTGTGCTACGCCCAGACTCCACACCACATACTGTTAAGACGGGGCATAACTCAAACTGCTGCTGGAGAGGAGTTCCCAAAAGAAGTCCACCCAGCCGAGAGCACAATGCGCCTCTCCGAAGCCTCTACGGACGATAATCCATAAGGTATCACTTTCTCATCTCCAAACCATCAGCTCACAGGCGTCTGAAAAGATGCGGCTAGGTCTTGTCCAGGTAGCTCCAGCCTCGAGCACACGTTGGACTCAAGAGGCCGAGATCACATCACCATTTATCAGGGTTTTTCTTTGTCACCGACTACATCAACATTGTTGCGAACAGACGCACCAAATGCAAGGCCTGGGCCGCTGCAGCCGCGCAGGGTGCCTTCGCCCTTGCGCAAGTTGTGCGTACCGACGTTCATGCTGTGCCCACCTGCAATGGCTGCAAGCACAAGGAACCTGTCGTCTCGTTAACCTGCCGCCCACGTAACTGGATCAAGCTCTCCGCCACAGTAGCAGGGGCATGAGGAGCCACATGGCCATATGTCGAAGCAGGTATTGCAGGATACGGCGCCACCACCGCCGTCGTGCGTCGACTCCGTCGGCAGCATATACCGGGAATGGCAGTCATATTCACAGACGACTGGCCACCCCCTCCCCCCCATGGGGACACCTGTGCATCTATTCACGGCGCCAAGAAGCGGCGTGGAAGCCCAAGCCGCGGCAACCCGAGAGCCTGACCTCCGATCATGTCCGAAAGCTCCGTACGTGAAGCCGCCGAGTCCCCTCCGCCGCTACGAGCCCATGTCCGTGGTAACACATGCAGCCAACGAGGTCTATACGTTCCAAAGGTTGCCCAAATTAGGAATGCATAACCATCGATGGTGTTCCTTCTCCCAACTTGGCAAGTCCGAAATGGAAGAGAAGATGAACTTCGCAGACGCCCGTTAAGAAATGCACAGTCCTGTGGCAGGCGTCCGCCCAGCCACCAGCAACCGTCGCAAACTTCCGCCACGGCCAGTGGAGTTCCTCGGCTTGACAGGGCTCCTCGTTACGAGGGTCATCGGTAAAATTGGGCGTGATGCCGTCGTCGACTCGCGTGTCGGGGGGTAAGAGGATGAGCGGGCGTCTTGGCAGCACTAGCCCCTGAATCGGGACCTGGATTCAAGACTAAAGTGGGATGGCCAAGTGAGGCAACGAAAGAAAAATTTTCCTCCGAAGGTACCTTTCGAGTCTGGTTCAGGGATGTGCGTCGGCGATCGTTCCACAGGCCAAAATCTTATCAGATCCGTTTTTATCTGATGATCAGATAATCCCTCAATCCCCCCCTGCCACAAGCACGAGTAAGCGCCATCGTGAAGATCCAATCATGCGCGCAGCTGGGACGCCGCAGGGAGAAGGATCTGCCTCCCTGGCTCACCAAAAGCTGGCCTTTCAGGTTTTGTTGGACCCTGTGGCTGCACATATGTGCATCAATGGCTGGAACCCGGGATCCATGAATCCGCCATCGACCCATACTCGTATGGCTTGCCCACCACATGAGATGTACATTAAAGTTATCCAAGTCTGTGCCATCCCTTGTTGTGCCGCAGCCCTAGTCGCTTCCCATCTTATCAGATCAAGACAATCCCACCGACCGTCTCACCAGTCCGCGCTACTTCGCCGCCAACGGTGGAGCTCCGATCCACGAAGTCGTTACTCTTTGGTGAAAGAGGCTTGGCGAGAAAGAGGAGGAAGCCTAGCTACATCTGTAGCGGCTGCTATGCGACCGAAGAGCGCAGCAGATGCGTCTACGAGATGAGCCAGAAACTCGGCCATGGTAGCGGCCCATGTCCGATAGGGCCGAGGCGCTTTCGCACCGTCCAAAGCCGTTGACGTAGATGATGCTCCAGCGAGGACTCTTATGCAGCCAGGCGGCTCGCGTACGCCCTCTATTCCCGTCTCGAATAGCCTCCTTCCCGGTGATGCCAGCACTGCTACATGTACAACCATACCGGGTGCTCGTATACAAGCCAGCTACCTAATGATTCGTCGTCCGCATCAGCCCAGCTGTTGGAAAGAAAACAGACGATGCCGGCGGGTGAAGCCAGCGCATCCCAGCCAATGCTGGTCATATCCACCTCGGCTCCTGGTACTCGGTACTCCGTAGCCCTCTATTCCGGCATGGGGGCCCTCGCGCGAGTAGCGGCGGCGCATTCTCCGCTATCGTGCTTTCATGCCGGCTGGGCTCGGGTCGGCTCCAGTGCCTGTAAGAGGCGCCTGGCGCTGGGTGGTGTCACTCCGTCCCTGCTTGACCCCATCCACCAGGAGGAGCTGATGGAACCACGACGGTTTTAATAAAATTACTCGGAATCGAGGCAGATCCTTTCCAAGCAAGTGCGGGAGCCGAGCGTCTTGCGTAGGTACATATCTGTGCGCCGTGTCCGCCGCCCGGGTGCGCGACTTGTTCTCGTTCTTTGGAACCCCCTCCTGCGAACCAGCACCTAGCCTCCCTCCGAACTGAGCGGTCTGGATCAAAGCACACCGAGACGATTAAAGGGTCGAGATCCACCTTGCCATCAGTCCATCTAGCGAGTGGCGCCTCATCCTCCGCGAAGCAGCTCACGGCAAGCTTCAATAAGAGGCCTCACAGTTACCGCTAGCAACAGCCACCAGCCAGGTAGCTTAGGTGCTCCTCTTATACCGGGCCAACCCTGCGAGCCTACGACGTCACGTCTAGCTGCTGCGTCGCGTCATTCATCACGTCTCCCAAGAGAAGGTCCTTCAACTGCGCTCTCACCGGCCATGTCTCCCCACAGCGAGATTGCTCTCAATGGCGGTGACGCCGCCGAGATTGCTGTCAACGGCAATGGCGTCGTCTTGACGAGCGACAGCAACCGGGCGGAGGAGCTGCTTCCACAGCCCCTCGTCGACGCCGCCAACGGCAACGCCAACAACAGCAATGGCAGCGTCAACACCACCTCCACCACCGCCAATGGCCACAGCAATGGCCACCACCAGAGTGGCCAGCAGGACAGGACTTCACAGTATCTGCCGCCCGCGGCACTCGACTCCGAATTCGACCTCATCTGCGTCGGCTTCGGTCCGGCCAGCTTGGCCGTCGCCGTGGCCATGCACGACGCCCTCGCCGCGGGCAAGAAGCTGCTCCCGGACGGCACTGCGCCCAAGGTGCTCTTTGTCGAGAAGCAGGCCCAGTTCGCGTGGCATGCGGGCATGCTGCTGCCGGGGGCCAAGATGCAAATCTCCTTCATCAAGGACCTGGCCACGCTGAGGGACCCGCGCTCAGAGTTTACCTTCCTCAACTACCTGCACCGCCAGGACCGCCTCGTCGACTTTACCAACCTGAGCACCTTCCTGCCCGCGCGCGTCGAGTACGAGGACTACTTGCGCTGGTGCTCGTCGCACTTTGAGCGGCTGGTACAGTTTGGCCAGGAGGTCGTGTCCGTGACACCCGAGAGCGGCGGCAGCGCCGTGCGCAAGTTCACGGTCCAGTCCCGCGATGTCGCGACCGGTCAGACGCACGCATATCGCGGGCGCAACGTGCTGGTGGCCGCGGGTGGGCAGCCTTCTCTGCCCAAGAGCTTCCCGCTCAAGCACCCGCGCGTCATCCACTCGTCGCAGTACGCGAACCGGATCCGCCAGATCCTACCCAAGGCAAACAACCCCTACCGCGTGGCCGTCGTGGGTGCTGGCCAGAGCGCGGCCGAGATCTTCAACAACCTGCAGCACATGTACCCCAACTCCAAGACGTGGTTGGTGATGCGGCCCGAGTTCCTGCGGCCGAGCGACGACTCGCCCTTGTAAGTCAGCACCGTGGAGAGCATCAGCAGGGTGTGGGTGGCATGAGCTGTGATTAACATGCTGCATCAGTGTCAACTCCGTCTTCAACCCCGAATACATTGACAACCTATTCCCCAAGTCGGCCAAGTACCGCAATAACCTGCTGACCGAGGCACGCGCGACCAACTACGGCGTGGTGAGGCTCAACCTCATCGAGGAGCTGTACGAGCGCATGTACGACCAGCGGCGCGAGATTGGCGCCGACGAGACGCAGTGGCCACACCGCATCCTCGGGGGACGGCAGATTACGAGCATCGAGTCGCGCGGCGAGGGCATGGAGCTCAAGGTGCAGCACGTGCAGGACAGCGCGCTCGACGGCTTCGTGGACAATGCCGACGAGGAGACGCTCGAGGCGGACCTGGTCATCGCGGCGACGGGCTACCAGCGCAACGCGCACGTGGAGATGCTGCGCGGCGCGTGGAACCTGCTGCCCAAGTCGCAGGCCCGGGGCCTCGAGTTCGGCAAGGGCATCAGTGGATGGAACGTGGAGACGGAGCAGGGCGAGCGCAAGATGGCCGTGGGCCGCGACTACAAGGTCAAGTTTTCGCCGGGCGCTTTGGCGGACGACTCTGGCGTCTGGCTGCAGGGCTGCTGCGAGGGCACGCATGGGGTGAGTTTGGTCCCTGATACTTGGCGTCACTTGGTGTTTCCGTCATGAACTTCCCACTGACTAGCATTGTGCAGTTGAGCGATACCCTGTTGTCGGTCCTCGCCACTAGATCGGGCGAGATTGTCGAGTCAATTTTCGCAGACAAGTCCAGTGCGTAATAGAGGCGGCGGGGACGAGGAGAGAGGAGGACCTCACGAAGAGCACTTATGAGCATTGATAACAGCATGCGAAAAGACTTGGTGCGGGATGCATCACTTCCTGGGAGCTATTATAGACCGACTGGCTTTGAATGCGCAAACAAGGGGAGGGATGGGACGACGGACGCGATGAATGATGATACTAAGAAAACCGGAGGAGGAGGAAGAAAAAAGGCCCCCCATCATTGTTTTTAGGAAGCGATCCCTCTACGTTGGCACCATCATGGTCATATCATGCAATTGAGACGCAGCTACGAGTACATGAACGATGGTCCTTTCGAACGCGACGTGACAAATCGCCCTCCCCAGCGAGCGCACTGCGTCCCGACTGGCCTGCGATGGGGCAGCAATGAAGCTATCCCGCTCATGGGGCCGGGATCCACGTTCTGGAGCATCAGCCGACAGCTGACAAACCGACGAGCACACGCTTCGATGCTCGCACAGGAGTCAACTCGCACTCCTGTATGACGCCAAAGACGACGACGACGACGACGGCAACGCGACGATCGGCAGAAGCTTGAGGCTTCGGCACCACATGGGGGATGAAGCTGCTTCACGGCCCATGACGTGGCTCGACGAGGCGGTATGTCCGCCATATAACGCGGCTGAACGGCCTGTTGCGTGCACGCAGTATGAGTCACCGCGTAAGTCGCAACGACGCAGGCAGGCCGGCCGCTATCAATCTGCCCTGCGCTGGGACACGACATGGCGTGCGTGGACATGGGCGCCGACGCGGCGCGGACAAAGGGCCCGCTAGGCCCGAACGAGGGGCCCGAGTCTCCGGAGCGGATGGGGCCACAAGTGAGGCACAGGGCGGCCGTGATTGGCGCCCTGTGAGCCAGGGACTTTTTGGTCGGCTAAGCTACACACTTGCAGCAGCGAGCAGACGAGAATTTTGGCCGTCGAGCAGGCGAGATGCTCGTCGCGAGCCAATCATCCCCCAAGACGAGCTCTCCGCAGTCGGATACTACTCCGTAGGCCGGCTCGGGACACACGCATCTCGGTGTCGTTGCCTTGCCTCGCCCTGCCCTGTTCGTCGTGGAAACAGAGACGGAGACAGGGACAGGGACTGAGAGAAGGGGAGAAAGAGTATCTCGCAAGCTTCCAACAGCCGCCGTCATCAGCACCCCCACACAATCTCCATCTCACACTCATCACCCGTCTTCTGATTCACCCATCCATCCATCCATCCATCCCCCCGGTTTGCATCTGGGCCCCTCCTCCTCCTTCTCCAAGCCCTCTCCGCATCCGCAGACGCCCACGGCCGACGTCAACCCACGTTGCCGCTTGCCGCGCCCGCCTGCCGCCGGAAAAGCTTGCTCGTGCCTCGCCAGCCCTACGAGGCCGCACTCGTCACACGTACGCAAGGGCACACGGAGCATTACGCATCTTGATAACGCTCCCATTGCCCGCGGGGCCAGCCGTCTCCGCTGTGTATCACGGCCGCGGCGTGGGGTGATGACGGCGGCCGTGACAGCTTGTCACCCCGCGACTTGAGAAACACAATATAGGTAAGCCTTGATGTCTGCTGCTTCTCGGGGTCCTCTCGAACCTGCCAAGTCCCTTGTTGCATGTCGAGGACACAAGAGCTTGAGCACTTTGGTCTGTCGCATGGCCTGAAAGTCCGCCATCGTCTTGAGACCCACAACCACCATCACCATCCACGACCGAACCGCCTGCTCCTCCACCTCCTCCGAGACTGCGTGCCTGACAGGGAGCAAGATGCAGCTTGACCATGGCGACCGGCGGCCCTCCCAGCGACTGCCCGTTAACCCGCGCCGCCACAAGGTAGCCCCGGAGCAGCGCAAGCGGGTCGCGACGGCGTAAGTGAACAACTACAGATGCCAAAGAGTTGAACGTTGTGACGGGAGACTGACACGGCGCAGCTGCAACAACTGCAATGTTCGCCGCATCAAGTGCTCGGGCGATCGCCCATGCAACCAGTGCGCCTCGACCGCCCGCGACTGCGTCTATCCGGCCCTCGTCGAGAAAGTCTCGGTGCCCAAGACGGAGCTCGACGAACTCAAGAAAAAGGTCGAAGTCTACGAAAAGGCCCTGCAGGGCGCACTGCCCGATGCGACCCGCCGCCAGGAGCTGCTACATCACGCGGCAAGCCCGGACTCGTCGTCGTCGGCCAGCCCCTTTGCCGCTGGCGTCTCCCACGCCGCCGGGCCCGGCAGCGGCAGCAACCAGGGGCCGTCCGGCGCCAGCTCCATCAAGACGGAACCGACCGACGACGACACGGCGGTGCTGAGCCCCGGCCGGCTGCTGCAGGACCTCGACGGCGTGGGCTGCTACCTGGGCGAGACGAGCGGCGCCACGTTCCTCGACCACCTCAAGGAGCTGATGAGCGCGGTGCTGCCGACGACGACGGCACAGCATGAGCAGCAGATGCAGCAAGCCCATTCGCAACAAACGCAGCATACGCTCGTCGACGGCATCTCATTCCTTTCCAGCCTCGGCAGCTACGCCACCTACGACTCGAGACCGCTCGGCAACTCGGACGTCAACCCGCTCTGGCTCCCCCCCGACAGCACCGTCAGCGTCGTCATGTCGGAGCTTCGCTTCTTCGTCCAGGACGGCGGCGGCGCCTGGCCCTCGGGCGGCATCTACTGGTGGGGCGACCTCGACGCCCTGCCCGTCCGCGCGCCGGCGCCGCCCCTTGATGTCGGCCTCAACCTCAACGACTACCGCCACCTGGCCTTCTACCACGCCGCCCTCGCCGTCGCCTGCCAGAGCACCATGACGCAGCCGCCATCGAGCCTCGACTCGCATCCGTCGCTGAGCGAACCCTACTTTGCGCGCGCGGCCATGCTCCTCGGCAACCCGCTAGACATCAAGCGGCGCACCATCGGCGACGTGGCCGCGCTGGCACTCATGGGCTTCTACCTCATCGAGACGAACCGCGCCGATGCCGCCTACATGTACGTCGCCGCGGCCATGCACATCAGCATCATGCTCGGCGCGCACCGGGGTTGGGTCGACGAGAGGGGCAAGCGCGTCTTTTGGTCCGTCTACGCCCTCGATCGCTGGCTGAGCTGCCTCATGGGGCGGCCGCCCACGATCACCGACGACGCTATTCAGCTGCCCTTACCGGCCGACGCACCGTCAGTCTCATCATCCATCTATACGTCCCCTCTCCAGTGCACCAACAGCTGACATCGAGCAGGTCCATGCCCCCCGCCACCGGCCTCCGCGCCCACGTCGAGCTCTCGCGAATCTCGGGCCACGTTGTCGGCAACACCTACCACGGCCCCAAGGGCGAGACGGCCCCCCGACAGCCTGACAATGCCATCTGGATGCTCGAGCAGTGGCAATCGACGCTGCCGCCGCCCGTCCAGCTCAACCCCGACGGCCTCAGCAACGACCCGGCGTGCTGCTTGCTGCACATGCGCTACAACCAACTGCTCATCGTCGCCATCCGCCCGCTCTTCTACTCGGCTTTCAAGCGCGCCGTCGCCGAGCGCCTCATGGCGCAGCCGCCGTCGGCCGACTCCAACCCGCACCTGAAGCATCTCCAATGCTGCATCGACGCCGCCGCGCGCAACATGCGCCTCGCTCGGCATATCATCGCCAACAACGGCCACCGCAAGCTTCTGCACGCGGGGCTGCACTTCATCTTCAACGCCGCTGTGTGTCTCATCCTGCGCAGCCTCGTCGTTGTGCGGCAGGACGCCGAGGAACTGCGCGCGGCCATGGGCGACGTCGACTTCGCCATCGACATGATGCGCGAGGCGAGCTCCAAGGGCAACACCGACGGCAGCCGCAGCGAGCAGACGCTGCGCGACCTGCGGGTGCTAGTCGGGCGGCTGACGACGGCGCCCGGGGCGCCCGGGTCTGGGTCCGGGTCCGGGTCCGTGTCCGGGCCAGCCTTGGACCCGATGATGCTCGGCGCGGGCCCGGCGCTGGACCCGAGCATGGTCGGCCCGCTGCTACTGTCGCACGAGAATCACGACTTGCTGCCGCCCATGCCGATTGGCGAGGACCCCGTGTTGTACGACGAGCTGGTGACGTGGATGGGCGACGATTGGCCAATCTACAATGGCTACATGAACGAGTAGGCGGGTGGCATCCAGATTGCTTTCAAATCGCAGACGGAGTCGAGAACGGTATGGGAAATCGGTGGCCTTATGATATCAACAATCTCCATGGACATTGTACGTTTTTTTTTTCCTTTCCTTTTTTTTGGGGGGGGGGGGGGGGGGGGG
>JALHBY010000081.1:0-20105 GCA_024340155.1 Tolypocladium pustulatum
GCCTCCTAAGGCCTCGGCGGCCCGGCGGCGGACGTCTTTATCCTCGTCCCTGAGCAGCGCCACCAGCGCTGCCACCGTTGCTTTTGATAAGTATCTGCCAGGATGTCCTAGTGCCCTCAGAATCTTCACTCTTCCGCCAGCAGAAGTACGTTTCAGGGCACTCTGCAGGGCTCGGTCTGGAAGCTCCGATTCCGTCGCCAATATTGAGGTTCCTGTGAACACACATTCGAAGAGCAGCCATCGAGATAGCCTTGCTTCCAGGCTCGATCGGATTGGCAACTTTGCCGAAGGGTCTACCTTACTCAAGCAATGCATGACTAGCCGTTGATGTGTGGGACCCAAAAGATCGAATGGTTCCTCTTCGATTGCGTTAAAGAAGCCGAGTATTTCCTTCTCTCCTTCCGCCTCGAGCAAGCCAGCAACAAACCGCCAAAAGACGTCATAACGGGCGGAATATTTGTATCTTTTAAGAAATTCGGCAGGGCGGCTAGGAGCGCTCGCTTCTTTACCTTCGTGTTGATTGAAGACAAAGCCGAGTGTTTTGCAACCCTTCCACTGCTTAACGAAGTAGCGCGCCGCGAAGTATTCCTGGAAGGTGAGGTGCAGGAAGTGGTAGAGTCGGTCTTCCGGCTTTGTTGAAGGATCTGAGGTCCGTAGGAAGGAGAGTTGCGCAAGTGTTTTGTCGAGTAGCAGATCCGGCATATAGAACATGGCGATAATCTCGTCTCGATGGGCTAGCGTGAAGTCTATCACGTCGCTGTGGAGGCCATTAAATGCAAAGCATTCAAGAAGCGCGATCTCAGTCTCGACTCGACGCTCGATCTCGGTTGGTCGAGCGTTCTGGACATCACCCTCAGATATTTTGTCTAATCGCACGGCGTCCTTCTTCCACAGCTTTTTCTCGATTGCTTGGTAAATGCCGGTCATGGTGTTCGGCACAGTTACACCGTTGAGGTCTTCCCAGGCGTAAGAAAGAGCATCCAATTGAATGGGGATGCGCACGAGACCCTAAATAAGCTGATGCTGCTGAAGGAAGGACTGAACCTCGTTAGCTCTTAGCTTCATCGTGGGATCGGCTTCCAGGTAAGCTTTTATCTGCATTGGGTAGAATCCGATCGTTTCTAATTCAAGGTCGAGATTTCGGAGAGCTGGGTGGTTAACGTGGGGTCGGGACGTGATAATAACGTTCCGCTGTTGTAAAAGCTCCTTTAGGAAGCTAGATATGCTGCCGTCGCCCGCCAGGTCCTGGGATAGCTCGTCCAAGCCGTCGAGCAGAAATAGAGTCTTGCTACTTCCGGTCTTCAGTGCATCAAACAATACTGTGGCGAGGTTCGGTTTATTATGTAGAGAGAAAAACTCGTGGTTGAAGAGATGTTCAAAGTTGTATCCCGGTATCTGCTGTCTCTCTAGCAGCTTCAGGTTCCGCAGCGGCACCCAAAGCACGCGGTCGAACAGCTCCGTCCATTCGCTTCATATACCTCTAGTAAACTCATAGACAATCTTTTTGCACAAAGTAGTCTTGCCAACGCCCGCGCGTCCTCGGATCAAGATCCGTCTCGGTTCGATCGTGCGACCGTCGCTTCCTTTGCGTTAGTTGAAGAGTGTCTCCAGATCAATCTGCATCGTCTTGTCTAGCGTCTCAACCTGTCGAGACGATAGAGTAAACGGGGAAGCTTTTACGTCGCGTTCGTTTATGCGGACTGCCTCCAGGCCAGACTTCTCTACTACGGCAAGGTTAATATAGCACTGATCCATTGGCAACGTAACGCCCGAAAGTCGTTCAATCTCCAGCTTGCTTTTATAGTGTTCGTTGCGTATCAACGTGTCAGCTTATTCGAGTAGCGATAGGGTCCTCAGACGGGCTATCGCGTCCTGTAGCATCTAGTACAGCCCATCTTGCCGTCCCGCACTTTTATTAAGCCCAGAGTGGTCGGTGTCGATACCGTGTTCTTCATCCGCGTCGGCTACTGCTGAGTCCCGCGGTACCACCTATAAGCAGATTAGACGACGATCTATCCAGACCCGTGCACACTTACCCGGCCTAAAGATAGCCATCCAAGCATAAACGTAGGCTTCGTCTCGTAGAAGGAGATGATCGGAACTTTCTGCCGTCGGCTATTTGGGGCCACGCAGAGAGAGAACTTAGCTCTAAGGTTGCTAAGCTAGGGGTCATAGCTCCTGAGAGACTAGAGCAGCGTCGTATCGGACCCGAGGAATTCGGTCACGCGTGCCAAGGCAGCACCGGCAACGGACACAGACGAACCAAGATAAGGAGTGCCCAGGAAGATAATCCCAGAGGTATCATTAACGATATCTTCGGAATTTTTCCCACACAAAGCCTTGCAAATGTTAGTGACTAGATGCTAGCGACGCAGGGCGAGCTGTCGTACGTGCTTGATAATAATACCGCCTAAGCTATGTCCAATGAAGATAATAGGAAGATACTAGGACGAGTATCAGCGCCGTCCGGCGGAAGAGGATGTAATTCATACAGGCTTAGATCGGTTTCTCTTAATTTCCCCCAACAGGCTATTGCCGATCTCCTCGGACGTCGTGAATGGTACGTCCGTAAGCCAGTTAGAGTTATGCTCAAAACTCAGGATTCTAGCTTCTAGGAAGTCTAGGCCGAGTAGATCCCGAAGCAGGTAACACCTTAGACTACGTGCAGGTTCATACTCGGCGACCGTAGGCTCTTGGCGTCTACTAACCGAGTCTATTAGCGCGGCATGAGTCCATGTATGCTCTAGATCGGCGCCGAGTCCATAGACGGCAACGATCCTACAAAGACGTCAACGCGGCCTACGGCGCGGGCGAACGGGATCAACAAACTCGAACTTAGCACGACTTGGGTTAGACAGAGTTCTGAGTGTCCCAGAACGCGGGCTGTGCTTGCGTCGACAGATCTTGACAACGAGGGGGCCAAGTGCCGTGGCAAGTAACACGACAGCAACTGCCACTGTAGCGCTTCTGCCCGGCCCGCCCAGGATAGATCTCCACGCAAAGGCCATGGCGAGCCGAGAGCGTACAGCCGTAGAATACAAGACGAATCCTCCAGTGCACAACCGTGCAACTATTCGGCAAGGTTGGGCGGAGGAGGGTCCGCGCGGTCGAGGTGATGGCCACCTGGTGAAGCAGAGACGAACTCGCAGAGCTGCCCGCATGGCAATGCCTCAGGCCAATCCGCTGCACTGCGACGCTGCACGGCACCCTGGCGTCCACTACACCTTCCCGCTGCGGCGCCACGGCGCTTCTGCAAGGCTCGCGCAGCCAACTGCGCTACTATAGCTCAGGCGACAATGAACGCTTCGCATAACACCTGCTCAGCAGTGAAGACGACAGACAACGCTCCGGGCGGAGGCAGCAGAGGTCGCTAGTCGACTATTAGAAATGACGGCAACGGCGACAATCGTCGTCGGGTGCTACTATAAGTAATTCTTGGTCTAGATACAACGCCATGCCGTTCCGTCTTTATCGTCCAACGATTCTTAGACGCCTCGTTGCCGCAGCAGAGCGCCCATCATCTCTACAGTTACCAGCCACGTGCGGCTGCGCTCACACCCTGTCATCATCGCCAGCCGGAACGGTAACAGCAATTAGTCTGAGATAGACGGTTTCCTATGTCCCTCACGTCGACGGCGCAACAGCCACAGGAGCAGCTCCCACCTCGATAGATGATGACGGACACTGGGCAATGTGGATGCGAAATTAGGAGCCGTCAGGGCTTGGTTTGCGCTCGTCGTAGGATCTGTCGGACCCCATCTCAGCGAATTGTTAACGCTCCCCACGCTACTGCACCGTCCAGTTCCGGACGACCTTTGAAAACTTAACGTAACGCGATGCATTGGCCAATATGTACCATCCGTCTGCAACTGGGAAGTGTCCTATGAACAGTGGTCCTAGACGGTCCAAAGAAGACAACCGTCGCTGCGACCGACCACCCTTGCCTCCAACTCTGGCTCCCTTTGCGGCAGTAATCGGTGTCGGCCAAAGATTGCAGATTGCAGATTATTGCAGATTGCAGATTGTACGGAGCTGTATTTAGGTGGGGTTAGGGGTAGAAATAAGTGAGGATAATTAGGTATAAGGCGAATATAATATACTAAAAATCTACGTAGGCTATATAAGAGGTCTAAAATCGCGGTAACCGACGTCTAGCCCCGGGGGTAGAAATGCGGGCGAGCTAAAGGCACTATAAAGAAGCGAGCCCTACCTCTACCCCTAGGGGTAGAAACGCGGGGAAGAGGAGAGCATGGCCCTATATAGGAAAGCCCCTACCTTTGCCCCTAGGGGTGGAAAACGCAGGCAGGCCAGAACCTCGCCTACCTAAACTCCGCTATATCGCTATACGAGTACCTTTTTAGCCCCGCCTCTACCCTTAGGGCTAGAACTACTAGGAGTAGAGCCTATAGCTCCGTATCGTTTAGGGTAGGAATTATATATTAATCTAATAGGCCCTGCGCTAGCGTAGACTAGCGGCGTGCGTTTCGAACTAGGGCTACCTAGGTAACTTTCGAGTAATATATATCTCCCGATAACTATACTCGAATAGCCTAAGTCTAATAGTATTATATCGCGAAATAATAATATACCCTGCTATACTATGTTTGCGAGAGTAGGCTTAGTATACCTTAGAATCCTGTATTATGGCTATACTATGCTAATAGGCTTGTATATTAGTAAGGCGAGAAGGGAAGGGAGGAAGTAAGGAAGGAAGGGAGGAGGAGATAATAGGAGTATTCGGGGGCTATATTATTTTAGTGCCGCCGTTATAGTCGGCGACGCGTGCGGCGGCTAGGGTGCGGCGTATTATATAGCTTAATTAACTGTCTAGGGAACGGAACAGCGTAGGGCTAATTTACGGTCGGGGGCTAGGGGGGGATCTAAGCTAGGATATACGTAAAGCATACGTAGCTTAGCTACGCTTAGCCCTTCTCTTTTTTTCTTTTTAGCTTATTATATATAATCCTTAGTACTACTTAACGAGCGACTATACTTTAGGCGGCGTAAGATATTTAAGACCTCTAACTATAATTTATTTACCTATCTCCCCGCGGCCTTAGTATAAAGCATAAGGTAGGTAGTAATATTATAGACGGTTAGTTACTTAAACAGTAGCGTAGGGGACCTCGACTATTAGATAGTAAGTTAAACGAAGCTCGCTTACTAAACGCGGCTTCTATTCGATAGTAGGCCGAGAGCTATCGTCTCGCTATAGCAAAAGTACCTCTCGACGCTCTAATATATAGGTAGAAAAACGGGTCGAACCGTTATATAAATCGCTAGTACGTTTCGAGATTATGCTATATCTTTAAGCAAGGAGCCCTAGCGCGACAAGCAGAAGAGAACTTCCTCCTAGTATAATATAGCGTAGAGATGGTTCGGCGGATGCGTAACTACCTCGATATGCAAGGAGTATATAGCGCGTATAGCGAGGTGCCCTCTTTTAACGACTAGCTAGCCGTTAATAGCGGCGAGAAAGCTAAGGTAATAGCGGGCTAGTATTAGATAGAGGCGTTGCGGGAGTACGTAGAGTAGATAGGGTTAGACGCCGAGGAGCGATAGTAGATATATATCCTATACGATCGAGGTAGGTAGAAGAGGAAGGCGAATAGTACCTAGTAGAGATAATTACTAAGGTTATTTTCTAGATAGGTTATTACTAGAGCTTAACGTTTAACTATAAGTAAACTAACGTAACCTAACTCTACCCGATAGCTATGGCTAAATCTAGATATAGCTTATACTAGCGTCTGGGTAAGATAAAAACCTCTTCCGAGGAAAGAAGGTAGTAGTAGAAAGGTAGATGCTCGATGTTCTACGACTAAGTAGCGAGGACCGGTTTCCTATAAGCTATCTCGTAATACTCTAGAAGAACGATTACTAGAGGTTGATAATTACACGCTAGTGCGAGATAGAGGTTAGCCGAGCTATGTTTAATATATCGACCTAGGACTAGATATCGAGTTACTAGATCGATAACGTAAGTAAGTATATCTAAATAGTATAGCCTCGTAAGCTAATATATAGCCATACCTATTAGTATTAGTTCGCTATATTAGAGGGGGTCTTAGATATGCTCGAGGACCTGCCCTGCGATGCTATTAATAACGTGTATACGCCGGACTAGGCGAGACTAGCTAGGTTACGTCACGCCTATACGCAACCGGAAGTGCTCTAGCTATTCTATCCGAAAGAGGGCGACGAGCCCATAGCCTCTATACCAGAAGGTACTCCGATTAGGCTATGCCGACGAAAGGGCTTCCTATAAGAAGCAAGCGACGAGGCCTATTATAAGACGTTTTAACATATCTCCGGCGGCCTAAGATTATGGTTTTACGATATCTAGAGCCTTCTTAAGACGATAAAGGACGAGGGACGGATTATAATATAGGTTATAATATACGTCGTAGCCTAGCTTAACCCTAGCCCTATAGTAGTTATAGACCGTCGAGAGAATAATAAGCTACTACTATGCGAGGACCTTAAACTAGCACTACGCGCGGAGCTATATTATAGCGGAACGTATAGGAGCACGAGGGAGATACCTACTAAGGATATTATAGTAGAATCCGAGTCGATTACCCTAGAGCGAAGGGTACTCGACAACGTCCGCGACGAAATAGTATTCTTTAAGAGCCTAGCGGCCAAGACCTCTTTAGATATTATCCCTAATAATAACGTATATAGTTATAGCGAGCGTTTTATCGACCTACTATAGAAACGTATACTATATACCGTTTAGGATATGCTCGGACCTTGCTTTCGGTCGCCGTAGAAGGACCTTATCGAGGAGGGTAGCGGTACTAAGGCCAATAGCTATAAGCTAGCATCTAGCATTACCCGGTCTATCGGTGCGCTTACGCGCACGATTCTGGAAGTGGCGGACAATCTAGCCTTAAGTAGCTAGGAGGCATCCTACGAGCTCTATACCGCTATCGACGCGGCCGTGCTTCGGTAGGCGGCGTAGCGATATCGGCAGGCGTTGGATAATAAGCCGGCTAATGCTAGACCGTTATTATCTACCGATACGCTCCGCTCGATCGAGACGGCTCGAAGCCGATACGAGTCTCTGCTCGAGCCGTGCGAGTCTCTGCTCGAGCTATGCGAGTCTCTACTCGAGCTATATAATGACTTTCTAACCGAGATAGAATAGTCGCCGAGCCCTCCGCTAGAGGATTGGACAGGGTAGCTATAGGCGATAAATCTAAGTATAGTAGCGGCGGGGCCGGTAAGGTAGAGTCTAGAAAAAGCAAAAAGACGGCATATAGAGACATATTCGCAAGGGGTATTAGGTTAAAATAAGCTAGATCGGGGTAGGAGCGCCGTTCGTTACCTACTACCGTCCTCGTTAACGGGGAAAACCCTTGCGTTAGCAAATAGCAATTCGCCGCGGAACCGGGGTACCCCGACGCTATAAGAAGTAAAAGGCCTAAGGCTAAATACGCTTCGACTATCTAGTCGATAGAGCGTACTAGAGAAGCGGCTCCTTGCCTCTTCGATAGTAAGATCGGATCGAGTAGGCCGGACGTTAAAGCTGCCGTAGCAGCGGGGCCCTATCGCGGTATCGAGTTCTTAATAATATATTACCCTATATAAGCAAATCCCACTATCCTCCCTACGAGAAAAGTAAATAATACTAGTAGCTTTCCCGAGTATATAGATATATACCTATCACGGCATCGACGATATCTGTAGAAGATTCCGTAGGGGACACCCATACAAATGCCTAACCTACTCTTAAAGGTAGGGGGTTAATGTCGTAGAGCTAACGAAACGTATATTAACGGTATGCTAACGGGTCAAAAATACACGAGGAGATATAGATTAATTACGCGATTAAAATAAGATTATTTATAGGCACGGATCGGCCGTATTTAGGGCGTAATTATCGTTCGATTTGTACGAATAAAAAGTTTAATAGGGTACTAATAAGGGGCTAGTTGGAATATGGCGGCTAATAGGATAAAGGCCCGCCCGCTAGGCGCACGGGCCGTCGCGCCCATCGCGCCGGTTATAAATAGGTTTAGAACCTAGACCTATAGTCTATATCGGTAGTTAGGTTATAAAGAGACGACGTAGATACGAGCAGAGGGTTTAGACCGGGGTTCCGTTCGTATATATCTAGAACGATTAATCGAGCAATTTAGAAACCCGTTTACGATCGATAAAGCGGGAACCCGTTCGATAATATAGTCAATCTACCTAGCAGCTAGTAGTAGTACCGTATCGACGCATTATAACTAATAACTAGCGAGACGGAGAGCGTTAGATTAAGGGCATTAACGTAGCTATAAGCAGAGTGGCGATGTTATTAAGGTCGGTTTTAGCCTAGGAAGGGTTGCCCGGACTAGAGCGACGTAGGACCAGCGGCGAGGACCAGCGACAAGGGACAAGCGATACGTCCAGCAGAGCAACGAGCCAGGTAGGCAGGGAATAACCCAGGAATAGCAATAAAGCAACGACTATATAACGAGTAGCAAAGTTACTAATAGTAGCGATACCTATACCGATATATTATAATAAGTAGCGAGCGAGACGGAGGCATTAAGCTAGGAAAGGTAGGCCCGGATTAGAGCGACGAGCAACAAGTACTAACAACAAGTACTAATAAGAAGGGTCAGCAAGAAAAACCAGCAAGAGGGACCGGCAACACAACTAGCAAGGCAGTAAGCATCAGCAGGGCAGCAAGCCAGACGGTCAGCGAATAGCCCATAAACTAGAGCCACGAGTACATAACCAGCAGCAAAGGCTATCGGCAGCAATAGGCAATACAGCAGCCATTGGGTCAGTCAGCCCAAGCCGACGAGCAGCAGCGATAGCAAGGCAATAGCGATAGTAACGGGGGACGCATCGAGCTATGCGCCAGAGTATAGCGGCGACGAGCGACGGGCGGCAGCCAGAAGCCATTCGTAGCGACAAGCAGCCGCCGTTAAATTCGTCATTAATTTCAACATATTAGATATTACAATAAGTAGGTTCAGCGAGCAATAGCTAACGGATAGGAATAACGATAGCGGATAGGAATAACTAGCAATGGTAAGAGACTATTAGCAAATATAAACGTTACGCATAGCCATTAGATAAGTTATTAATTTTAATATATATTACTAAAAGTAGGTTCGATAATAGTAGCGGCGGCGGTATAGCTAACGACCTAGCCAGTATTACGGCTAGCTAGCAGTAACGAGCAACGAGCAATAGTTAACGGCAATAATCTATTACCTATAGTAAGTATTTCGTATACCGGTTAGATAAGTTATCCGTTTTGATATATATTATAAAAAGTAGGTCCGACGATAGTAGTAGTAATATAGCTAGTAAGCTATCGGTAGTAATAATAGCGATAAGCTATTAGGTTCGGGTTTTCGTCCGATTACTATTAAGCTAAGCAGGCCTAAGGAGTAGTAGTAGTAGCGGAAATAAGATAGAGCCGTTCGTCTATATACGCGAGTACCTATTCGTAATATATAAGAGTTATCGAGTTATATATATAGCTAAGGAGGTTTCTAGCTATTTAAGAGAACGATATATATTAATTTTAGCTAAGGAAAGAAAGACGATCGAAGAGATAGTTAGGTTAATCCTAGGGATTATTTAAGACTAAGGAGGGTTAGGGTCGTTTATATTCCCGCCGCCGATAGTAGACCTAATCCTATTTATTAAGCCGCCGAAGAATAATAGGTTACGATATAACGAGGAGACGTATATATACGTAACCCGTATAAAACGGGGGATATAGGCGCATTGCCGTAAGGTATATAGGTAGAAGAATAGATAGAAAAAAGGCGGCGACGTTATACAGCGAGCTAAGTAGGCGCGAGAGGTACTATAGACAGTAGGTATATAATATTAACGATTTTTCCGGTCCCGCGTAGTTAGCGGTTAGTTCGAGGTCGGATGCGCGTTACCTAAGGAGCAAGTAGGCCTAGGCGAGGATATAAAGAAACGTATAAAGCGAATATTTAACGATTAAGCTACGCGATTCGAGGGAACGAATGAAGAGGCAATACGCGCGGGTAACGATAAGACCAAGCCGAATATATAGTTAGGTTACGTCGGATAGGCAGCGCATTTAGAGGTATTAGACCTAGTTAAGTTATGGGAGATACCGCGGCTAGTTAGTAAAGATAAAGCCGCGCTATAAAGGATATACGAGAGTTTAGACCAGGTATTAAACTAAGCGAGGGCAACGGTAATAGCGACTAAGATCGGAGCGCTAGCGTTATTTAAGGTATAGTAGAAGGAAGTTTACGTTAAGCTAAGATAGCCGTTCGATAATTATATAGAAGACGATTCGTAGGCGCGGTATAAGGAGGTATAGAGGCAGTTATTATATATTTTAGTTCGAACCTAGGCATTAGAGGACGAGGATATACCGCTATACTAGTTAACCGGCCGGTAAGGTAATATATATAATACGTTTACGGATACCGTTAGATTAGATATAGAAGGCGAAGGCGCGAGCGGGTCGACGGTATCGGACGCCGAGGTAAACCGGATATATTTAAAGACGATAATAGCGTTATTAGACTACTAGTTTAAGCATAGCTATTACGATAATGCTATTATTAGCGGGTTAGCGGTTATAGGGTTAAGGGATAACGGCGGGTAGGTAAATATAGTAGATTACACGACTATTTATTTAGCTATAGTTAAGGTAGTATATATATTAGTATTATAAGATTCGTATTAGTAATAAGAAGACGAGGTAGCTAAGTTAATAAGGGTAAGAGGGTTAGATAAAGACGACGCGTAGGACGAGGTTACTAGAATTTTTACTATTATTCGCGAGAAGGTATAGCGGTTTATAATGCGGATAATAGGATCGCCGGGCGCGTCGCCGACGCTAATAGATTAGATTTACGAGGCGCAGACGTATAGTATATATATCCGATTTAATATAATAGTAGCTAGGACTATCGATTAGTAAGGGCAGCGCATTAAGTACCGAGGGATCCGGTTTACGATAGACTAGTTATCGAATATATTATACGTATTAGTCGGAGAAACGCGTAAATCGTTAGCGCAATTAACGATAGTTAAGGAGGAGGGCATAGACGGTTTGCTAACGATCGAATAGGCCTAGTTAGAGGACGACTATAGCGAAGATTGGGTTAGGTATTTATTTTTATAAGACGAAAGTAACGCGTAGTTAGCCAAGGGCAAGGATTAGATTATAGAGCGGATTGCCGATTTAAAGTAGTATATAAAGATATAGGTACGCGACGACGGCGGCGGCGGCGGCGATGGCGATATCACGTTTAAGGCTAGCGCTATATAGGAATACGGACGAATCGTAGACTAGTTCTGGGAGAAATTATTTATAATAATGCATATGGGGGCCGGCTAGCTAGCGCGGTTAATGGAGATTTTAGGGATCCGGTTCGTTAATATGGCTAACGGCGGTATATAGAATATTTTAGTATATAATAAGATAATATATTTCGTTACGTTATACTATAAGAATTTCTAAAGCACTAGGTAGGCTAAGGTTATCTATTAGTATTTACCGCGGGAGATTAGTAAGTTATTAGTATAGTATTTATAGTTAGTTTTACTATTTTAGTAATTAGTATAGGGGATTATTAAATAGACCGATAAGTAGCCTAGTGCGTTTTTATAGTTAGACGAGGTAGTAAGCTAGCTAGAAAAAGAAGGAGAAATAGCGAGATAGGAGCGAGAGAAGGAGTAGCGGGAGGAGCAGCGGGACAATTAAAAGTAAGGATAAGGTAGGCAGGGGGTCTAGGGTAGGGAGGCCATTAGGGTTTACGATAGAGACGTAGACGCGGCCGTGGCCGCGTCTGCGGCCGAGGCGGAAGGGTTTAAGGATTAGATTAAGGAGAGAAAGTAGATATCTAACCGGGCGCGATGGATTTTATAGCGGTATAGCGAGCGGTTAATAGGTACTAAGTTAAATATTAGCGCGTAGAGGTATATAGCGATTACGATCGCTAACTAATATTTAAATAAAGCGTTTAAAGACGAGGGGTATAGGAGCGGCGACGACGACGACGACGATAACGAGACCAAGGATAATCCGGTCGATTTATAAGCTAGGCATAGGACGTACGTAGCGGGTATAATTTACGTATAGGAGTTATAGCAGGGGAATTTCGGGACGGCGACGCGGCGTAAGTAGTTCTAGGCAGTTAGCTAGCAGTAGTACTAATTTTTAGGATTCGGCGTAGAGGATTAGGCAGGGCCAGGTAGCGGCACGAGGCGGCGTCGAGACCTATTCGACAGTCTATGTAAGGAAGCCCGATTCCGATGGTTTACGCGGTTATAGTATATAGATATCGGCGGGAAGTTACGGTAGATAATAGGCGAGGGGGCGGCGTTCCGCGGGTAGTAGGAGATAGTAATCTGGTCGATTATCTACGGAGAGAGCCCGGTTATATAGATTATGGGGATAGGCAGCGGCAAGAGTTTATCGTTTATATTACCGGCGTTTTATTTAACCGAGGGGACGATAATCGTAATCGTACTATTAGTATCGTTACGGGAGGATTTATATAGGCGTTACGATAAGAGCTAGATCGATTCGTATATTTAGTAGAGCTAGGGTAGCTACCGGATATCGACGATCGTATTCGTAATGCCTAAGTCAGCGGTAACTAAGGGGTTCTAGGATTTCGTTAACTAGTTATAAGCGTAGTAGGCATTAGACTAGGTAGTTATAGACGAATGCTACGTATTATTAGATAGCGACGCTAAGTTCTAGCTATAGTTATTAGAGTTAGGACGCGTCGTATGGGATTAGGGGGTATAGATGGTATTTTTAATGGCGACGTTACCGCCGAGGGACGAGGTAGCGTTTTTCTACGTAGCCGGGTTATTAGCGAACCGGGTATATATATTCCGGATATAAACGACGAGGAAGAATATTAGGTACCGGGTCGAGATAGTTAGCGGGCTAGTAGATACGCGGGAGGAGGTAGAGGATAAGAAGGTATGCCGGATCGTATACTAGTAGTTATAATGGCACGAAGACGGCCGGGTAGTAGTATACGCTAGGACAATCGAGCGGGTAGAGCGGTTAGCGGAGGCGTTAGGTTATAGATATTTCTACGCTAAGATAGACACGGCGGAGGGTAAGGCGACGAAGTTAAGGGTATAGGTTAAGGATAGTGCGTTAATCGTAGCGACGAACGCGTTAGGGTTAGGGGTCGATATACTAGACGTGCGGTTAGTAGTATACGCCGGGATGCTAAGGCGGTTATGGGATTACGTATAAGAGAGTAGACGGGCGGGTTAGGACGGGGGCCGTAGCGAGGCGGTAGTAGTATACCGGAAGGCGAGGTAAGCGATGGGGTTTTGCTAGGGCAAGGGGACGAGGGGCCGAGGTAAGGGGGAGGGAGGCTAGGAAGAGGAGTAGTAGTAGTAGCTATAGGAGGAGGCGGTAGAAGAGTTTATCGAGGGCAAATAGTACTAGCGGTAAGTATTAGATAAGGTTATAGACGGGTAGTTCGGGCGGATAGGGTACGAGGAGGATAAGGAGGCATGCGATGTATATACGAGATAGTATTAGGAGACGATAGTAAAAGAAGAGTTAATAAGTAAAGAGGAGGATATAGTAGTAGAAGGGGGAAATAAATCGGAAGAAGTTACGGCGATGGCGATAATAATAGTTACGGCGACGACGACGACGATAACGACGACGACGACGGTAGCGATAAGAAGGAGAGAGGTTAAGACGGTATTTAAGACGTAGAAACGGTAGTTATAGTATAAGGATCGGAAGGCCGAAGGGGAGAGGATAAAGGCGGCGTTAGAGGTAGAAGAGTTCTAGGAATAGTTAGCGAGGATAGCTAGGTAGTGCGTAGTATATTATCCGGGCCGCGAAAGGGACGATTTCTACGAGATAGAGGCATACCCGAGGAAGGGATCGGAGGAATAGGAGACGCGGCGTTATAATATAGCGAAGATAGAGGAGGGAATATTTACTAAGCGGCGATTAGCGAAGTATTCGGGTTATTTCTAGTATAGGTTGCTATAGGCGATTTACTAGCGGTAGGAGGCGTTAGACGAAGACGGCGGGCGGTTTCGAATAGTACTAGGTTCGAAGTGTTAGTATAGGATAGTATTAGTAAAGATATATATATAGGCAGTGTTATAGGATATAGATTGGGTATGGGAGGTAATAGAGGAGATAATAAGGGAGGAAGGGATAGATATAAAGGAGGATAAGTAATAGTATATATAATTAGGCGGGAAGATCTAATAGGGAGGGATAGAGACGAATAGGTTATGCTAGGTATTCTATTAATTATATTAGTTAGTCGAGGTAGAAGGGTAGAAGAAGCGTAGTAAGGTAATGATTTTAGGTTAAATTATTATATAGTAGTAAGTAGTAAAAAAGATAGCGATTAGTACTAGTAGATTAAGTATTTAGAAATAGGGTTATTAATTACTAATAAGATCGTAAACTAACTATATAATATAGTTAACGCTATAAAAAGAAGACTAGCATAATAAATAAAGTTAAAGGTATTTTTAAATATAGTTTTAGCTAGATTAAAACAGATTCTATAGCGTAGTGCTAAACGCGGCGATAGTAGGGTATTATATAGGGTAGCGCCTATAGCCAGGTAGGCACGCGTAGTAATATCTAGTAATATAGCTAGCAAAGGATAGACTGGGAATACGATTTAGATAGCAAAGCATAGGTATATAAGCCGGCGTAATTATAGTAGATTTATATAAGCTATATATAGGTATCGAAGAAGCCAAACGGATTATAAGAGAGGGAGACGCTATAACTAGTATATAAGTATACGGAGTAGCGCGTAAGAGATAGAAGACTAGCGTAAGCAATTTAATAAGGAGCAATAATATATCGATTAAGTATATAGGCCAGGGCAGGTAGGCAACCAAGCACCGAGGGAGCAGGTTGCTATTCGACAAGCACAACGCATTCGCCGCAAAGGCAGAAGCCAGAAGCTAGAAGCCAGAAGCGAGTAAGGCAGCGAGAACACAGAAGCGCATAAGAGAAAAGACCAGTAGGTAGGCCAGGATAAAGCAATATGTTATTAAGTTAGCACAGCCGGAGGAAGACATAAGCCAGCAAGGTAGCAAGACGGAAAAGAAGATACAGAGAGTAGCCAAGGCGTAAGGAATAGTTAGAAAATAGCCGCCGATCGAATATCCGTATAGTAGGGTAGTAAAAGCGTTAGTAACGGCCACAAAGGCAGCAGAAGCCAAGAAGTAAGCAATTAAGAAACTATATATAGTAGGGGATTAAGAGAGAGGGGTTATTATTATTAGAAGAGGAGGAGGAGGTCGAGGCCACGCCGGGCGGCAGCCCGGTTAACTAGCTAGATAACAAGCTAGACGGCAGTATAGTTAACTAGCTAGACGACAAGCCGGTTAACTAGCCGGGCTATAAGCCAGACTATAAGCAGGGCAACGGTAAGGTAGAGGCGATATAGGAGGTCGAGGCGTCGTTCGAGTTATAGAAACGCTAGTCCTAGTTCGAGAGTTAGAAGGCACAGGGCAGGATCATAGCGACGGCTAGCGAGGTAGAGCAGTTCCGGGAATAGTTAGCGAGGTTAGCCAGGCGTTATATTATATACCGCATAGCAGGCGATAGGGACGATTTCTACGAGATAGAGGATTGCCCGAGGCGGGAGGAGGAGTATTAAAAGATAGCGGAATAGGTATAGGAGGAGTGTTAAAAGACGGCGGAATAGGCGCAGGCGTCGTTAGATAAATCGGTATTCGGCAAGCGACGATTAGCGCCGTATCCGGGTTATTTCTATTACGGGTTGCTATAGGCGATATATAAGTAGTAGGAGGTAGTAGACGCGGACGGTAGACAGTTCCGGCGAATACCGGGCTAGGATTGCTAATACGCCGGGGTATTAGTTAAGATATTCGTATAGGCGTACGTATAGGATAAGGCGAGAGCGTTTAAGGCGTTAGATAAGATAGCGACGAAAGCGGGCATAACGATAGTCGAGTACGATAAGTAGTCGAAGTAGTTAGGGCAGAAGATTCGTTAGGGGGGGATAGAGACGAACCGGATATGTCGGGCGTTCTATCGTTTATATTAATTAGTCGAGGAATAGTAAGATCAATTGATTCTAAGCTATTATTTTTTCCCCTATTAAGTCAGGTAGTAATATATAGTATAGTCTATAGAAGGCGATTTAGTATTTATACCCTACGATATATTTACAAGCACTACTAGCGCATAACGACGAAATAATATATTATAGTTATAGAAAAAGAATTTCATTATATTTAATAAAGATAGAGATATTTTAGACGATTGTTTTAGATAGTATAGGGCGTATTTAGAAGCGTAGTAGTATGCGCGGGGAGTATATATATCGATATAGGGTAGCGGCATCGGGCAGTAAGTAAAGGAAGGGACAAGGAGCAAAACAGAGGCATAGGCAGATTAATAAGGTAGCGTAATAGATAGCGGGCAAGACGGTTAATAGAAGTAGCGAAAGCAAGGTTTAATTACGAGGGCGACGAGTAGTATAGGTTAGGGTAGGCGAGATAGTAACGAGTTAAGAGTAAGTTTATAGAGTTAGGTAATAAGGTAGAGCAGTAGGCGATAGAGCGATATGTTAAGAGTAATTTAATCGAGATAAATAATAAGGCAGTAAGGCGGCAATAGTTAGGGGGAGGGTTATTAAGGATAGTTAGGGGGAGGGTTATTAAGGATAGTTAGGGGGTAGACGCGCATAGCCGTCCGAGGCCATCGTTATAGAGCCCGCCGGCAGCGTATTATACATAGATAATATAGGCGCCCGTTCGTTACCGGCGAGACATATTAGCAAGGTAGCAGACCCGTGACCGCTAGGGAGGTAGTCGGCTATTTAAGGCAGTAGTCCGTGTCCGTAAAGGTCGATAATGCGAGGAAGGGATATCGCGGGCGCGGTAGGGTTAATCGTAGGATCGAACTAGGACCCGAGCCCAGGGCAAGGCGGCGTCGGGACGGGGCCCTATTTAAGAGCCCGCGCGAGGGTATATGGGTATGGGTGGATAACCCTAGTAGATAACGAAGCGGCGGGTATCGATATATCCGCGTTATAAGGAGGGGAATAGGTTAGGCGTAGAGAACGTTCGGTACGCGGGTCTAGGGTAGTATATAGCCCGTGATCGTAATTTCGTTTAATGGCCCCGATAGCGGCGTTAGAGGGATAAAATAAAGAAAAAGTTATATAGTATAGTAGATAGATTATTTAAGATTAGTTCGGTATTGTTTTTTAGATCTAGAATATAATAGGGAGCGAGTAAACGACGAGTAACGAGTTTCGGGTCGGTCGGAATTACGCTAATCGAGGGGTAAAATCGGTACGATAAAATAAAAAGACCCTATAGCAAAAACAATAATAAGAATTAAGAGCAGGCTATGAGAAAGACAGCGCTAATAATAGACGATAATTATATATATAGGGTTTATAAGGGAGGGCGGTAGGCGATAGTCGGGTCGGTTAGCTAAAGCAACCGCGTATAGGAAGAGCAATATAACTAGGCAAGGCAGGCAGTATATAGCGTAGTAAGATTAAGATCGATAAAGATTAAGAGGGTTAGACCTAGCGATATAAAAAGATAACGGAGACGGCGCAGGCCGTTAAGATAGGTCGGAGGGTCCGAAATCGATACGATAGTTAAGACGGAGAGATTAATCGAGGTAGACAGGGCAGTCCGGACAAGACGGCAATATAATATAATAAACAGGATATAGAAGATAGGTAAGACAGAGAAGACAGAGGAGGGAGTTAGGGTAGGCAAAGCAAGGTTAAGTAGAGTTTAATTATAGATATAGATAGTTAGGGGGAGTTCGGTAAAGGGATAGAGGGCGGCCGTGTCTATAGAAGTCGTTAAGGAGTAGAAGAGTCGAATTAGCGAGGGGTTCCATCGTCGATCGAGTAGTCAAGCTATCGAGGGCGTTAGGGAAGAGTATCGAGGGCAGGTATTAAGGGCATTAAGCAATAGTTAGGGCGTTTAATAGTTAGGCCGATCGAGCCGCGGAAGCTAGTAAGCTATCGAGCTATCGAGTAGTTAAAGCTAGTAAGCGGTTAACCTAGTAAGCGGTTAACCTAGCAAGCGGTTAACCTAGCAAGCAATCAACCTAGCAAGCAGTTAACCCAGCAAGCCGGTAAGTCGTTAAGCTATTAAACCGGTAAGCTATTAGGCAATTAAACTATTAAGCCGTTAAGCCGCCGAAGTTATTAAGCCATCGAAGCCATTAAGTAATTAAGGCATTAAGCCATTAAGTAGTTAAGTTATTAAAGCCGCCAAAGCTATTATATAATTAAGTTATTACGTCGTTAACCTAGTAAGCCGTTATGCTATTAAGCTATTAGGTAATAAAGTAGTAAAGCAATTATAAAGTTATTCGTCGAGGACGTTAGATTTAACTATAGAGGGTATAAAGGCAGTAAGGTATTAAAGCCGCTAAGCTAGTAAGGGGGCAAGGGCAAGGAGTAATAGATAGGTAAAGTAAAGTAAGTAGTAGAAAGGTCAAAGGGTATTAGAGGGGTCGAATAGATAAGAAGAGTAGGTAATTTAGTAGTCGAGAAGGGTAGGAGGGTTAGTTAAGTAGTAAGCTATTTAAGGCAGTTAAGGCGCTAAGCTATAGAGGCGTAGAGCGCATCGAGGGCATTAGGTAGTAAGGGAGTTAGCGTCCTAAGGTTAGATATAGTACGAGGTTATAGTAAGAAGGACAAAGGGGTAGGGGGTAAGTCAGTTCGTTCGAGTAAGTAGGAGAGACAAGGTTAATAGTTAGGGTAAGTTTTTATTATTAATAGTTAGGGGGAGGTCGGTTATAGATAGTTAGGGGGAGGTTAGTTATAGATAGTTATAGGGGAGGTTATTAATTAATAGTTAGGGGTTAGGGGGAGGATAGGTTAAGTAAGTAGGAGGTTAGAAGCGGCAAAGACGATTAGAGTAGTTAGGATAGTTAGGCCGGCTAACGATAAAGTCCAGGGGGCAAGAGTATAGATAAGGTAAGTATAGAACGGGTTATAAGGGGTAATACGATCGAGATAGGCAAGGCGATAAAGGTAGGCAAGATAGACAAGATAATTAGGATGGGTAAGGTAATAAAGATAAGTAATATCGAGAGTAAGGTAATTAAAGTAGATAAGTTAGTAGAGTAGAGACAGTATAGTTAGGGTTAGAGGGAAGTAAGAGAAGTAAGATAGAAGATAGAGAGGGTTAAGAAAGGTAAGGTAAGACAAGGCAGACGGGTTAGGGGTAAAGATAAAAAGATAGTTAGGGGTTAAAGAGAGAAGAGAAGAGATAATAGAGGGAATAGAGATAGCGAAGATAATAGAGAGAATAAAGAGAGTAAAGAGAAGGGAGAGTTAAGAGAAGAAGAAGGGGTTTAAAAGGACGGCAGGGTTAGTAGAGAGGACAAAGGCAATAGAGATAGTAGAGATAGTAGAGGTAGTAGGGATAATAAAGATAACGAAGGTTAGAAAGAGAGTAAAGATAGGTAAGATAGTAAAGGTAGTAGAGAGAGAGGAGATAATAAGGATAATTAGAAGAAAGATAAGAAGTTAGGGGGAAGGAGTAAGAGAAGGGTTATAGGGAGTAGGAAGTAGGGGAAAGGGGAAAGGGGGTAGGAAGTAAGAAGTAAGTAATAGGGAAGGGAGAGTAAGTATTAAGGAATAGGAAGTAAGAAGTAAAGAAGTAGAGGAGGAGGAGAGAGGGGTATATAAGTAGGAAGTAAAGGGTAAGAAGTAAGATTTAAGAAATAAAGAGTAGAAAGTAATAAGATTAGAAATAAGGAATAGCGAATAGGGAATAAGAAGTTAAGAATAGAAAAGAAAGAAAGGGAAAAAAGAAGAGTTTTAAAAATAAAGAAAAGTAATAGGGAGTATAAATAAAGAATAAAGAAAAGGGAATAAAAAGTAAAGAGTATAAAGTAAATAGTAAGAAATAGAGAATTAAGAGTAAGGAGTAAGGAATAGGGAGTAAAGGATAGGGTTTAAAAAGGAAGAAGTAATAAATAAGGAGAATAAAATAAGAATAATATTTAAGAAAATAAATAATAAGTAAATAAAGAAGGTTATAATTATTAAGAAATAAAAAAGATAGGAAATAAGAGTATTAAAGAAAAGGGAGATAATAAAAAAAAAGAA
>JALHBY010000082.1:0-182642 GCA_024340155.1 Tolypocladium pustulatum
CCCCCCCCCCCCCCCCCCCCCCCCTGCTACCAACTTTGCCCGTACTGGAGTCAACTTCTGGTGGAAGGGGGGGCGTTTATTTTTCCCCCAACCTGCCTGGTCAGGAAATGCTCGCCAACAGTGGACGATGATCAATCGAGAGGCCACTCATTTGTCCCTGGTGCTCTCGGTGCTCCACGACCAGCGGGCAACCCAATCAACGCTCAGCCTCCAATCGCCGACGGCAGATACGTGCTCATGTCGTATGGCCCATCAGTACGGAAGCCTTCGTACTGGGCAGCTACGTGATGCCGATTCTGGTATGGGATTATTTACTCGTATCAAGCTACCACGCCACTACGGACGTACGCTGCACCCAGGTGTCGCCAACGAGGAGTGAGCGCTTGGTCCACAAAAACGGCCTCTAGTGGTGTTCTCTATTTGTCGCCAAGGCTTGGGACTGGCGACGGACAAGCAGCGCTTCGCAGCGGGGCTACGCACCCTGTCAAGATCAGGAGGCGCATCTCTCTCTTCTCGTCAAGATGATCCAAACGGATCCCTGCGCGATTTCTCCGTAACTTGGCTAATGTGCTATTTATATCGATCAAGGTTGTTTTGCTTCTGGAGTTTCTGGGAAGCACATTGACTTCTAGCCATATTTGCGACCAGAGGCGCCGCCAGCACATCTCATTTGGAAACCAAGCGGAAGATGGTCCGCGTGTCATGTAAGGTATTTTGAGGGGACATGAGGCATAAATGAGCAAGTACAGCACGCTGGCGGCCGCCCATTGAAGAGCCGCCGATGCTGCCTCCTTCCGCAAACTTCGAGGGCTCCAGTCATGAAGCATTGGCAGTGTTTCGTCAACGACGTCGCGTCAAATGCCGTTTGACCAATGCTCCTCCGCACGTCCCAGTATGGTCGCCATGTATACTCGTACGAATTGCTGCGATCGAATGCCCGTCTACCGAGAAAGAATCCCTGCGGCATGGTATTCGCAGAAAGCGCAGGGGCTCATGTCGCCACGAGGGTTACCGTACCCGGCAGCTCACTCGGTGAATCAGCGCCCTTTGTGTACTTCTCGTGCCTCTGTTGGCGCCCACTGGAACCAACGGCTGCGGCACATGCTAAAACGCCATTTCCAGCCCACTGGCAGCCGCATTTAGGTCGTCGTCTCTCTCTGGCGCAACGGACCTCCAATTTCGCGACCTGCAGCAGACCAGCGGACACACTTCGTTTCGAGCCCATCGAAACCTTGCTCGGTAGCAAAGTTGCTAGCCAGGGATGTGTTTCCACACGCCCCTGCCGTCCGTTGTGGGACGCTGCCACGGCCGCTAGCCTGGGCCTGGCCCGTCTCCCACCTTGCCCACATCCCACTTCGACTGCGCCTGGGATACATCCAGGCACCGAGCCGGGCTCATGTCCTTTTGGGCAGGGATACGCAGCTATGTGGGGGAAGACAGGCAATGTCGGCAAGGCCAGGCAAGGGGATGACGGGAAGCCTCCGGGTTACTTGCCAGGGCCATTCCAGAGGTGGTGTCTCGGAGACATCACGTCACACCTCTTCGCAAGTTGACCACACTAGTCTGTTTGCTGGAAAGGAGTTCTGCTTAAAGGGGACAATGAGCATCTGGGCGAAGCCAGCCGGCCGGCATCGTGTTGCTTCAGCTACTCCACCAAAAAGACAGGCCAAGCAATCGCATTCGCTCGCTGGTGTCCTGCGCACGGGGCTAGTCTCCTTTCACAAATGCTTTGCCGCTTACTTCGTACAACAGTGGTTTAATCAGCCGCCACTGCATTGACTCGACGACATACGGCTCCACCCGTTTGAAAGCAACAGAGCATCCCGTCTTGTTGGGCGTGCAATCCGTACGCCTCGCAACAGAATTGGGCCGGTCCCAATGAATGGACAAACAAGATGATTTCGCACGCTTTTGAGCATTGAGCTGTGAGGACAAACCACGCATCGGAAGAGCATCCTACAGTCCTGGATCCTCCTATCAGGCAGCGTACGGATAACGGCTTGAGTAATACACGCGAGCCCCGCGGCCTGTATTGGATGGGTGACGGGTGGGGGTTGATCACGCACCTTCTGAAGCGGTGCAGAATACGTTCGTACAGGTACTTGGCCGTTGAAAACGCGTTGCGGCTAGACAGGAAGTTTCTCTTACGTTCCCACAGCGTGTGCAAGATGAACACCCAAACTATTGAACGGCAACTCCCGAATTTGGTGGATCCGCTGTCCCCTGTTCATTACGCTGCGAGCTCAGTACATAATAATGACACGCGAGGCTTCGGCTGGGGCGAGTCAACTCCCCTGTCGCCTGTATCTATTTCGTACAGCCCACGTCTGCTCGCATGCAGCCTGACCCGCTTGGACAGGAGACACAACAGCGCGTCGCATTTGGCGCGTCAGCCTCGCGAGCAAAGTCTAATCGCGTGTGGACAATTCGACAGTTGTATGACCTGTCGGCCTTGTCTCGAGAGCAAAGGCCATCCGCCTCGGATGTCTGCGCGGATATAAAGTAAGACGGTCGAACTGCGGTAGTTTGGTGCTTCTCGAGGGGCAGCTATTGCCGATATCGAAGTCAAGGCGTCTCGCACGAGTAACATCGGCACTCCCAGCCCAAGACCGATAGCGCATAAACTGCTTCCGTATCAAGATGGGCAGGACGACTCAATAACACCTCGTTCACCTGGCCCTGCAAATTACAGATACACACGAGAGGGCTTGGCGCATACTGCGTTCTACAGGATCGTTGAACCCGTCGGCGAAAAGCTGTTCTCGGAGCTTTCCGTGATGGTTGCCTTCAACCACGTGAGATTAGACGGTGGCTTATTCGTCGAGCCATCATTTCATGCCAATTGCAATTCGCAAAATGGCCGCGATTGTGGTTACTGGTCGCCTTCGGACCCGACGCCTCCTCGCTATTTATGGCCTGACAACTTACACTGGGCCACCGCCGCTTCCGTGCCGGACGTAACAGCGGGCAGGCAGAGGGGCTCCATTTGCACTTTGGTCGAAAGCAAGCTCATGGCCACATTGTACGGCCCACATTTGGCGGCAGCTTCGAGAACTTCTTTGAGGGCCACACTCCCAGCGACCTGCCTGACATTGCTTTTTCGGGGCAGCTGAGAGAGGCCGTCGGTCAAGCATTCGGCCCCGGGTCTTGCTGAAGGAGAAGTCGCCACTTCGCTGCATACGAGGTGACCGTCGGACCTTTTGGAATGTGAGTGACCCCTTCGACAATGCGAGGGACAGCATGCCGCGCAGCTGTACCGAAGCTTGGCTTCTGTACGGATGACATGCAATGGAACAGCTCCTGGGTATTTAAAATTCAGAGGATACACGACTGACCGGTGTGTATGGAGTATGTATGGACCAGCAGACGCATCAGAAGTCAGTGGCTGGATGACGTGCCCTCTGCAGGCGCAATGTTTGCAAATCTCATACAACTGCTGAAATGGGTCCATGGCGCCTGCATGCGTTTGCTCCATCTCACCGGTTACAGCTTTCAACGTCCTTGCATCAAGGACGAGGGCCGGCCCACAGCCCTTTCGAGGCTCAGGTCCGAGGCATGCGGAGGCGTGGGCTTTGCTTGTCGTTCTGGAACACAAGCCAGTCGTGGGCTCGTCTTCACTCTCTCAAGATGTTGAGCTACTATGTTTCTTGCTGATAAACCGTATGCTACTAATATACATGAGGTACAGGGTAGACGACGGGGAGTGCTTCGTAGATCGTAAGAGTTCTTACTGAGGAGATGATGAGTGACATTGTCTGATTACCAGACAAGTCAATATAAGTGCATCACAAACAACTCCACAGGTGCAATGGAGAATCAAACATCTACTTCGTACGGAACCAGAGATGTTGCCTTTACTCGCTTGTCATCAAAGCCAGCTGCGAGGTCGAAGCTTGAAACCGAGTCTCTGGTCCGTCTGACCACATCTTACGTTAGGCACAGCGTCGAAACAGTCTCAGCACCGGTCTAGCCACCCGGCGCAAGTCTCATTCGCTGTCTTCAAGAGACGGCGGCCTGCAAACGCAGAGCGCGGCGCCACCGCACAGCCCGCATGCCCCCCTTCTCACAGCGACCGCACGCTCTTGACACACCGGTCGGTGGCCGCGGCCAGAAGTCGGTGTACGTACATGCGTGGGCTGAGACTCGCAGACTGGCGGTATGCCGGGCCGTTGCCGGTGTGGCTGCAAACTCGCTTCGCCAAGGATGAAGGGCTGATGGGCTGAAAAGCTGCCGCTGCCGCCGGGGTGCTTGTGCCTCTGCTGCCGCAAGGCTGTCACAGACGACACCCTTCGACGTTCGTGGATCGAATTGTGCTCTGTGCTCTCTGCAAGGGATGGCGGGGGTTGTTCTACGGAGTACTGCTCTCTTGACTGGGTTTGCTGCGTCAAAGAGCATCGATTTCGATTTGACAGACGCGAGGGCATCATGCCAGCTGGTCGTTGAGTTTGCAACAACTTAGTCTGCCGTTTACCGTCTTGAGAATGCCGAGCTGAAGCTAGCCTCCACTGCCTCACGTTCTGTCATTATTGCTGTCACGACTGCTCAAAGCCCGTTTATATTAGTCTTGGGATATCTTTGACAGCAGGTGGACGTCATTCAGTGGGCTTCAGGCACAGCCGGCTTTGCATACTCTGATCTGTGGCAGGCCGCCTCTATCTTTGTGTGACTTGGCCCCATGGTGAACGAAGGCGCGATACCTATCCATTGATGTATTTGCGGCAACCCTTCAAGCCTGTGAGAGGCTTCGGGACCAGGCTGGCACGCCTTAAGCTTAATCTCGTGAGCGGCCGCGTCCCGTCCCGTCCCGTTGCTTTTCGTACGTATCATATCTGCAACACCCGCAGCTGCGGACGAACATAGCTCAGAAGTCATAGCGGCATCAGCCCTCTTTTGTCGTCATCTCGTAAGGACTACTCCGTACTTTCCGTACAGCATGCTTTGTTCCGCCCCTGTCTACCAGCGTCGACACTGCACGCTGACTTGTCTCCGTGAAACGAGCACGGCAGCATTCGTACCATAGTACGGGAGCACGGACCTGGTGATGCCGCAACATTACATGGAGCAGCAGTGCGGGTTCACAAAAGGACGGGCTCGTTCTATAAATGATGTTGCACAGCATCATCTACTGCCGCAGCAATGTGTATGTCAATCCAGTCCCATGAGCAGCAGTGCACCGCTGCAATCCCTGAATACGGTGGGCAGTTTTCATTAAGATTGCGATTTGTTTCCACACGGCATGCGTTGGGAAGGGTTTGACTGCGGGTAACGCTTTGTGAGGAGGCCTTCTTGATTGTTGATACCTGGAAGGAAGGGTAGATCCGGACATTGGCTTTTAATCCGGTTCCGAACTCAAATGAAGACACAGAAGAGTCCAGCTGCTTATCACGGAAAGGACTTGCAATCCAAGTAATAGTGAATTTGTTGCATGTCATTATCGCAACGACAGTTGAAAGACCAGCCCACAATACAACAACACCTGCACTGCGACCCCGGTATGCCACGTCTACGTACTCTGCACACTTCCTTCACTCTCCCGAAGACTTCTGGTGCACGACCTCAACCCCGTCCTAGACTTCCTTTCCTCGCCACGGAAGCCCAGACCCTCCACCACGCCGACGACCAAGCTATCCAACAGTTTGTGCTGCCTCCACGCATGCAGCGTGACCTTGGCAGCACCGCTGTGGTCCAGGGGCACGCAGAGCTGAGGCATGTCCTCGCGCGCCACAGCAAAGGAGTAGACGTCGCCGCTGGACGCATCGTTGTTGTCGTCGTCATCGTTGGGATGACGGACATCAACGTCGCGCGGAAGAATAAAGTCGGGGCTGAATATCTCCAGCCCGCCGTCACCGAAGCTGTATGAGAGCTGTAGGTACGTCGCCGGGTGAATAGGGTTCACATCACCGCGGTCGTGAGACAGCGATGTAGTGAAGTTGACGCGCATTGGTTGGCGACCAGTTGGGGGCGCAAAGGACTTTGGCTCGAGAGAGAAGGAGGGCGCTGTTTTGACAGTGTATTTTGGTGGAGGAGGAGGAATGTGTGCTTCGCTTTGTTCGCCAATGATGGCTGAGTGTTGACGGATGGTCAAGGTAGTCATATTGATAATATAGTCTCTGTTCTTGACTCTGAGAGTTTGTCTTTGGCTCTTCTGTTTGGATACACTCTGACCACAACAACCATCCAGCCAAGCCTCTGCTATTTATACTTTTCTCAAAATCGTGTTGACGTCTGATACTGTTGCGCACGACTACCACAGCCAGAGTGAAGCAAGCAAGCCGTACCTCAACACTCAACCCGCAGGACAGCAGACGTGCGCTTCTGCCTAACGCCCTAGCAACAAACTAAAAAAAAACTATAAACATATTTCTACTTGCAGTAAGTGAAGCTGCTGCTCTTCTGCAAACATTCGGATTTTCACATGCTAGCGCGTATATAACATGCTAGGGTGTGCAAAAGTTCTTACAAAAGTACCTTCAAAAGTACCGTTGTTGGTTGCGAGAAACTTATAATTATGAGACTGCCTTCCTCATTCAGCTTCGGCTGCAGCCGGCGTTTGCCTGATACTGATTAGCTCTCAACGTTGGCCTCATTTCAAATAGCTTAGACGCAGACGCTAGGAGTTGTATTTGTTCTTGCCGTTGCTATCGAATTGTCGTCGTCTCCATCGATGTCATGGCCTACCCAGGTTCTCAACCAACCAACGGCGTGGCCCTGACTTTCTGGACGAAGACACAATGGAGAACTGATCTCATCTTCTTACGAGTCCATGACTCCAGAAACATACCCATGTTTTACAAATATAGATTGGTACACTGTTCCAAATGCGCCGTGGTATAGAAGACAGCCCGCACGTAACACCCCGCTCACAATTACACCTCAGCCGCTCGCTCCCGCTCTCGCTCTCGATAAGATCGATGGTGGTGCTGCTCCGAGTCCCTTGGTCTGGGCTCATACTCGTCCTCATCGTCTCTCCTGTGTCGCCTGCGCCTCTCGCGATTGCGGTCGCGGTCTTTGTCATCTACCTCCTCCGAGTCCTCATCCTTGTGTCGGTGGTGGTGGCTCCTGTGCCGCCGACCTCCTTCGCCATCTTGGTCGCGGTCATTCTCATGGTCGCGGTCTCGGTCGCGATCCCCGTCGCCCTTGTTCCGCCGCCTCTCTGCTTGACTTGTCAGTATATTTCAAAGGCAAAGAGGGAACTCGACGTACCTCTAAGCACCTGTGTTGCCGCAGCATATGCCTGAATCTCTTCCTTACTTAGAACACGAAGAACGATGACAAAGTCATCCCGAACCTCGAATCTCTCCTTGCCGACCGTCAGAGCTTCTGGGTTGACAATTTTGCGATTGATCTTGGTCCACCTAGCACCCGCTGGAGCCTCCTTCAACTTCTTGTCTTCTTTGTGAGGTGCAACGCCTTCACGGATGGGATTGGCTTCCTCTGGGAATCGTACACGTGGCTGCTTCAAGATACCCTTGAGGGGCTTGTCGTCCGATTTGTCTTTAGGCGGTGAGACGACTCGGACTTGTTTCTCATCCACCACAGGAGCAACAAGTTCGCGGCCACGGGAGCGATCCCTAGATGAGTCGCTAGAGCTTCGCTCCTTCGTTGAGGAGGGTGAACGAGACCGTGGTTTGCCCTCAATGGGTAGGCCCTCTCGATCTCTTTCACTACTCCTGTCGGACACCTCCATGGCGGCGAGCTGGTCTTTGATCTGCTTCAAGTCCGAAGCGTCATTCGGATTAAAGACGTTGGATGGTCCTTTCCGCCGGGATGTCCGCCTGGTGTCGTCGGAACTAGATGACGACACGACCGCCTCTCCGGCCAGCTTAGCCTCAGCGTCTCGCCTGTGACGCTCGGTGGCTTCGGCAGCTTCTCTCGAATCATCTTTGGCACGCTCTCGTGGTCGTTCCGGTTCTCTTTCTTTCTCCGATACCACGGGGCGGCCTGTAGATTCAGGTTGCTTCCGTCGCTCGAGGTCCTCGTCGGGGCTTCGGCGCCTATGTGGCTCCACTGCTTCCAAGTCCTTCTTGTCTCCCTTGACTGATGGGGCCAGGCCGACAGCAGCAGCTGCAACACCAAGGCCGGTTGCCAATTTATCACGGATGCGAGAGCGCTCCCTGCCTTCCTCGTCTTCCTCCCTCCTGCTCTCCTTCCTTTCGCGACGCTCATCAGGCATGGCCTGCCGAGAACGACGGCGCTCCTCACGCTCAGCATCTGATGCACGCACCAAGTCTTCATCAGATCTCTTCTTTGGCTCCTCCAATCGAGACTCCCGACGACGATCTCCGGAGGAATCCAGCAGATCCGTCCGGATACCAAAGCCACGAGTCGCAACGCTATCGTCCCTGAATCGGGAAGGTTCATAAAGCCGCTCAGCGTCCCGCTCCCTCTCGCGAAGATCTCGCAAGTTGCGCTCGTCGTCGCGACTTCTGTAAAAGTCATCATGGTGAGATGACCGCGGTGCGCCATCTTGATGAAGTGAAAGCGGCCGGCTGCGTCGCCCCGCCTCACGCCGCTCAGCTGCTCCTGGGGGCTCCAATTGCGACGTGGCAGGCGACGGTGGGACAGGCGCAGCGGGAGGTACGTCTCGAGCAGCATCGTAGGCCCGGCTGATTTTGTCGAAACCACGGGTGGATGGAGGTGGACCTCCTCTGCCACCATCTCCTCTGCCACCATCGTAGGGCCGGCTGGTGTTCATATTGTAGTTCCGGCTCAAGTCATGGCTGGTGTTGACGTTGAAGCTTCGCTGATCTGCGTTGTAATTAACGTTGGGTCGGTAGTAGCCTCTGTCCACACTGTCATGTCTTCGTGTATGTGACGGCTTCGACTGATCGAGGTCGTATCTAGCCAGCTCTCCCGCGTTGGTGTATTGGTAGCCGTCGTCTCCGTAGTCGACTGCAGCTGTACTGTGTCTCGAGTCACTTGGATAAACCACAGAGGGCCGAGAGCTGCGGTAAGCATCCACTTCCCGTGGACTTAGCAGAGAGTCGCTGCGCTCTCGGGAACGACCGTAGTCTTCGCTGCCTGGGGCGACGTGGTATGGCCGAGCAGTGCTCCGAGAACGTATAGATGAAGCAGGCTGAGCGTAAAACTGGCCATCGCTGGAGCGGTACTCGTCTCTCAAAGGACTTCCCGCGCGCGGGTGGGAGGAAGAGGGATGCTGTCTGTCAGTCTGCGTGGTGGTGATGATAACTGGTGGCCTGGAAGTCGAATCCAGGGTCGAGCGCCTGGTGCGACTGCTATCGCGAGCACCATGACGCTGTCGATTGTCTGATGTAACAGCATACGTCCTCGTAGTAGTAGGGACACCGGATGATGTCGTGGATGTGACATATCCTCTAGGGGTAGTGACGTAGTGCGGCGGCGTTGACGTCGCTGATGGCATGACATGCATGTCACCAGCGTACATGGAGCTGTAGCCTATGCTGGTGGGCATGGAAGACCTGGCTGTATTAAAGGTGGACGCGCGGTTGGGGGAGGGAGGCTGGTATCCTCGATATCGGTCGGTCATTGTGGCAATCGAGACTCAAGCTGTACGAGAGGCCTGTAGACGTGCCTGCCAGAGGGATCACGGCGCTTGGGAAGTTACCGCCTCGTTGAGCGGCGATAAGCTGTGGGCGGGCGGTCGAGAGAAGCAGATTAGGGAGAGCGGCAGCTTGCTGGCCAGCTCGGTGACGGGGTCGCGAAGACCTGAAGTGTGTCCGTCGCTCAGTGTTTCGCAGTTTTCGACCAGCCAACTGTTGCGGGACGGATCAACAATCGAGAGGGGTTGTCGCAATTGCCTGGTAAGGCTGTACAGAGGAGGGTTGGCTTATGCGGTGGGCCAGGGATGGAGGAGTCGGTTGTACTTGGTAAGCCGTGCGTCGTGGTAGAGCCGCACACGGTAGCTGCGTGTCGAGGCACGAGTTGCTGAAGACGATCTGCCGCAAGCCGTACACGAGATGAAGGCCAGGTGTTTCGGGGGGTTGATGGCCTTTTCTCGATGCCGCAGAGTCGAGAAACAAAGAGGACAAGGAAGACGAAAGATGAAAAGGCGCGGCGCTGGCGTACAAAGAGAGACTCGCAAGAATACGACGCTCCTGGTCTGGTTTGCTTAACGAACGAAAGGGCGAAGCGCAGAGGGGAGCGGCCGGTAGTTGGGGCGTCCAGCAGCTGAGTCGGTCGATGCTCGTGTCCTGGGTTGGGGAATGACGACTGTCGTCAGGGTCACCACACCCGAATAGCAGCGGCGCTTTTTAGGGGCCTTTTTCAAGCCTGCAACCCTGCCGTATAGACAATAGAATCGACGTCACTCTGCCGGAAGGCCCTGAAATTTGGGCCTTTGTCTAGCCTTGGAGGGGCAAAAATTGGGCTCCGGCTGCCCGTCTAGGCGACGGGCCGTCTGTGCCACTGTGGATTTTGGCCACTGGAATGGAGAGGCGCTGCGAGCCGTCAACCAGTGATAACCGACTCTGTAGAGGCTTCGGTGCGAGTGTGGAGGATTGAAGGGACTCCCTCTTATGCGATGCTACCGGAAGGACGATAAGTAAGAGCTTCTGTGCAGCCTTGCAGAAGCGCGGTCCTGTCGATACCCTACTTTTGATTGCGTCTTGGGCGTTGATGCTGCTGCTGCTGCGAGTGCGCTCACGGGCGTTCGATAGTCCCGTTGGCGGATGCTTGCTTCGAAGCTCTTGGCCTCGTCGACGACGTCTGCGACTGGCTGGACCAAAACGCCTTCGACGTTGCCACCCGCGCTGGGCCAAAAAGGGTATTACACCAGGGCTGGCTTGGCCCCTCCCGAAGCAAGGCGAAACCTCCGGGTTCAATGGATCTGCCACTGGCCAAAGGCAAAATGCAAAGGCGCGTGCTCGTTCGTATGACCAGCTGCCTCGTGTCTCGCTGCAGGCAGGTGGAGCAGAGGCTATGCGTGGTCGAATCTGGTATCCGTGGATGCCGAAAGGCGTCGAGCGACGGTAGGTCAATGTGATTAATGCTGTGCGTGGGTTTGCGTGCGCTCCTTGGGACTTAATCCTGGCTTCCAATTGCAGATGACAGATAGGAGATGGAAGACGGAGGGTGAAGATGAAATAGCAGCAAGCGAGCACTTGCCCTTATGCTGCAGACTTTTCTGCTGATTTGGCAAGTCGTCCCAGCGCGTGGTAGCTTGCCCGCGACGGGGAAGCAGCGACGCCGAAGTCCACCTGCACCTCCACCTCTCAATACCTCCTTTGGAGATATCGTCGCAAATGGACACATTTCGGCCAACAGGAGCCCGCTGCAGCTCCACTGGAGTCCCAGAGCCGAGTCAACAGCGCTGCCCGCGAGAGCCAAGACTTTGCAATCAAAGCACAAGCGTTGGGCTTCCATGGATGCGTCCAACCCAACCTATCCTCTTGAAGAGTCCAAGACCGAGCCCAGTGATCACCACCAGGCACCCCCCTTCCAGAAAGCTTATCTCGGCCAGTATACCGGCCGAGCCTGAGCCTTGAGCATCGACAATGTGCGAGTATGCACGTAAATGACGCGAGGTCGTCTCATCTCGGCCAGCCTTCATCAAGTCGAGGCCTGACGAGCGGATATCAGGCCGAACCGATGCCACGATGAGGGACCCCTTAGGCAATAATGACGACTACAGGCCTCGTGAGAGCTCAAGTTGAACCGAAGGATGGCGTTGTACAACGGCAGATCCTGACAGCGTTGCCTCTGCATCTGCTGAGTGGCGATGGTGGGCGCAACGCACAGCCTTGCGGTATTTGGCTCACATGCCCAATGAACCACAGCATGCTTTCTCCCCCGGTTGGGCAGACATGACAGCCCACCCAAGGTCGAGCCATGATCCCAGCTTCCATCTTGCAGACCAGGATCAGGCCTGACCCGGTGCAGAGGTTTTAGCCGAATCGGCCCTCTCCGAAACAGAAACGAGGAACCCGCGAAGAAAATTTCGGATGCAAACACGTCGAAGCTCTTCGATGACAGTGGACGCTTTGACTGCTCGATTAGAGCAAGGAGAGGTGCGATGTGGCCTCGACATCCGCAAGATGTCGCGTGTAAGTGAACACTGGAACCCCCACATTCTCGAGAGGTACGTGGGCTGAGTTGTCGGAGAGCTGCAGGTAGCTGTAAGACAAACGTCATTATGTTACGAGTTGCAGGCACAAAGAACAGCATGGACGCCATGACCCGCAAATAGAGAATGAACTAATGTTGCGGAGCAATAAGGCAAGTTTCAGCATCGAAAACGCTACGAGTAATATATGCTAGCTCGTGCCCATGGAACTTTCGTGCTTGTCCGAGTGACTGAAAAGAGATGTCTAGGCCAATGCGCCTATAGGATCCCACAGCGGCAGTACGATGGGCTCCTTCTTCACCACGTCTCTCACTTCTTTGCTGCAGAACCGCGGATCAACAACAGCTTGGTACACAAACTCGTCCATCCACGCGTCGCTCATCACGAACCAGCCCTTGGCCCCCGCGTCTGTCCCATAGCTATTCTGCACCCTCCAGCGCACCGGCTTGCCTGTCTTCTCGTTGACATGCACCGCCGTCAGCACCATGGCATGCGTCATCCGGCTCTCGCACGCCAAAAGTCGCTGCGCCTTGGTCATGCCGAGCAGGCTCTTGCCCAGGCCGAGTTCGTAGTTGTATAGTGCCGTGTCCATTATACCCGACGTATTATCGCTGAATTTGCCGACGTCGCAGCCGAAGAAGACGGGCAGGCCGGCCTTGAGCATTTTGATGCAAATGGATTTGAGCGTGTCCATGTCGATATTGATGTAGTTGACACCGCGGCCGCCGATGATATTGCCCAGACGGGAGACTGTGAGGAGATTTAGAGGGTCGTGCCGGGGATCGTGCACCAGGGACACCATGCTCTCAATGACGGACGAGGTAATGCGGAACTCGGCGCTAGAGATGTCCCTCGCGAAGTCCTTGGGTGTGATGGTCAGCTCGTGCGCCTTGCCGTCTGTGTCATTGTACTGCCACGTGAAGGCATCCGTCGGCTTCGGCGGTGGGCCCAGCAAGATGGTCAAGATCTGCTGAATTTCTTTCATCATCCTGATCTTGACGGAGCTCCAAGCGGCCGGCGGCATTGGATCCGGGTCACCGGCCATCTTTCGCAGCTTCAGTGCAAATTCGCGAAGCGTGCTCCTGACGACGGAGTTGATCACGCTCGTGTCCTTCGCGTTCCAACTGTCCTGGTACATCGCCTGGGGGACGAGGCCGTACTTATCCACGAGATTGTAAACCATGTCCCACTGGCCGCCATCGGAAGCGATGTCGCCCAAGAGCGTCTGCACCAGGCGGCCGTCGAGATCCTCGCCAGCGGTGTCAATGATCTGCTCTAGGAACCAGCTGGCCTTCTCGAGCTTGTCCCAGTAGAAGAGATAAGCCTGTGAGAGCTCGAACGACTCGAGGTTGTACTTTTTCATGAGCGCCACGCGGAAGACGTTGGTCGAGGCGAAGAGCCAGCATCGACCGCTCTTGCGCTGGTTTGTGATGGGTCCTCCCTCAAAAGGGATCTGAATGTTGTAGATTTGCTGGTCGGCAACCTGCGCTGATGGAGACATGAGGGCGTGGCGCGGGTTGCCCGAGCTCAGCGCAGAGTGAGCGAGTCTGATGGGTCATGTATGTTAGATATGTGCTCTCTTGAGGAGAGACAGTCCTGCGCTCAGCGTACCTGTTCTTGGGGTCCTCAAGAATATGTGCGGGCAGAGAAGCCACTGCTTCCAGAGGCAGCTCTTCGGCTTTCCACTTTGGCCGTCGAAACCCGCCCTTTTCGTTGCCATCAACAATCTCAACGTAGTCTTCCTCCTCGCGCACGCCCATAGTACGGACGCGGCCGAGTATGGCCTTTTCATTTGCAGCAATCTCGCTGCTCTTCGACGGTTGGCCGCCCATGATGGAGCTGTTTTGCTGTGGCTTGAATGCAGATTAAGTAGCCACGAGGGAGAGCAAGAGTGAGCGAGTAGAGAAGACGACGGACGGAGGGAAGAAATTCTTAGATTTATGTGAGAGGAAGAAAGACATTCTGGCGAAGATGCGCATCCTACTACTCGTCACCATCCGACCACGCGTAACCTCCTGCCAGGCCAAGCACGTGGCTTGTCTGACCGGCATCCTTCCAACCCCCTCGGCGAACTACTCCTGGCGGTCATCAAGGCACCAACCCCGCGTACGACTTGACACAACGAGGTTGCCGGCTGGCTAATATGACAACGCCAGTTCACATATCAGTTTTTGAGCCTCAGACGTCATCATTGTCTTCTTCCCTCATCGGCTCTAGAGCTTCAAGCTGAGGAACGGCCATCGCGAATAGCTATCAGGGAACGCAGGGTTCGCCGTGCTGACAGCTCAAGCTACACATCGTGGGCACGGTACCCGCAGGATTTAGACACTTTCCCTAATTAGGTAGGCAAAACCCAATGTCTATCATTAAAGCCGTCTATACGATCTATACCTCAGAACCTTGTTAGGACTGTTGCAAGAACCTGGACAGCTATGAATTGGTGGTCGGATGGGACTGGTAAAGCAGAGACACAGCGGCTGGCCACGGAGTACATACGAAACAAAGTCCCCATTGATCGATATACAAGGATGTCCTATCTACTCGAAAGACTCCGAATCCTATCAACTGTATCCGTCCAGTCTTTATTTAAACAATCCAAGCGCAGAATGTTGCTATCATCCAATGATCCTAATTTCACAAGCGCCAGAACTGCGTTGTTTCTCCCAATTGTGCTGGAGGGACCAGATGTCATGACTCGTCAATGGAGCGTGGACGAATCTTTGAACATGACACACAGCTATTTACAGGCGAGAGCCGTGGATGACCTTCATGTCAACGGCGAGCTCGCGGCCGCCGTCATTGAGGACAAGGACACGGACGCTGCCACGGCCAGACTCGAAGGCGCTGGACAGGCGAGACCACAGGTTGGACTGGTCAATGACCGACAGGCCCTGCTTGACGTCGCCAGTCTCGGTCATGGCAACGACGATGCCGTCCTGCAGGTCGAGGACACGGTACTGCTTGAAAACAGGGCCAAGCATGGTCTGCACGACGACGCTGGGGGCAGGGTTGGAGATGAAGGACGACTCCTCGTGCAGCTGCTTGGTGAAGAGGTCAACACCAAGGTAGCGGTACTGGCCTGTGGCGGGCGAGGTCGAGATGCGGATGACCTGGCAGGGGCGGCCCTGCAGCATCAAGAAGTCGCCCAGGCGGATGTGGTGGCAGGGAATGGTGACCGTGTTGGGGAGATACGAGCTGCCCGAGCCACCGCCGCCGCCGCCGCGACGGGGGGCTGACACCGACTCGTGGATATCCACGTCAATGTGCTCACGGTGGCTATGAGGGTGAACAATCTTGTCGGCCAGCTTGTGGATCCCGTGGCGGAAGGAGTGGTAGTGACCTGCCCTCAAGTTAGTATGAAGGTAGTGTTGGTAGATGGAAGGACACGTATGCTTACCGTCCTCGTCGTAGTAACCCATGTTGGATTTCTGGTCGGCGCGGCTGAAGCGAGCAGGCTCAACGGTTTCCTCGGTGATCTTGATGTCCTCCTGAAAGGTAGGGCGGGCAGTACGTCCGTCGACGGTGTATTGGTCGACCTGGATATGCTCCGACTGGTACTGAGGCCGAGAAGGGGCGTCTACGGTGGTGTGATACTGGGGGCGGAAACGCTCTCGGTATTCACGCTCAACGACGTCGATGGGGTTTGAGTGCGGGTGGTTGTGAGTATCGATCTCAATGTGAGTGTCGGTGAACTCGGTGGTGCGCGCAGGTCTAAAGGGTCGAAGGATGGATATCAGTTGATGCAACTCTTGTTTGTTGGGCTAGGCGATGGTTTCTAGGTCAACCGAACCGGGAACCGGGGTCCCCTACTCCCCTGAACCGGGGTGCCTCTCCCGCATGGATCCAGCCAAAACAAGTTGCGGTGCGGTACACGGACTGCGCCTGCAGGATGGCATGGGTCTCGTCACACCGCATCGACTGCTGCGTTTCCCTTGAAACGAGGCTGCCGAGTGTGGATCATAGACGGCCGAGGGAGCAGGAGAAACAGAGAGGTGATGGGAAGGGGAAGAGAGTGAGAGAGAAAGAGAAAGAGAGCAAAGACATACCGGCGTTCCTCCTTGACGTATTGCTCGTGCTGGAAACCGGGACGGCGGTAACGCTCTTCTTCACGTGTGTAACGGACCTCTTCTTCACTGAAGCGGTGCTCTCCACGCGAAGGGAGATCGACGTTGGCGGTGTAAGAAGAGTATTGACCTTCCCGTCCGGCTGGCTGCTTGCTGGGGAGCTTGATGTCAACCTCTTCGTGGGTCTGCTGGGTGGTGGCCGTCTGCGCTTCGCTGTCCCGATAAGTCGACGGGAAGATGCTGAAGGGGACGGGGACGCGAGCCTCAAAGTCCAGATTGGCGACTTTTGCGGCGCGAGAGAATCTTCTCACAACCCTCCGTAGCAAGCACGAAAGGAAGACAAGAAGAATTCCCTGGCTTCTGTTCCTAAAGAAACAAAAGTCGAAGAGAAGGAGAAAAGAGAGAGGCCGTGGGGATGCCTCTTGAAGTCTTTTCTTTCTTGTCTTGTCTGGCTGTGATGTGTATGGAGATAATTGGAGGGGAAGAGAGAGAGAGAGCGCGACGGCAGATGCGCGACGGGTTTTGAGGACGGGGGGCTGGATTGGATGAGAGACGCTGTTGCGCAGACAGCTGCTGTTGAACAGGGTGTCTCTATTGAATCCTCGTGTTTACAAGTGCTGGGGTCATTGTTTACTCGAGGCCAAAGCGGGATAGTCCTGCAGGTCGACTCCACCGGAGCGCCAGCCCGGTGCGTCTCATGGACCAAACGGCGCCGGCCGTTGCGCTTGTGACGGTGCGACGTTGTGGCCTCAGCTGCAGTTTGCAGGTGCCAGAGCCCAACTAAAAGCCGACGTCCTCGAAGCCAGCAAGAGGTGCTCCGCTGGCTGGACCCTCGATGTTATGCTCCATGCCAACGGGGCTCCGAGGCGGAGCATGCGGGGGCCAGAAAAAACGCAACCCCTAACACCCAGCTTTGCCCATATTTCAGTCAAATTTTGGTGGAAGGGGGAACGTTTATTTTGGCCCCCGCACGGCGGAGGTCTGGAGTCTGCGCCACGGGGAAGCCGAGTACGGAGCATTTCGTGGGGCCACGCTCGCTTGTGCCACTCACTTGCGACGGTCTCAGACAGTCTGTCTGCAGCACAGCGCGACACGAGGCCATTATGCCTTGTCCGTGTTGGAGAGAGAGGAGGCTGGATGACTGGCAAAGCTGGCTGGCTGGGTACTTCTCTAGAAGGCTGGGCGACAATCATGGCTGGGCATTGCAGCGGTCGTCCCCCAATAGCAACTTGACATCAGGCGCCTGGGTGATTCCCAGCCTCTCGACAGCCTCCGTGCCTCCGCGTTGGCTGGGTATTGCCGCAGGCAGCGGCATCCGAGGAGTCCCCTTGCACGGTACATGGCGTCGTGGGCGGCCGCTATTGGATTTCCGTTTTTGCTGCATCAGCGTCTTATTATGCAAGCACACATAATAATATCGACACGCTGCTGGCGCCTGGCTTGGCTGTTTGGATCGCGACGCTCATTACCTTAGGTTTACGCCAGAACCCACCTGGACTCTTCGTTTTGCCTACGAGAATTGAGTCCGACAGCAACGTCGGTTTGCTGTGCTGACTGCCTTGCTATCTGTGGCGACTGACGCTGTTACTTGTCCCCCTTGCGACATCGCGAAAGACCAATTCTCAACGGCAAGATACCTTGGTCCTGTGAATCTCGCCCGTTTGGAGCGCCAGTGCGAGTACGAGCACGTACGAGTACGAGTAGAACAGAGCTGAAGGCCGGGATCTCCTGGTTGCTGTGACAACATTGGACCCTAGCACCAGGGCTATTTGTGGTTGGTGGCGGGGATGGTCGGGATGCACGGATTATTAGGCTCGATGATCACAGGCCTCGTCAGTCGCGTCTTATCCGTGGGGGTGTGCGGAGGAGTTTCGGCAGCGCGTCTGGAAATGAAGCGGGTCACTCGCGGCCGTATTTGCCTCGGCCAAGGCATGAACCGGCCTGTGACTGTGTTGCCTGAAGAGCCGAGAGTTCTGAAGCAGCAGCGGCTTCAAAGCTACTCGTACTCCCTGATGGCTGTTGCGGGACCGTCCGTTCGTGCCGCATTCGTAGGCGAGCCGACGTTGACGAGTTCATTGCTACGAGTTCGTGGAGCATCAAAACTCTTCACCCTAGCTCCCCTTCTGGTCACGTCTTCAGCAACGAGCGCAGTATCCGGCAGCAAAGGCATGGGCATTTGAGGTGAAGAGTACTGTAGCGTAGAGCAAACTTGTTAAAGCTTCATGCTCAATGTACGAGTAAGCATCGCTGTTGCTGTGAGAATCCACAGCCTTCGCACGTGACGCCATGTCGTCACTTGAAAAAGAGTCAGCGCAGCTCTCACCTGCCCCGCGATGGAGGCAGCCCCACGTTGCCTCAGGTCCGGAATCTCCAGATTCTGGATCACACAAGTCTTTCGGCACGAGCCGCTTCCTTGTCTCGCAAACCCTTGCGCCGAGTGCATTCCATAATGAAGCAACGGTTCTCGTCCTTGGACGTCAAGGTAAGGCTGTGTTCGACGCTTCTGAGCTTTTACGCCAGCTGATCACTGTGCAGGTCATCGCTCACGAGCTCAACGAGAGCTTGGTGTCACTGCGACTGGCCAATGTCTACGACCTCTCCTCCAAGATCCTGCTTCTCAAGTTCACCAAGCCCGACAACAAAAAGCAGCTTGTCATCGACTCTGGCTTCCGATGCCATCTGACCGAGTTCGCCCGCGCCACTGCCGCAGCGCCCTCGGCGTTTGTAGCTCGGCTACGGAAGTTTCTCAAGACACGGCGGTTGACGTCTGTTGCGCAAGTCGGCACCGACAGGGTGCTTGAGTTTCAGTTTAGCGATGGAGCGTACCGCCTTTTTCTAGAATTCTTTGCAGTATTACCCCCGCACTTGACTTCTCGGAGACCCCTTGCGATGCGAAGAGCTGACGCCTTTCATAGAGTGGTAACGTTATCCTCACTGACGCCGACCTGAAAATCTTGACGATTGCGCGAAATGTCCCCGAGGGCGAAAGTCAGGAGCCTCAGCGAGTCGGCCTGCAATATTCGTTGGACAATCGGCAAAACTACCGGGGCATTCCCGCCATGTCCAAGGACAGAGTTCGGGATGCACTGGAATCTGCCGTGGCCAAGGCTGCTACTGCTGCGAGTGCTTCGTCGGCAAAGAAGCCAAAAGGCAAGCCAGGCGCAGACTTGAGGAAGAGTCTAGCTGTCACGATAACCGAAATACCTCCCGTCCTCGTGGACCATACGCTCCAAGCAAACAATTTCGATACGACTGTGAAGCCTGCAGCAGTACTGGAAGATGAGAAGCTGTTAGACGAACTGGTCCACCTGCTATCAGAGGCCCGCAAGATGGTCCAAGACATAACTGCATCGTCTGTGTGCAAAGGATATATCTTTGCGAAACAAAGGGATGGAAAGCCGCTGGAGGTGACTCCAGAGGATGACGGGACGAAGAGAGACGACCTCCTTTATGAAGACTTCCATCCGTTCCTCCCGCAAAAGTTCAAAGATGATCCCTCCATCAAGGTTCTCGAGTTCCAAGGGTACAATCAAACCGTTGACGAGTTCTTCTCGTCCTTGGAAGGTCAGAAGCTGGAGACTCGCTTAACGGAGAGGGAAGCGACCGCCAAGAGAAAACTCGACGCTGCCAAACAAGACCAGAACAAGCGGTTAGAAGGGCTGCAGGAAGTGCAGACGATGAATTTTCGCAAAGCTGCAGCCATCGAGGCGAACGTGGAACGAGTACAAGAGGCCATGGACTCTATCAATGGCCTGCTTGCGCAGGGAATGGACTGGGTGGACATTGGAAAGCTGGTAGAACGGGAAAAGAAGAGACATAACCCGGTAGCAGAGGTTATCACCCTTCCGTTGAATCTGGCGGAGAACATCATGACTCTCAAGCTTGCAGAGGAAGAGTTTGACGACGACGAAGACGAAGATCCGTTCGAAACAGACGAGAGCGAATCAGACGAAGAACTAGGAGAAGATGATACAAGGCCTGGCTCAAACAAGGCGAAGCAGACTGACAAGGCTTTGTCGGTAGACATCAACCTTGGTATCAGCCCGTGGGGCAACGCAAGAGAATACCACGAGCAAAGACGATCGGCGGCCGTCAAGCAAGAAAAGACGCAATTGCAAGCAGCCAGAGCCCTCAAGAACACGGAGCAGAAGATAAATGAAGATCTTAAGAAGGGCTTGAAACAGGAGAAGGCACTTCTACAGCCCATTCGACAGCAATTGTGGTTCGAGAAGTTTACTTGGTTCATCTCCTCCGACGGATATTTGGTATTGGCCGGCAAGGATGCGTCGCAAAATGAAATGCTCTACAGGAGGTACCTGCGAAAAGGCGATGTGTACTGTCACGCAGACTTGCACGGAGCACCGAGCGTGGTCATCAAGAACAACCCGAGCACCCCAGACGCGCCGATCCCACCCGCAACCTTGGCCCAGGCTGGTTCGCTCTCGGTCTGCTCGTCTGGTGCCTGGGATTCTAAGGCTGGCATGGGCGCATGGTGGGTCCACGCCGACCAAGTCTCAAAGTCGGCTCCCACTGGAGATTTCTTGCCTATGGGAAGCTTTATGGTGCAAGGAAACAAGAACTTTTTGCCTCCTGCCCAACTCTTACTCGGCCTCGGCGTTATGTTCAGGATCAGCGAGGAGAGCAAGGCGAAGCATGTCAAGCATCGCTTGCACGATGGAGCCTCAGAGCGCCAATTAGACGACGATAAGGCCACGGCTCGGAAGGAGGACAGGAATAAGGATGATGACGAGGAAGACGACGAGGACTTCTCTGGTAATGAATCTGACGAAGAACAGAATGGCCATGTGGGTCGAAACAACCCCCTTCAAGCTTCTGACACTGAAAATGGCGATGATGGCCTGGCAGCTGCCGAAGATGGCGTTGCGAAACTCAACGTGGATGAACAGCCTGCTACAGATAGTCCTGCTGAGCAAGGGATAGTAGAAGAGCCTGACGAGGCTGGGTCTGGGGAGCATGATCAATCCGAGCTGGCCACAGAGATATCTGAAGCTCCGACGAAAGCCTCTGCAGCCCCTCCATCCCTGGCCGGCAGCTCAGCTAGCAGCAAGAGGGCGCCGCCAAAGCGCGGTCAAAAGGGCAAGGCGAAGAAGATCGCCAACAAGTATAAGGATCAGGATGAAGAAGACCGAATCGCAGCACAAGCGCTCATTGGCGCTGCGGCTGGCCAGCAGAGGGCCGAAGCAGAAGCCAAGGCCAAGGCGGAGCACCAGGCTGAACTCGAGGCTGCCAAGAATCGTCGTCGCGCACAGCACCAGCGCCAACAAAAGGAAACGGCCGAACACGAGGACGCCAGACGGCTCATGATGAACGACAGCGTTGACGTGCTCGATGCTGGCGAGACGGAACAGGCCACGTCCCTGGATGTCCTCGTGGGCACGCCGCTCCCCGGCGACGAGATCCTTGAAGCCATCCCCGTGTGCGCACCGTGGACAGCCCTCGGCAAGTTCAAGTACAAGGCCAAGCTGCAACCCGGCGCGACCAAGAAGGGCAAGGCTGTGAAGGAGGTCGTTGAGCGGTGGAAGGCCGACTCGGGCAAGAAAGGCGCCGTGGACGAGGCTGCGCAGGACAGTGAGAGGATGTGGCCGCGCGAGGTGGAGCTTATCAAGGGGTTCAAGGCGGAGGAGGTGATCAACTGCGTGCCTGTAGGCAAGGTGCGGGTCATGATGTCTGGGAGCAGTGGCGGAGGTGGTAGCGGAGGTGGAGGGAAGGGGAAGGGGCAGGGGAAAGGAGGTCGAGGCGGCAGAGGATCGAAAAAGTGAAGACGTGAGAAGGTGCTCGCGGCATAGCAAACTGGAAGCGAGAATATAGACATGGTATCCCATCAACGCTGAGGCGTGTATTGCCAGTCGTGATCAAAAGCTCATATCCTCGTTTACATTAATATTTGCCTCGTGATTGTTCCCAACATCCCCTGACAGACTGATCCCGATATTCGAAAGGACACAAACGCAAATCGAACCCACACCAGGCCGCATGCCTTCCCAGTCAAGCTCACCGGGGAATCTCCACCCTCTCAACCCTGCGCACGTCGTTGGGCATCCTCGCGATGCACAGCTCGCAGCAGAAGAGGCCCCACTGGCCGCTCGTGGCCTCGCGCACCGCGTCCTGCAGGTCGCGGCCGTAGCGGTCGCGGTAGGCCTTCTTGACGGCCTGCATGTGGACGGCGTCCCAGTGGAAGCGCACGAGGCGCGAGATGAGCAGCTCGCGGCGCAGGTCGTCCTTGCGGGACGCGGTGAGGGCGTGGTGCAGCAGCAGGGCGTCGCGCACGGGGCGGTTGATGACGCCGTTGAGGATGTGGGCGAGGAGTTCGCCCTGCGTGAGTGACGAATGTCAGCAAAGTTTTTCACGAGATATCACCTGCCTAGTGAGACGAGACGGGGGGTGGGTGGGGTGCTCACCACTAGGTTGCCGCTCTTCTTGAGCGCCTCGCGGGCAAAGTTGGCGCGGTAGTGATGCTCGTACTCCTGCAGCACGGCGCGGAGGTGGGCGTCGCTGCGCTTGACGACAATGGCAATCATGGCGCTCTCGCCGCCCTTTTCCGCCTTGACGGCGCGGCGCAGGTCGTCGACGTCCTGGTCAATGAGCTTGTAGTCGAGCGGGATCCTCTGCCCGTAGGCGTCGAAGTCCTCCATCCGGCGTTCCTCGAGCACCATCAGCACGGCCTTTTTGAACTTGTCCTCGCGGAGCTCCGTCTTCATGCACTTGGTCAGGCTGTTGTCGTACTTTTTGTCCGTGAACGAGTCCTTGATCTGTCGGACCTCGTAGTTGGAGCGGCCCATGAGCGACTCGATGAGCAGCTCGCGCCGGGTCTTGTCGCCCTGGTACCAAAAGTTGGCCCAGTACGCCTCGCTCTCCCACTTGCCCAGCGCGACCGAGTAGCACGCCTTCATGAGGTTGGGGTCCTCGTCCTTGAGCCGGGCGCGGATGTGCTTGGCGACGTTGACGCCCTTGCGCTCAGAGCCCGTCTTGACGAGGTGCTTGTACTCGACCCGCAGCTCCATGACCTGCTCGTGGGTGAGGCTGGGGAGAATCTCAACCAAGGGTCCCGTGTCGGGCTGCCTGTCGCCCCTGAGAGCTCGCGCAAGAGCCGAGGCAATGTCCTCGGGGTCGTGGAAACGCGCGCGTCGGTTCTTCTTCTTCCCGTCGCCCTCGACGTCCGAGTTGAGCGGCGAGAGGGCGTCGATGACTCGGGTATCTTCGTTGTGAGAGGCCAAGAGAAGAGGCGACGGCATCGGCGAGCAATCCTGGTAGGTTCCGTGGTAGGACTCCAAGAGCGGGGAGCCAGGAGCCGCTGCAAGAGACATGTTTGACGGTCGACCCGTGTCAACACTCAAACTGGACATACGGGCGGTGGGAGGCTGGGGCGACTTGTCCCTGGTACTGCCACGTCGGTCCCTTGAGCTGTCTCTCTCCCTGCGGCCTGGCTCAACCGTCAGGGCAGACGGTCCGGGAGACTTGTCTCGTCGACGGTCTCGAGACCGATCACGCTCGCGGTTGGGAGGCTCCACGGTTAGCACGTTGGATGCTGAACTTCGCGGGTCATCTCGATGAGAGTCGCGCTGGGACTTTCTCGGCGCGTAAGATTCCTCGGGTGGGCTAGTCCGTCGTCTATCCTCGGCTTGACTGGCCCGACGCCTATCGTCATCGTCTCGATCGTACTTGGTTGAGCGCTTCTCACTCAGCTGAGAGCCAGAGATGTAGCTGCCATAGGTAGGGGGCGACTCGGGTCGTGGCGCCCGTCCATATGCCAAGTCGTCTTGGTCGCGCTCGGATTTGGCATGACGGTCACTCTTCCTGTCCTTGCCACGACTGGAGGGCTTGTCGACGTCGTCATCGTCGCCGTACGTGCGGCTGTACTTTTGCGGCAAGAACTTGAGGTTCTCCGAAATGCTATCCCTGCCCGCGTACTTGTCTCGCGGCGGCTCGGCATAGCGAACGCGGGGCGCGTCCTCGTCTTCGTCGCTGTCCCGCAGGCCGTACTTGTGGTCAGGGTTGCGGTCTCTGGGCGGCTCGGCAAAACGAGCGCGTCGGTCCCTGTCATCATCGCGCTTGGGGCGATCGTCCTCAGGAAACGACCCAGGGAGCTGCTTGCTCCCAGTGCCGATCTTGGGCTTGGAGCTGCGGTAAGAAGACTCGCGCGTGGGCGACGCGGTGCGATAGATGGGCTGTGCATCGTCGTAGCTATACATGGACTGACTCCCGGGGAGCATGCTGTCTATGCCTCCGGCAGCAGGATATGGCAACCCGCTGCCGCCCTGAGCTGGCTCCCTGCGACGGCTGGACCTGTATCGATCGTCGAGATCGTCCTCCGGGTATACATAGCTCGGCTCTCGCACATCAGCATACGAAGGAATGGGTTCGCGCTGGCTGGGTTCCTCCCTGGAGCGCCGGTCACGAGACGTCGACCTGTCGCGGCCACCGCGACGACCGCCATCGACGGCGAGAGACATTGGCGCTTTGGTGTTGCGGGGTACAAGAGGGGTCGCGTTCTTGTTCTCGTGAGCCTGGTGAATTTGGCTTCTGGTGTTGCGACGGCTCAATTGAAAGCTCGGTCGGAACCAGAAGGGGCTGGGAAGGGAGAGACAACAGAGCACAGCTGCAAAAACCAAGTTGCTCTAGCTGATCTCACGCGGGATGTTTGAGGCTGCAGGCCGTCAGATGGCCTAACGGCGCGCTGACACGGGCCTCACTGCAGTGGACTCGTAGCGCCTGTATGATATGCATCACCAGCCCCCCGGCCGCACCGGCGCTAACAAATGGCCAGGCACAGCGGCCAGGGGTGGCAGCCAATGGCGGGGCTCGATCAAGAACAGCTGCAGCAGCGTTGCTGCTTCTGCTAGAAGATCCATCTGGAGACTCGGATGCCCAGGTCTCGGACAGTCTCTGAAGGCTGGCGGCACAGCAGTTGATAGAATGTGGAGCTGCTTGGGGGCGAAGCTGTGCAGCAGCCAGCCTCGCGGGGAGCCCGTCTAGCAGGACGGGCGAGCTCCGTGTGCGACATGCAGAGCCGTGAAAGCTCGCATGGCATCAGTCGCGCCGGGCCGGGTATGTGACGTTTGACGATGGGAGCAGTCCTCCTGTCAATGACCTGTTGGCGCTAATGCTTGAAATCTTTGTCTTGGAGACTTAGCCTTTCCTGACCGGGCATTGACTTATGGATGCCCACATGAGGGCAGTTGAAAGACAACGTCTTGGGCACGAAAATACAATCAAGTGTTGTACGCATTATTTTGTGTCGACTTGGCCCATCTAACGTTACTCCTTCGCTGGAGCCCTCTCGCCGCGTTGAAAGATATACAGCGCCTCGTCCTTGCCCGCAAAGCTCGGCAGCGGTATCTGCACGACCCGCGTCCACTCCTTGTGCTCCCTCGCCATGTACTGGTCCATTGTCATGTCCCTGAACCCCGTGTACCCGTTGCCGTTTTGCGTGCCCACGACGGCCAGGGTGTCTCCCTGGAATGCCTTGACCAGGTCGCGCGTAAAGGACCCCTCGCTGCCTCCTCCCGCGCCGCCGCCAACCACGGGGTATACAAGCAGCAGGACCATGTCCCGGCCGCCAGCATTCTTGCGCAGCCACTTGACGCCGTCGGTGATGGCCGTGTCGTCGACCCAGTTGACGCGCCACTCGCTCTGCATGTTGTCCACAGGGTGCACCACCAGCCCGTAGCACCGCAGCAGAAACGCCCAGTAGCCGTTGCCGGACCCAACGTCTGCCACCGGGCGCCCGTCTGCCAGCAGCCTCAGCACCTCAAGGCTCTCGTGCGAGGGCGTCGCGCAGCCAAAGTGGTGCATGAAGATGGGCAGCACGTGGTGGCTCGTGGCTACGCGATCCGACAAGGCGCATGGGCCACACCACTCGAGGTTCCGGCACGACCACGCCCAAAAGTCAAAGTAAGGGTTCTGGCTGGGCGGCGACTTGGCCTTGGGGATGGTCAACTTGGACGACAGAGCGGCGTGTATATACCGCTTGTTGTTGAGGCGAGCCGCTACCTCTGCTCGGACAGAGCCCTTTTTGGCATTCGTGCCAAAGTTCTTGAGAGCCGAGGCCGTGGCTGTAGAGGGGCTGAAGATGGAGATGTATGCTTCAGTGTCTGGCTGCGGTGGAGGGGATCCCTGCAGCTGATTCAGTTTCGACTCCCAGATGTTGGCGTTGATCCTCCAAGAGAGGGCACTCACCGGTGAACCGTCCTCGTGGCGATACCAGGTGTGCAGGCCGTTTGCCCCGCCCACATTGACGACGCTCTGCACCTCGGCCAGCTTTACGCTCGCCGTGGCATGGTACGTGTAGGTGTCGCGCTCCGGCAGACCCAGCAAGACGCGGCTGGCCTCGTAGAGGTTGTTGTTGGCCAGCAGGTCCCGCGCCTGTTGCTGCCGCGCATTGTCCTTGATAGCTTCCTCGGGCCGGAACGACGGGCTGCCCACGCAGCGCGGGGCGTTGGAGGCGCGCGACATGAGGCTGCAAGCGCGGGCAAACGGGCTGTCTCTTGTGAGTGTCTAGAGCTCAACTTCGTTTACCAGGTCGTCGGTAAATGACGTCGTTTTGTGAGCTTGAATCGACGGCCCCGGCGCCGGTAAACCGAAAGTGGGCTGGGGCTGCTGCACGGTGCTGGAGGAATGGAGAGATGACGGGACTTCAGTAGCCCCACGGGGCGAATGCTCCGTCTGCAATCGAAAGACAATTGACAAGAAAGTCCGCTGCAGGTGAGCAGCAATTGGACAACCGGAGGGTGGACCAGCAGGCAGCGGCTGCCAGTCCCCAACTGCGTCTTGTCCCGCTGCGGTGACCGCATATGCCTACCTTTTGAGGCAAAGATGACCTGGAATTTGGAGATTCGTCTCAGATTTCTCCGATGGCCAGCGCCTAGGTCATTCAAGACCGCAACCTGCCGAAAGTACAGGCTGGGAGGGGACATGATTTGCGTTCACTCTGCTTCACCAACACCCGCTCCCCAAACGGCAAGCAATGGACAACTTCTAGAACATTTCGGAGCGCGCGCATCGGCGGCACAGAACCAACAGCCGGCAGCACGGCAGCGGGCGATGTGCTGATGCCCCTGTTACCTGCAGTGGGCCTGCACCCCGACGATCTTCGGCGAAGTGCGCAACAGCGAGACAAACCTCAGGCTTGACGAGAGGAGTCCGTCGCATTTGGTGCAAGTCTTCTCGCAGCTTTTCTAGCACGAGTATGCCGCCGCACGATGCGTTTCCAGAACGATATACGGAGCAAGTTGCTCGGTAGTCAGATAGCGTCACATCTTCGTCCATCATCGCGTCGACTAGGCCGCAGTTCTCGTGGGGCCCGCACCTGCACGAGAGGCCGACATTTGCCAGTCTTTGAGCTGCATCTCGCCCAATGACCGCCTCGCAGCCGAGTCTGACTCTGCCAGGTTGACTCGTCATTTCCACAACCACCTCCAACGCGGCGCACGGCTGGGCCAGGGACGATGTTCTGGCAGAGGCAGCATCGCGGCCGAACAATAACACGATACAAAGAGGACGAGGGAAACCTGCCATTTTGTAGTCAAACGCTGAACGGATCTCGCACCGGGCGGGCCCCTCGGACCGCATCCTAGAACGGGCGCCAACCCCGGACGGCAAGGCCATCACCCGTTTGCGCAGGTGGGCGCCGCCAGAGGTGGAGACATATGATGGGCTGGACGACGGGCTGGACAGGCACTGGAGACCCTGTTGGTGCCTCGAGCTCGCGAGGAGATGTCTGCCGCGCTTCGTATGTAGATGCAATGGATCCATTGCCGACAGCGGCGGTGCTGGGCACGCTGGCAGGCATGGCACTCATTGCTCGCCGGCACCCTTTCAGATCGCAAAGACGTCAAAAGCAACTCTATCGCAGCCTTTGCCATATTGGGCTCCACGGCCCTTGCCGGGCGACCACTGGCAGAGGCTCCAGATGCCGGATGCTTCGCTGGGGTGAAATGGGTGGCGGGCCTTGGATCGCATGGATGGGTGGCACCCGCACGCCCGCTGAAGTCGTGCCGCAGGGAGGTGGTCGATCCCCACCGCAGCGGGCTGGTGGGTGGCCCGTAGTCGCCGACCACTTCGTCCATGCCGCCTGCAGCCCGTACGAGTACAGGTAGACGCCTCTGAACGGCTAAAGTAATCAGCGTGCAGGTGTCCACCGGCGTCTTCAACTCATCCTCTGGGGTGCTTGCACTTTCTCCTCGATTCATCTTCTCGACCTCGGCCGTTGTCGTGATTCTGAGGACGCTGCTCTCCGTTGCATTGGTCGAGGTTTCGCACCCTCGCCGTCGCCATCGCCCCGGTAGCAATCGCTTTGTTGTCCCCGACGGTACGACTTGTTGCCTCTCCACCGCCACGACCACCACGAGCCTCACCTTCTGGCCTCATAGGGCTGGCTGGCTGCGAACCTGCGCCTCAAACCAGGCACGCCTACGCTGTTGTATCACCGAGTCTTCGACGCCTCTTCAGGCCCGCCTCGTTTCTGATTCACCTGCTTCCAGCAGACACCATCCTGTCAAGCGCCGGATCCTGACGTCTATCGTTGGCGGCAAGGAAACGCTACAAGCAGGGGTGCCGCGGCCCATTTCTTTGGAGTGTAACCGACTCGGCATCACCACCCAACGCGGCCCGTATGCACGGCGGAGGGCTTTACACGCCTGCTCCGGACGACTCCTTCGCCTACGTCGCTGTCCCCTCGAGATCTTTCCCCGGACGGTCGACTTGACCGGTCGCACTCCAATTTCCCCTACGCAACGCACACGCTCTTACATGCGCACGCACCTCGTCTAGCATCTCAAAAATGGAGCAACTGCCCCAGAACGACTCCGGCGTCTCTGTCTCCGGCATATCGACACCCAAAAAGAACAATGGCGACGCCCCGGACGCGCGGTTAGATCAGCCATCGTCGTCCAACGCCACAACAGACGTCATCAACCACGACAAGCACCTCGACCAGCTTCAACCCCAGGCCACCGATGTCGAAATACCCGACGATGCTCGGGGGGTTGCACAAGGACACCACCCCCAGCAAGGAGAGTCGCAGCCACTCGATCAATCTCCACGTGAAGGAGAAGAAGCGCGTACAGTCCAGCACGCCGAGGCGTCCCCTGGAGAGCCTCGGCAGGAGACTCACTTGGCGACAGAGCCGCGATTAGAGACTCTTGCAGCCTCACAGACGGCACAAGAGCAAATTTCTGGACCGGAGGGCCCAAGTATCTCCCCATCCGCCCCAGAGTCACCCGCAATGGTCAACAAAGATGCCGGACCTGCACCTGCAGAATGCAGCCCAGAGTCACCCACGCTCAATGGCCGTAGACCCGAGTCATTACTGCACTCTCCGCTGACACACCCGAATGGGGTGTCCATGTTTCCCTCCATGTCAACGCCAGAGCAGGAAGCCATGGCCCGAGATGCCCTGTCGCAGGCCGAGGCATCCATCGTGGCCGACAGCGCCGAAAGCCTCGACGGCAGGCGGCTTGACGACGAGTCGGACGGTGGATACGACAGCGATGGTTTCAGCTCAGCCAGCACGTCGGCAGAATCAGTAGTACGGGACTACTTGTACGAGAACGGACGGCGCTATCACCGGTTTCGCGAGGGCTCTTACAACTTCCCCAACGACGATGTGGAGCAGGAGAGAGAGGACATGAAGCACGCCATGGTGAAGCTGCTCTGTAGCCAGAAGCTTCATTTTGCCCCGATTGGCAATTACCCCCAAGAGGTGCTGGACATTGGCACCGGGACTGGCATCTGGGCCATTGAAAGTGAGTTGCCCTCGAGACGACCAAGCCATCGTCGCTGACATTTGCATCACCACGTAGTGGGCGACCAGTTTCCCAGTGCTCACGTGCTCGGCATCGACCTGTCCCCTATCCAGCCAGACTGGCTGCCGCCCAACGTTCGGTTCCTGGTGGATGACGTTGAATCTCCCTGGCTGCACCCACGCAACCACTTTGACTACATTCATTCGCGACACACTGTCATGGCTGTCAGGGATTGGATGCGGCTATTCCGACGAGCCTACGAGTGAGTACCCGGCACACACACTCCGACGATGTGCTCTCCCGGTTTGCTGACAGATGTGTTAGACACCTCAAGCCTGGCGGCTGGATTGAGCTGCAAGAAATCCACCACGCCCCCCGAAGCGCCCTCCCCGGTGGGCAGTTTTCTCCTGAGCACGGCGTGGCCCAATTTTGGGCACGGGTAAACGAGGGTCTCAATACGCTGGGCGTCGACCTTAACACGGCGGCCGGCGGCTTGCTGGCAGGCTGGATGCGAGAAGCGGGCTTCATCAACGTGACGGAGCGAGTCTTCCACGTGCCCATCGGGACGTGGCCCAAGAACAAGGTCCTCAAGACAGTAGGGCTGTACTGGCGCACGATCCTGCTGGACGGCATCCAGGCCATAGCGCTGGGTCCGCTAACGCGCGGGTTGCACTGGAACCGGGATCAAATCGAGGTTTTCCTCATGGAAGTCCGGCGCGCGTACCACGACAACTCGGCGCTCATGTACATGCCTCTGCACATTATATACGCGCAGAAGCCGGAGAGTATGGTGTAATTGCGCTTCTGTCCCGAGGGTACGGGACGGGGTTGGGGTTTTGTTTCAGCATCGGGATGGATGTCTGATACGAGACCACGGCAGTGGATTTGATTCAGGGTAGGGGTGGATGTCTGATGGTACCACGGTAGTGGGTTTATGCACAACTTTGACTTGAACCAGGCTTTGGGGTCGTTTGTACAACGACAGGGGCATCGATTTGAGTGGCTGTCTTTGATCGGCGTCTTTTGGAGTTCTGACGTGGCCGGCAGAGCCTGTCTGGGGAGATCATGTACGATTCTGGCCACTGCCATCCGCAGGAAGGGCAGGCTACTTGATATTGCCACCGTCGTTGAAGAGGGGCCGTTGCTCATTGAGCGCATATGATGATGACCGCCGGTCATTGCCTAGGTGGGCCTGTTTGTTCGGAATTGCTTTTCCTGGCCAGCCTGGCAGCCAAGAAGCGAAACCCGCAGGCGCGCATCCACGTCACATCCAGCAGCCAGGTTGAGGGGAGACACATGGCTTGCAGAAGTGCAAATTGCGTACCGCCAGCCTGTCATGATGATGGCTGCGCGGAAGACTCTGGTTCTGGCCGCAGTTAGCGGGGTGCAAGACCACGCATGGCTTCTCGGCCAACATGACAGCTCCCGTTGCTTCGGGCCGCCTGGCGGGGGCACAGCCGGTGCGGCGCACACCAATTGCAACGGCCCGGCGCAGTGGACGAGGCCTAAGGCGAAACGCCGTGTCTTGCACCGTGTCTCTCTGGCTCACCGATGCGCTGGGCCGGTGGCTGATGATGGGCGGCGGGGGCAGTGTCTGGAATCTTGGCATGGAGAGTTTTCCACGTGAGCGGCCATGAGGGAGGAGAGGAGGCAGTATCGCCGAGACGGGCAGGAGGAGTCGACAACGATGTGACGGATCAGTTCGTCCATGCGAGCTTCCCCGTATTTGGGGCTGGGCAATTATAGTCTATGGATGGATGTCACGGAGCCAAGAACGGATGCGGCGGCGGCGGATGGCGCTGGGCCGGGCCATCCCGCAGTTGGAGCTAGCAATGCCACCGGTGATGAGCCACCAGCCGCGAGCGATCTGACGCCCGATTGAGAGAATATCTGTGCTGTCCTGTGCCGTCCGACGTCGCCGCCCGTGATGCGCCGAGCAAGCAAACAAACACACATGACGGAAGCACGGCCAGGGATGCGCAGCCCTGTCGGCGTCGCCAGAGCGTCGAGCCGGCGGGGGGGCTCGCTGCATGCAGACCGTCGCGTGGTGCTAAAAGGCGAGCTAGGACCAACTCGTAGAGGCTATAAGGTTGACGGAAGCTGGCGCATGGCCCGTACCGGGGTTGCAGTGCGTGCTGTGGTGGTGGTCTCAGCGATGGCGCCTCTGCGGCGGCCCTAGCCTGAGACGTTGCCGGTACGGGGACGGAGCGAAGGACGTCGAAGCTAGTTTGGAAATAGGGGAAGGTTGATTAACTTATCACCCTGTGGGCATCCGGTTTCCTGCCGCCTCTGGAGCTGGTGCTGAAAGTCTGTCTGTCCGTCCTCTTGTCTGCCGTGTCGGTCGCTGTCTGCATTGGTTGTGCCGAGAGCTTTATACTCCGTACATCGACGGTAGCCTCTTGCGAGATTCAGAGTTAACGAGACTGACATTGGAGAAGGCGACGAAGAGCCAATTCGACAAGGTACGTACCAAACTGGCATCGCAGCATCTTGGACAGCGCCTTCGCAAGGGAGCAGGCCAGACTGGACTGCCGGGTGCGCTTTTCCCTCCCAGGTTATGTTCCTATCCTCGCCGTCGTATTGGGTGAGGCGCGGCACCGATCATGGTTGTTGTTGTCGGTTCCACGTGGAGCGAACCGTTCCCTCGGGTCGCTCGCGCCGTCCCATCCAACGGCTCCGACTCAACCCAATCTGCTGCCCCTACCTTACCCGACAGGCTGGGCCAATCCGCTGCCAACTTAAAACGAGGCGAGACGGGGTGCCCAGCAAGCAACTGGATAAGTTTTCGGCCTTTGTTCCCCATGCAATCGCGCAAAGTTGCGTGCATTGGCTGGGGACTTGGACGGCGGCGCGAATGAGCGTGGCACGACGGCGAGCAACTTCGCCCGAGGTTCAATGCAATCTTCGCCCTCCCGTACCTGCCGCCTCTGGACATGTCATTTCCGAGGCTCCTGTGTAATGTAATGAGCCCCATGCCGAACGGCAATGCATGTCTGAGCCCGAGCTCGTGCCACCGCGCAACGGGCCGCCGCGACAGGGAGGCGCTTCCTTTATTCTCCGAAAACTTTGAGGTTTCTTTCCAGCCGATGAGCCCAATGCTGATGCCGCCCGGTTCTTAGACATTCAGACGTATCTTCTCCCGCCTGTACCGGCTCAAGGTGAGAGGCAGCGCAGGCAATGGGCAAATTCAAGGTCCCCTCGTGGCTCCAGCCGCCGGCGCCGGCGGACGCGGACCGCAAGAAGCAGAACCGCCGCTCCTTTTCCGGCTTCGCGCAGCGCAAGTCGAAGCTTGAGACCTCGCCCGTCGCACCAAAGCCCGCCATCACAATTGCTTTGGAAGAGGACAAGCCGGCGAAAGATGCCCAGTCGCGGCTGATCGAGCTGGCGAGGAAGATCAGCGCCGAGGCGGAGAAGCTTGAGACGTACCTCAGGAACAACAGCCTACCACAGCCGGGCTTCGGCGTCGACGCACCCGATGACTTCCCCAAGCTGCCCGGTGATGTGCAAAGGAGTCGGCAGGAGATCATCCACGCTACCAGCGAGCTGGAGGATCTGGTCAGGGGCCCTAGGGAAAGCGTGAGATGGGGCGTGTGGAATGTTAGTTGGCAGCACTTTTCAAGCATGCTTACTTGACCGAGCTGACCCTGCCACGCAGTATCTGGACACCCTGAGTCTACAAATCATCAACAACTATGGCATCGGTAAGCTTCAAGCCGACTGAAATTGGGCCCAATTGCTAACCTCGGGGCAGCCAAACTGGTCCCCCTGGATCGCCCTATTCCCCTCTCTGAGCTGCAGGCGAAGACGAAACTGGACCGCATCAACCTCGCCCGCATCCTCCGCCATGCCATGACGAAGCGCATCTTTCAGGAGCCCTCGCCAGGGCTCATCGCCCACACAGCGGCCTCTCGACTCCTCACGCAGGACGCCGCGCTGCAGGACTGGGTTGGCTTCAACGGCGAGGACATCTTCCCCGCCGCCGCCAACGTCCTCGACTCGCTCAAGGCGCACCCGGAAGCCACGTCGCTGACCACGACGGGCTTCAACTACGCCTTTGGCACCGTCGACAAGGAGCCCATGTTTGTGACGTTTGGCAAGGACCCCGCGCGTGCGCGACGCATGGGCGGCGCCATGGCGAGCCTGACGGGCGGCGAGGGCTACGAAGTGAGGCACCTCGTCGACAACTACGATTTCTCCGAGGTGGACGACAAGGAGGGCACGCTGGTGGACATTGGCGGGAGCCACGGCTTTGTGTCTGTCGACCTGGCCAAGCGGTGGAAGAAGATGAAGTTTATCGTGCAGGACCTGCCCAAGACGGTGTCGAGCGCTCCCAATCCCATCTGCGAGGACGAGACAGTCGCCGCGAGAATTGAACTACAGGCCCACGACTTCTTTAAGGAGCAGCCCGTCAAGGGCGCCGACGGTGCGTTCCCTTGATCCTCGCAGCTGCTGAGGAAGCTAACAGCCATAGTCTACTTCTTCCGCTGGATCATCCACAACTACTCGACGCCCTATGCCGTCAAGCTGCTCAAGAACCTCATCCCCGCACTCAAGCCCGGCGCGCGCATCATCATCAACGACCACTGCCTGCGCGACGCGGGCTCCGAGAACCCGTGGGACGAGCGGCTGATGCGCAGCATGGACCTCATCATGCTGACGCTGCTGAACGCGCAAGAGCGCGAGGAGCACGAGTTCCGCGCGCTGTTTGCGGCGGCCGACGATCGCTTCGTCTTCAAGGTGAGCACCCAACTCCGCGCTGGCACTCCGCGACACCCAAAGAGATGAGATGAGGAAACCAGTTGCTAACGGGGCGCAGGGCGTCACGAGAACGGAGGACTGCCGGATGAGCGTCATAGAGGCCGTTTGGGAGCCGAGCGCCGTGGCTGTCAATGGGACGGCGACGAATGGCGCGACAAAGAGTGACGGGAGTGAGACGGAGGTGAGCGAGGGAATCTGAAAACTTGGACAGCCTAATCAGTAATGCGGGAGTGAGAGTGTCTTGAGATTGTGTGCTACTGCCAGTGACATGAAGTTGTAGGGTAGTGGAGATGACCTACTATGGAAACTGAGAATATTGTGTCTTCGAGCGGTCTGATTCGTATATGAGGAGGCATGCTGCTTAAGACGAAGGGCATTGTCTTTCATCCATAAGTTTACATGACGAAGAGACATGTTGACTTGAGTTCGGTGAGCTCTCACTATTCAGCAGAGTGCATGGCATGCCGAGGCCAGGCCGTTAGTATCACGGCCGATGAGGTGGCTCCACAATGCGGACGGGCCCGACCCGCCACCATGTACGAGCTAATAACATAACCAAAAATAACGCATTCGTTTCCATCAATCGAATCAGACAACTGATTCAACACCACAGCGTGATTGGTTTAGTGGTAAAATTCTCCGTTGCCATCCGAGCAACGTCGGGGAGCCCTGGGTTCGATTCCCAGATCACGCATTTCTTTTTGCATCTTGTCACGATTCGTTGATGTGATGGAATGCCATCTTTTTTTCGTCGCTCTCGTCGCTGCCTGGTCCGCTCGCGTCCTTCTGCAACGCGCTGAGAAAGACAAGGACACGGACAAGAAGCCGCCCGTTGAAAAGGCCCCCATTGAAAAGAGCACCATCCGCGACGTCCCGTGCGGTTCGTGTGTGAACCGCATCGCGAAAGGTGCTGGCGAGGTGCTTTGTTAGAACCGGCGTAGTACGTCCGCTCTGTTTCCTGTCTCGTTTCTTGCTGATCCGTGGTCAGCTCTCAACACTCGTTCCTGCGCCTCTGGTGGCCATAGGTGCAAGCCGCTGCCCGAAGCCATGCTCCATGCTCCCGAAGCAATGCTATCATTTTCCCGTTCCTGCTCTCTCTTTCTTCTACGAGAGTGCAGTGCGTTGCCATTAGTGCAGATCCAATGTAAAGTTCCAGCTTTGGCTGGTTTGTCGTCTTGCCTTGTTTGCCGTCTTGCCTTGTTTGCCGTCTTGCCTTGTTTGACGTCTTGCCTTGTTTGCTCTCTTGCCTTGTGTCCTACACGGGCGACCGCTGTTTGTCAACAGTGGTAAAAGTGCCGATGTCGTTAGAAGCGGTGTGTAGGTACCCGTACGCCCGAACCGAAAGAGGCGAGACGATGGCCTTGACCGCACACAACGAGTCCAATTCTCTTTTCCCGCCGTGGCTTCCGTGAATCGGATCCTCGATAAGTCGTGCACAGGTAACTCGATGCTGCAAAACGCCGAGCGTGACGTGTTGCGTTGCGTGCACTGCAAACAGCATAAAGCAAACGCGGCTGTAGACTCTTATTTAGAGCGCGCACTCGCACTTTTCATTTTCATAGCTACAGCCGCAATCACCTACCCACCTCCTACCTACCTATCTACCTCATTGCATCATTTATTACAAGATAAAAACGAAAGCCATACCGCCGCTCAAGTAGCTCTACGCCACATCATCATCACCGCAAGCTCTCATCCAAGCTCACGAGCCTCTGCCGCGCATCTTGAGACGGTCAGCGTCCCACCTACAACATCGAGCACTCGCAAACTTCACGTTACAAGTCCTCTTCTGTGTCAACTGTCCACGCCTTTTCTCTCAAAGCATGCCATCGTGCCAGCTCGATTGCCCGTGGTGAGCTGTATGTCGTGTTACCAAGGTCAGTCGGTGCGCGTGTAGTCACATCTCTAACAGCTGAAAGGTTCCCACGCTCGCGAGGAACACTGCAGAAGAGCGAATACGTCGGCTCGACCGTTGACGACACTGTGGAGAGAGAGGACCACAGAGTCAGTACGACTTCGAGAAACGAGTGATGGCACAACTCAAAAACGACTGCGAAGACCCACACATTGGCAAACTCTGGAAACGAATGGCAGACGGCGCGATGCTCCAGGACGCGGCTGGCAAGGAAAGCGGCGACAGAGTCTGGCTCCCAAATGGACTGATGAGCAACTATGTCATGGAGCTACAGAACCGGTTCCCGATCATCCACCTCCCAACTCTCGGTCCCAAGGACACGAAGACCATCTCAAAGGCAAACAAAGACAAGCCAAAGCGCATGAGACCAGACACATCCTCTTCCCTAATCACCACGGCCGTCACTAAAGAGGAAGCTCCTCCCGACGAGCTATGACTTGTTGACCCCAAAAATGCCAACAAGACCATCGGAGTCGACAAGCCCGGGGCCGACGCTCAGACGCATTGGCGAGGTCCTTGTCGCCAGGAAACGTTTTCGGCATCGATATAATGGCGACGATCGCCATATCTGAGAGCGCCATAAAAGCCATGGATTCGATTGCGAACTGGCCCGAGTGCTTCGCTATGTTTGGCACGGTCCATAAAGTAAACTGGCACCCTGGAAGAGTCGCTGAACTCGTTTTTACGCTCGGTCATACAAAGGCTTCGTCCGTAACTGAGGACCTTATTCGAACACAATATGGACCAATCATCTATTCAGTTCTTCAGATCTTCGGCAACATACCGACGAAGATGGATTCTGGTATAGCGGCAACGCTATTATACCCAGGTAAGCAGCCCGCGTCACCCGCGCCTCTAGCGGCAGCCTACCCGACGGGAAGACTAATTCAAACCAGCGCCCCTCAGTCAACACCCAGGTTATATGGTCTCCTCTCTACAGCGATTCAGATGAGACGTCGAGAGATCCACGCGGCCGTACTCTATCCGAAGGAGAACGTCCGGACCATATTCCGGCCATGAATCGAAGAAGAGCCCATCACAGACGAGACGCCATGGCCACATCCTTCTGGCAGCTTCGTACAGACACTTCTCGGGAGGAAGCAGGCACTTGGAGGAAGAAACTGCAAGCGCGTTCGATCATGGGCAAAGGCCAACGAGTACATGAGAGCTGTCTACGACAGTGACGAGTGGATTGACTCGGACGAACACGCACGAAGGGTTGAGCTTGGCCGACAGCCGAACACCATTGCCACGACGCGCCACCAGCGGTCAGTAGTATCAACACTCCGCCAGTCAACCAGCAGCATCCACCAGAGACTGCCTTGTCTACGCCGACACCCGGCCACCCGCTCTCTGCCGTCCGGTTCAAGCAGGAGGGCTTGGGGCATGGTCATGGTCATGGACTTACACGTTCTGTCCAGGAAGGTCACGAATGCCTCGGGACTCGCAAACTTCAAGTACGCCGCTGTGAAGCCCATATTGGTGGACAGTTTGGCGATACCCAAGCCACGGCAGTGAGGCAGTCGACCGCTCGGTTTCCCGTGTATTCCGCCCGCATCTTCTCTGCGTCGGATCCTTGGGGTGGGGTCACGGGAACGTCCACGACTCTACTGTCGCCATCGAAGAACTTCCAGTGTACGTCGGCTGGGACCACCTTGCCGCGGAGCCAGTCGATGTCTTTCATGGTGGCGGGACTGTCTGGTGGTGGCAGCGGGTCGACCGTTACCTTCACAGCGATGGACGGCGCCACGTTTCCATCGACGTTGGTCTTGTCTTCTGGAGCGTCGCCGGGTTGGGGCACGGTGGGATTGGCGTCTGCTATCGAGGGGGCGGCGTTGTGTGCTGCGTCGTGTGTCGCAGGGTCTGGGGAGGGGACTCTGTCGGACATGGCGACATCCGAGTCAGGGGCTGATTCGGGTCTCTGATGTGTGGCAATCGTCTCCGCAGTGCTCTGCTGATGGTCTGCGTCGAGAAGCTCTGCGTCTGGCAGGTCTTCGTCGAGTAAATCTTCCTCGTCATTCACCATGGGGCTCCCGGGCTGTTCCTGGTTGGACACTTCGTCGTCCTCGACGTTGTCACGAATAGATCCCGCCTGTGAGCCCGGCGTGAGTAGACACTAGTATATACCTTCTAGAAGCACGCGCTAACTCTTGAGTAGGCGGTCGTCATCATCGACGACGATAACGACGATAATGATGTCGCTGAGCAGGTTTGCGTAGAGACGTAGCGCTCTAATCGCTAACGCGCGATGTCAGCTGCCCCGTCCTAGGTCTGTACTCTGCCCTTGCGTATGCGGGCCCAGGTAGTGTGACTAATGAGCAAGCAGACTATATGCACCACGTCTAACGACCCCATTGTCGTCGATAAAGACGAAGATGGTGGCAACAATAAGGACTCTGAGGCTGTAGACTCTGGGAATGGAGATGGTCAGGAGACCAGCGACAGTGCCGCCGCAAGCCAGGACGTTGAGTCTAACGAATAATGGCACATGGTCGTACACCTATTGTATGATAGCATCTATCGGGTCCTTCCAAAACTGAATGGCTGCCCTGACCAAGTCGATCAAAACTTCATCTGAGATGCGGCCAGGAATTCCCGCGCTAGCCTTGGCCTGTATGTCCCGTCTCACCTGGCGTTGGAGGTGGCACGGAAAACGAGTCCTGGCTCTGGCGAAGCCGGCGAAGGGTACCGACGAAAGTGGCGGCCAGACGAGCGACAGTGAGTCGCGTGATTTATCATTCAACACTGAGGTCAAAGGCGCTGGGGGCCTCCGCCGAGCCCGCACTGTACTTTGATAAACAAACAGTTGGGTTCATATCAAGAGGCAATCGCGGAACGCAAGTGGCAGGCTGCGGCAGCGGTCCGAGAATGCCTTCAAGCTTGACTCTGCAGCGTCTGCGAAGGCCACTAGTCGCTGGGTGAACAGGTGCTCACGGTTACCATGTGCAACGCGTTCGAAGCGCAAGATAATAACAACTGGAAACGCACGCCAACCCTCCCAGCAACCAACACACAAACCCGCAACCATAATCGCAGTCGAGCACGCCTGCGCGTTGAGAGGAGATGATCGTAAGGCCACAATGAGTGCGTAGGAGAATGGCCGCATATGGTACACCTACGCTTTAAGGCTTGGATGCTACAAAGGCAATTGCGTGCGATTGTCTATCTATACAATAGTGACTCCCCACGAAAGAGCTTGACGAAGTCAAGTTTCAGTCTTGCATCAATACCAGTACTTGAACTTTTTAATCCTGACTGTCTTCGTGATCTTGAAGTCATCGTGCCTTAGGGCTACTGAAATCTTGAAGCTTGCGTGTCCCACCTGCTTTCCTTGGCAATGTATTGGATGTTTTGCGGTGGAATTCTTTTGATACTATCTGGCCATCGTGACTGGAGCTTCTTGTAAAGGTAGAAACCGTAGTAGTTTAGATATCTGTTAGAGCTTCGCAATCGCCCCCTCGGACGTCGTGCCGTTTTAGGTAGCGGTAGTAGGCGATAAGCTGATCCGGCGTGCCCTTCTGGCTTTGTGTGTTATAAAGCATGACCTTGTCTACTTTGAGCACTGGCTGCGCATTCACCAATATCTGCGCTTACTGGGATTCATCCTCCCAATCCGTTTCGTCAAGAGGGCCTTGGAACGGAATGTCAACAGACATGCCACCTTCACAGTGAGGCCAGCAGTCAAATGCCGTCACGGTTTGGAGGCTGGATGGCTGGATGTGTCGATATTCTACGGATTACGTGGTGACAGACTGACGGGACCAAACTCTACCAGGCATGTCGTTTGTCATCGTACAACCTCCGTATCCCCTTCAACTGGAACCCTAAGCCTTTCCCATACCATAACCTCCCTTCTCGGCAATTTTCACGGCCAGTTCCGCAATGGTAACATCACTCAAGGCCTCAAATACGGAAACTTGCACCCCAAAACTGCTAATGACAAAATTGCGTACCCCCACTGCCACGAGCGAGTCGACACCGTACGCATTGGGTGGCTTGTTGGCGTCCAGCTCCTCAGGCATCATGTTCATCGCCTTGGACAGCATGCTCACGAGCCCGGCCTGCACGATGCCGGCGGCGGCGTCGGCGTCGGTGCAGCAGGCCAGCATGGTCTTGGCGTCGGTGCTGGCGGCGCTGCCAGAGGCGGTCAGGTCGGGCGGCGGCATGTCGACGAGGTTCATGTACTTATACAGAGCCGTACGCGACCAGTACGGGTCCGCAGGCTGGTTCTGGCGGATGATGCCGCCGGTGCCGACGCCGAGAATGACCTGGGCGGGTGTGGGCGTGCCGGGCGTCGTCTCCCCGGTGATGGCGTGCGCCATGACCCTGAGGAAGTCGCTGTGCCGGATGCCGTAGAATCCGCTGGCGCGGAGCATGTTGAGAGTCTCGTCATCCTCAGCGAGCATGCCTGCACCCAGCACCGGGCCAAGGTCGACGGACACAGCGTGCGTGCCCTGGAGCCGGCAGTATCGCGCCAGGGCATCCTCGAAGCAGTTCCCAGCGGCGTAGTTGGCCTGGCCTCTATTGCCAATGACGCCGGCTGAAGAGGCGAGAAAGATGAACATGGGATCGTGGCCGGCGGCTTGGACGGTCTGCACAAGGTTCCAGGAGCCGACTGTCTTGGGCCGGATCGCCACGTTCCAGTCTGCGTAGGCCATGTTGTCGAAGACGGCGTCCTTGATAACCGCGGCACACTGGAAGACACCTTTGATCGGGGGCATCTCGGTCGTCACCCCGTCCCTGATGACCCGCGCAAGTGCTGCTTCATTGCAGATGTCGACGCTGTAGGCCCGGGCATCGATGCCCTCTGCTTGGAGGTCATCGATGAATGCCTTAGCACTCTCGGTTGACACTCCGGTCCGGGACACGTAGGCTAGATGGCGCACGCCGTTGCGGATAAGGAGCTCGGAAATGCTTCTTCCAAGACCGCCGAGGCCGCCGGCTAGGAGGTACGTCCCCTGCTTGTCTAGCGCTTCGCTGAGTGGCTTTGTTGAATTCTTGGTCACGACTGGGACTTTTCTGCCGTCATTGGCGTCCGCGGTCAGCGCTGAGCAGCCAATGTACGGAGTCTCCTGGAGCCGCCGAAGTGCGTCCTCGAGCCTGTCGATGGTGAAGCCGTGTTCATCCTCGGGGTACAGCGCCGGTCCAAACCGCTGACTCGCAACATGACGTGTGGCGAGTCTGTAAAGTTCCGCCACAAAATCCTCATCTTCTCTCATCAGCTGGCAGAGGTCAAAGTTGACGACGGTCGCCGAGCCCTCCATTGCTGGCAGGGTGCGAGGAGTTGGCGACTTGCTTGCAAATTGAACAATGGCCCCGCCTGCGAGATTCAGCACATTGTTCAAAACAGGAAAGAGAGAAAAGACTTACACTTTCGGACACATCTGGAGCTCTCTTCGATGTGCTCCAGCGTTGGGTTGTATACCAAGTCGAACCCCTTGTTGCCTTCTCTCAGCACTGCTTTGACGAAGCTTCCCGACTCCGCGTCGATGAGATGATCGTCAGATAGCCCGCGTTCCAACAGAATATCTCGTTGTTGAGATGAACCTGATCCGAGCACTGTCGCAAAAATCTCTGCGTCGACTGATCTCGCCATCTCAATAGCGGCCAGTCCATACGCGCTGGCTCCAGCATGAATCAAGACCTTTCGACCCGCTCCGAGCCTGCCAACGTGAATGACGGCGTAGTATGCGCTGACATAGAAACTAGGAACCATGCCAAACTGGTAGCTCGTTACGAATTTGGCTTTGGCACGAAGTGAGTTCTGGACGGTCCCGCTCGATGCCAGCGCGGCGACGCGGTCGCCAGCGTGAAACTCCGTCACGCTGCATCCGACTTGCTTGACGCGTCCTACCATGTCCATGCCGATCGTACGCTCAGTAGTGTGGCCCGTTACTGTCTCGACATCATGAAAGGTAAGGAACGTTTTTTCAAAGACAATTTCGACGTCGTCCGGAGCCAGGTCGGGATGCTTAAATTCGGTGTAGTGAAAAGGGGTATCTGCAATGCCTGGCTTCGTGATCGCTAGCTTGAGGTGTGGCTCTGGAGAGCTTGCCGTTTCGTCGCCATGAAAATTTGCCAGGTTGAGAGCACCGTGGAGCTCGCCGTCCTCGATCAGTTGGTTGAGCGAAGCAACGGGGTTAAGACGCGGGATATAAAGCCGACCGCCTTCCTCCGCGTACTCCGTTTCTCTCGGCTCGGAATCCGATTTCGTCAAGAAAGCCTGCTGAAAGACTGTCGCGACATTCTGCACTACAGAAAAATCGCCGAGCCGTGAGTCGAATCCCAGATCAAAGGTGATGAAAGCCTTGAGCGGGTCCTCCGACAGGAGCGTCCTGGCCAGTGCAATGATTGGCGCGCCTTTTGGGTTCAAGGGCTTCATATGAGCGCCATGCGTAATCCAAATCACGCCTTTTGCGGTTCTTTGCAGGGTGTGAAAACTATTGAAGCATGCGTCGCTCCATGTAAAGACTGAGCTCCCCTCGCTGGTCGTTGCAAAGTCGAGGAGCGAAATGACTATTTTCCCGGAAAAGGACTGGGGTTGAACTTGGCCGAACGAGACTGAAGAACACTCCAGGTCCGGATAGTCTTGCTCCATCCGCCGCTTCATGCCGTCCTGAAAGGCACGAGCCTCCCGATCAGGATTGTCAGGAAGCAGCAAAACGACATCGTGAAGTGGCTTATCTTGTGTGGGCTCGTGGCAGTTTTTGTATACGTCCATAGCCACAGAAAATCCGTCAAGATCGTCAATACGAATGTCCAAAGCCTCTTCGGAACTTTCGCTCTTCGACGCGTTGCTGCCGTTTGTGCCGGCATCTGGAGGGGTCATCTTTTGCTTCAAAAGCACACCGCCCGCCTTCAAATGCGTCTTCAAGCCGTCTGCATCAACGCCAGAGTCTGCAAAGACGACAATGAGATGATACACGGCAGCAATTCCGGAGCAATCCGGCTTGGACTCGATGAAAGCGCCTAGTCGGGTGCCTTGAGCAGTTGTAAGTGCCAGGGAAACGGCATCATGGCCTGACGGGTCAACGATCGTGTACCTGGCAAGGCGCGGAGTCTCGTGTTGGTTCGGCGCCAGGATCCTGAGAGCTGTAAGCGTCGCGGCATGCCCGCCACCAACTTGCAACACTCTCAGAGCAGGATATTTGTGCGCCAGTAATGCGAGCTGTTCGCTGAAGAGTGACGGGCAAGCAAACCTCTCATCCTCATGCCAGACAATCGTTGTGCAAAGAGACTGGTGGTTTGGCAAGAAGCCGCCCTCGGCAGGTGAAGGAGTAGAGAGCGCGGTCAGATGAAGTCCCTCTATAATCACATGGGCTTCACCCATGTCAGTCTGCTTCATCACGATGTTCGCGTCGGCATCTCGAATGCCCGAGCGATCAGCAGTGGCATAGCCCATAAATGCGGAAGGTGTTGAGCCATTCAAATTCGCCGATACAAAAATACTCTTGATGGAAGTAGGCACCATGGGTGTCGAGTCGATGGCGAACAGAGTCTGAATCATAGAATCGAGAGTTGCAGGATGTATCAGGTGCGGATACTCGAACTTGGCGGGCATCTTCGACTTTGTGTCCGGTACACGGACGGTGCTGATGCAAGCGTTTCCACCTGTGCGGATCTCCATCATATTTTGAAAGAGCTGGCCGTAGTTCATGCCGACAATATCAAGGAGCTCGTACAGCTGGCGTGGATTGAGTGACTCGGTGCAAGACTTGTTAAGAGCCTCGAACGTGGCGGTGTGGGAATGAAAATGCGTATCCCAGCCATCGAGCCTGGCGCGAAAATGGAGGTTCCCAGTGGCATTTCTTTCCCATTCGTGACCTAGATGCTTGGAGTAGATGGCAAAATCATGCTGCGCCGATGTTGGGACAGAATTCTGAGACGACTTGATGTTCATGGCGACTTCAAGACCATGGGCCGTGTTCGGGACAAGCATCGCTTTTTCAATCTTCATGTTTGTGATCTCATAGCCCAACAGGTCGGTCGTATCACCGCCCATCTGTTTTGCGCCCTCAAGGACCATGGAGACCATTCCGGCAGCGGGATAGACAATGGTCTTCTGGACTTGGTGGTCCTGTATCCAGGGGTTCTCTGACACGCGGAGAAAACCGCGCCATCTAGGCTCGTATGGCACCGAGTCTGCAGTAGGTGCACCGATGAGATCTTGTCGACCATACTCTCTGAACCGGTTTGCGATACTCAGGTGAGACTCATGCCAGTATGACTTGGTATGATTCCAGGGATAAAGAGGCAAGTCTGTGAGACACTTGCCTGGCGACCGGCCTGACCCGTGTGCCACGACGAGGTCCATCTCGACGGAGAGTCCGTGCGACCACAGTTCGCCAATAAGGCCGAAAAGCGATGCGATACCATTGACCTTGGGATCGAGGACTGAATGGTAAGTAGGCTGCGAGCTGCCAAGCATGGCAGACAGAATGTCCGTAGTTGGCGAACGAAGAGCCGCCCTGGGGCTGAGCTCTATTATTGCATTCGGCCGTTGATCAATGGGAAGATCCATCATTGCACGAATTGCCTTGACATATTGCACCGGAGACACCATGTTGGCCGCCCAGTATGCCGCGTTGAGTTCAGTCCCATGCGCGAGTTTGCCAGTAACCGACGAAAACATGCTGACAGAGTCCGAGCATCGGCGCGCCGAAACACTCGAGATTGCGTCTCTGTAGTCATACTCAACGAGTTTCATGTGAGACGAGTGATAGGCAGTGTTGACGTTGAGGACTCGGCAGAAGATTTTCCTGCTGCGAAGGTCCTGGTTGATGGAAGCAATGGCCTCGGCCTGACCGGATATGGTGATGGATCGTGGGCTGTTGATGCAGGCTATCTGTGCCGACTTGGTGACGGTGGCGAGATAATCTTCGGTCTCCTTCTGGGACATGCCGACAACCATCATGGCTCCTCGCAACTTTGGCGCCCTGAAAGGGATGCTCGCCGCAGCGAGACCTCGATAGTACGCAACCGACCAGGCTACTGGCTTGGACAGCGCACCAGAGGCGTACGCAGCAGCAATCTCCCCCGATGAATGGCCAACGACGTGCTTGGGAGTGATACCAAAGTATTTGAGTAGGTCCACAAAAGCGACCTGGAGAGCGGTTGTTGCTGGTTGAGATACATGGGGCTGAGAGATGCAAGACTGAGGCTCATCTTTGAGGAGTTCCTCCATCAGATCAAAGGAGGACTTTAGCTCAATGGCCATGTAGCTGCTGGCCTCTTCCATGCTGAGTCGGAAAGCATCGAAGCTCAAGAGATCCTTGCCCATTTTTGCCCACTGAGCTCCCTGACCGCAGAAAACAAAGCCAAGCCGAGGCTGCTTCTCTCGAGACGACCGGGCAATTGAGGCCCGATCAAAATCTCGGATCTTGGACGACACCTCAGCCAAGGAGCTACCCACGATGAATCCTTTCCATTCCAGATTGGAACGTCGGAGGTTGAGAGTGTAGGCGTAATCTCGCAGGTAGCTTTCAGAGCAGCCATCCTTTCTTGCGTTGAGGAACTCGACGTGAGACTTCATGACGCGCATCACGCCGTTCTTCTCGTGTGAGGAGTAGCAAAACAGTTGCACAGGGGCGGCAGACCCGCTGACTGGGAATTCCTTGCTGATGGCGAGCTGCTCCTGAGACGCCATCGTCGCATCGAGGGAGTTGTGGTTGCCAGTCATATGGCGAGCGCGTAGATAGAGGGGAGCCTCGTCCAGGATGACATGGGCGTTCGTCCCTCCGAATCCGAAGCAGTTCACACTCACGCGGCGAGTGCCCTCAACAGGCCAATCCATGACCGACGTCGGAACCTGAGGAGAGTTAGAAGAGCAACAGACTGGGAGGCACGAAGTTGCGTTTACCTTGACTTTCCAGCTCTCAAAGTCGATGTCGGGATTTCCAGACTCAAAGTTGATGTTTGGAGGGATCTTGCCGTGTTCCAGAACCAAGACGCCCTTGATCAGTCCAGCTACGCCGGCTGCACCCTCGAGATGTCCGACATTCGGCTTGATGGAACCCACCACGATGGGGTTGTCTGTCGTACGAATGGAGCCAAGTGTCTCAGAGATGGCTTTCAGCTCCCGCCAGTCACCGGCTTGAGTGCCAGTCCCGTGGCACTCGACGTAAGCGGTTTGATTAAAGTCCAGTCCAGCTGCGGCATACACAGAATGAATGTTGGCCACCTGCGCCTCTTTGCTCGGCAATGTGATTCCTGAAAGTGATGCCTTGTTTGTGAAAGCCTATTGAAACGAGAATAGACAAGCTTACCTGGAGTTCGACCGTCCTGATTGACGGCTGTGCCCCGGATGACTGCTCGGATAGTATCGTTGTCTCGGAGAGCGTCAGACAGTCTCTTCAAGACAATAATACCAATCCCCTCGCCTCTCCCATATCCATTGGCGCGAGAGTCAAATGTAAAGCATTTTCCATCGGGGCTCAGGAAGTTGAGGGCAGTCATTGGCATCATGGTACTGGGGGTCAGAAGCATGCCGGATCCACCAGCAATAGCCTGCTTGCAATCAGCCCTGGTTATTTGCTCCTCAATAGGGCAATTCTTACCAAAGAAGCTTCGCCGTTTCGCAGACTTTGTGCTGCGAGATGGACGGACACAAGGCTGCCACTGCAGCCGGTATCGAGAGTCATGCTCGGGCCATGGAGGTTGAAAAAGTACGAGAGTCGATTCGCCATGATGGCAATGCCGTTACCAGTAGCGGCATACCGCGGCGCCCAGTCAGGGTCTCGAAGACAGATTTGCTCGTAGTCTTAGTGCATGTGGAGTTAGTTGCGAGGATCTGCACTTGGAGAATATGGTCCTGGAGGGCATGAAAGGCACGCACCCTTGACGAAAGATCCAATGTAGACAGCGGTATCACTTCCATCTAGATCCTCTTTGCGAAGCCCAGCTAGGAATCGATGTTAGCAATGCTAATTTGGGAAAGCTGGTGAGTACATACCACTCTCGATTGCCTCGTAACAGACTTCCAGGAGCATTCTCTGCTGAGGATCTATGGCCTTGGCATCGTCAGCCGCTATAGAGAAGAACTTTGGTGCGTTAGCATCAAGACAAAACAAGTTTTCAAGACCAAGACATCTTACTGGAGCATCGAAAGCAGCAACATCCCCTTTGAGAAAGTGTGCTCCCCGGAAGGAGATCTTATCGCGGTTAGCTACAGAGGTTGAAAGTAGAAGTCTCGGTCCTTACACTGCCTTGACGATCCCTACCTGGGTGGTAGTAGCCGTTGATATTGAGACGATCTTTGGGAAACTCTGACCACTGAGATTCAGCGCCCTCAAGCACCTTCCAGAGCTCTTCTGGGGACGTAGCGTCTCCGGGAAACCGTAGGCCAAGACCGACGATCGCGATGTCCTCCATCGCTGCTTTGTTCGGATCTCTGAGATTCCCGTGGCGGTGAGACAGCAAAGATGTAAGAAAGGTTGTCAAAAGGGTGGAAGGGGTGAAAGGGACAAATGGAAGGGGGCTGCCGGCAGAATAAAGAAAGCGACATTTAAAGCGAGAATCGCGACTGTGAAAACGCAAATCTCAACATGAACACTACTTGAGCTCGAGGTGATGGCTCAATACTGCGATCTGGTGAATCAGACGATCCTTGGTAAGCTGTCTCGAATACAACACAGTTGTTCGGGGTGGATCAAGTGCCGAACACCTGCGTCCTAGCACATACAAAATGAGAGACTGGATGCATAGAGAATTTCATAGAGGCATGTTCCGCGTACTAGAAAGAAGCACCATAAGTGTTATTGAATGAATTTGAGGACGGCAAATGACGCAAGCTGACGAACCGCTGCGGTCAACGGAGTAATCGGCAAACAGTCTGAATGAGCCTTGATAGCATAAGCTCGGAGGCGGATGGTCTCAAACGCCCCAAGCAAACACAAGGCACTAGTGACGGGCCTAAGAAGCTCATGCTGGTGAAGTTGCAGCAGCGGCATATGCGACGGACATGACGAGGCCATGTCATAATATGAGTTACCGCAGACATTTATGGGGGCATGGAGCTCTAGCCGACTCGGGAGAATCTGCGGAGTGACGACGAGCCATCGTAAAGGGGGGGAGGAAGAAGGGGGCCAAACTGGGATCACGGTAACATGATCATGGACAAGGGTGGTCAGCAGCAAAGCTGACCCATGGTGCTCACTCCCATGGCACAAGAAAGATCACGCCGCTCGCCCTGGCCGCTTTGTTGCTGTGCGAGAAGCACTTCATGTTGAGACATCCGGCGGCAGTTTGGTCCCAGCACGAGGCAACCCGACTTTGAACTCCAAACGCGCGATCAACGAGCAGCGTTCACCTGAGTCGAAATCTATGAAGTGAACCTATCCCTGCAATGCGTTGGAAATGCGAAAATAATCAACCTGCATGGTAGATAATATCTTACCTGCGAAGAAGTGGAGTTCATGACCTGTCACTGGTCACTTGCGCAAGCCACGATCTGTTCCTGCTAGAGATCATCCTGGCTAAGAAGCCGCGCGGCTGCGGCGGACGGACCAACGAATAAGCATCCAGATGACATAAAGTGAATGGCAGATCTCAAAACAGACGTAAGGCTACGTTCTTTTCCACGTTCAGCTCGGCCAATCATTGGCCATTGCCAGCCGGCTTGTAGCTATTCTTGCAAGGAAGCGGGCCAAGATTCTCCGAGACTATAGACGAATTTTGAGACCCGAAGAAACCTGAAGAGTCCAGAGTACGCCGTAAGTATTCGGCGTAGACGTGGGCCGCTGTGCTCGTTGGCAGGACCCCGCGGATACGCATCCGCAACCTTTTTTGAAGTCTCGTGTTGTGGGATCCACATGCAATGGACTCAAGCTGCAACATTTGATTGCCCAAGACACTTCGACAGGCGTGCGAAGTAAAGAGCGACGGGCACAGCCCGTGCAGCCAAGGACTGCAGTTCTTGAATTGCACCCACTACTAAGATTCAGGGGTGACTCAGAGTTCCACAAGACGGCGTTTCGGTCCAGCGCGGAAGGACTCCCGAGGATGGCGGAGACTCTGTTGCTGAGCCGCTATCCGAAATCTTGGCGGGTGAGGTGAAAGATTCGTCTCGTTTGCGCAACTTGTCCGCGGGGATGCTGGCTTGGAATCAATTCATTGGTATACCCACATGCCTGTTGCACGTGTTGTTCACTTTGTGTGTCTGCCACGAGAGCAAAAGACAACGGAATAATACCGTGAGTCATTATTCGATTCCAACCCAAAACCAAGAGGACCAGATACGTCAACACCCCGTGACTACGTCTCAGCACAAGTGCAACCCAAGAGTCGTCGACGAACAAAGGCGAGGTCCTACACAGTACCCATGGGCTTGAACGATGGGCAGCATTCCAACACTCATCTCGACAAGCCCTGGGAAACAACACTGTGCTGAATGCGTATTGCGGACCCGAAAGCTTCAAACTGTAGCGTGGTTACGCTCTCAAGTTGAAACCGACGAGTTGTGGTAGAATTGTTGACGCGCCACGTGCGTACCCATGTGGCGAGCACTGAGCGTGGACGCCGTGTTAGTGACGCATCCAATCAACCCAAATAGCAGATCGTCTCTTGGAAGCAGTACAAAGCAGAATTCTGTCTTGGGTCAGGGTTCTCAAACCAAGACAGGCCTTCGTGTCGCACAGACCGAAATGCAGAGAACTTTTGCGGATCCCCAGTTGTGGACATACTCCGTTCTGTGCAACCATCTAATCAAAAGAACATTCACCTGCGCAAATTTTCGGTGGAGTTTCAGCTTCCATGAGCTTGTGCATGTCGTCTGACCGATTTGACAGGCAGAGCCGACGTCCATCGGTGAATTTCAAAGAAGCAGATAACTTACATGTGACTGTCTTGTTTCATTGTCGACCATGAGAGTTCAAGACGGACCTGCGAAACGCTCGGCTCGTAGTGCGGCAGTGCTATGCAAACCACTTGGTACACGGGAGGGCACCGCGACGCAGCCGCTTATGATAGTTGAAAAGACTTGCCACAGCCAAACGAGGCTCGGGTGACACTGATGCAGCACGCAGCAGCTTGATTGACTCACTTCTCGCCTCTTCACACGATATTCTGTGGCACGCGCAACAAGATCGCATAAGTGGATCTTCGTCAAGGCCTTTAAGTGCTCTCAGATGGCCATGCGCTGTGCGGCATTGCGGCATGGTGGACAACCAACCACCTTCAAGTACAGGTCACGCCGAGCTGCTCAACCATAGAATGAATTGTGCCAGCAGATTGCTTTGAAGAAGTGGCGAGAAAGGGACTCGCGCCAAAAAAATCTTGCCTCTTCTGCCCATGCTACGTTCACTGTTGGTGAGAGGCTCATCGAGGTGGTGGGCCAGCACCTGTGTTTCGCTAGGAAGTGTATGGAAGCGCCCTCTAAGCAAGTCCGCATAAAGAGCTCCGGGCGCGGTAGGGGATACGGGTGTGCGATGTGATTCCTTGGGAAGATGCTGAGTGACAATGCAAATTTGGCTGGATAGATGCAGCCTGCCTCGAAAACACAAGCTCTCGTCGGTGCGACAACTGTCCAGCGTGTCTCAGAGACTTGCTGTATGACTCTCCCGTAGACGCATCGAGCTGTCAATTCGTCTGTTGTCACCATGCGCTTGAGGCTCGCTTGCTGGTGGTGTGATCTGTTCATCCCGTCCGTCTTCGGCTACCTGTGATTGCCGACATCTCGAGCCGTTGCATAATGCATCATATGAAGAACGTAGCCACCCGAATTATTCCACGCTCACTTGAGATCCGTGGCAGCTGCATTCACGTCAACTTTGGCCGGGCAAGCGCAGAGTCAGGCCCATCACGAGTCACTCCCTTCCCTGCTAACTGTCGAGTAGGGCGCGTTACGAGTAGCTCCTGCCATCATAGCCTCCAAAGCCATGTCTTGAGCTTGGAGTCTCAACAGCACAGCCCTTTTTTTCTCATTCGCAGATGCGCACGTTCCGTCTGGCCTCAGATAATACCTGAAGCGTGCTGATCAGCGCTGCAAATCAGTGCCACTTCGCTTCGCCCGCAGGCTCAAGAGACCCAGGGCCTCTACAAACACGGCAGATGACCGGCCATCAACGACAATGGCCGACGAATATCGCATGTCGCTTTCGTACCCGAACCCATCCTTGGGACAGATGGCATCCCTGCAAAATGGCGACGGCAAAGGTTCGACCTCATCGAAGGCGACAGCCGTGGCGAGCAGTCCCCCAGTCAAGGGTGCCCGCCAGGTTGTCCTGATTGTTTCGTATTTACTCCGTGAAGACGCAGGGACAAACAGAGCATCTAACAAATCGCAGGCTCCTTGTCGGTCTATTGTTCTCCAGCCTCGATACGTCAATCGTGTCAACGTCACTCGTCACGATATCACACGACCTAAACAACTTTGTCAACGCTCCGTGGATCGTCTTGGCGTACCTTCTAACATACATGGGTCGGCCTGCCTGGTGATTGATCGCTGAGCGGACACATGGCATCTACTGACTGTGTGTAGGGTTTGCGGTCTGCATTTCGAAGCTCAGTGATATTTACGGGCGACGAAACATGCTGGTTTTGTCTTGGATCATCTTTATGGGCTTTTCCATGGGATGTGCAACTTCCAAAGACATGACTGCACTGTATGAATGCCCCCAACGGTCAGCCGACTTTATCCACGAGCTGACGCGCAATAGGATTATTTGTCGTGCCTTCCAAGGGATAGGTGCGTCTGGCTTGTATAGCTTGACCCAGATCGGACTTCTCGAAATTGGACCCGTCCACCGCCCGAGTCTCATTGGCGCCATGATTGGCGCAACACTTGCGGTTGCGTTCGTTCTGGGACCGCTGCTCGGAGGCATTATTGCCCAGCTCTCTGATTGGCGGTGGTTGTTCCACATGAAGTGAGTTTCGCGATGCGCGGCACTGGAAGATGGCTGCTGACTTGCTCAGCACTCCGTGTGGACTGGTGACGATCCTAGCGATAAGCAATTTCTGGCCTCAGGAGGATGTGGCACATCTGCTCTCCTGGAAGGCCTTTACCCGTATCGACTTCATCGGCTCCACGACACTATTATGCAGCTCTGGGTTCCTCATATTCGCAATACAGCAGGGCGGATCGCAAACATTTGCATGGAACAGTCCGCAAATCATAGCGACATTTGTGCTTTCCGGCGTCAGCTGGACCCTGTTCGTCTGGTGGGAGCTTCATCTCGAGAAGAAGCGCTTTACTATCGTGGAGCCAATATTCCCAATGAGATTAATGACTCGACGCGTCTATGTTGCGGGCTTGCTGTAAGTGCGTCATCTTCTCATATTCAAACATGCTGCTCACCTAGCTGCAGGCTTACCTTGCTCACGGGATTTCCTTACATTTCTCTGTCCATCGTCATCCCGGAGCGATATCAGATTGTTGACGGAGAGAGGGTGCTCATGGCCGGAGTTCATATACTCCCACTGCTGGCCGCTTGTGCCGTTGGCTCGTTTCTGGGTGGCGCGCTGTCCAGCAAGCGTAACAATACGTCGTTCACTCTCGTGGGTGCCTCTTGTCTTCAGCTTCTTGGAGTCGGCCTGATGACCACGACGACGGGAACCCATACGAGTGAAGCAGCCCAGTACGGATTCCAGGCCATTTTTGGGCTCGGAGTCGGCCTTTCATTTTCAGCAGCAACAATCATGACTGGCGTTCTCGCCTCGGAACTACGTGTGCGTGCTTCCGCCCAAGGCGCTGTTGCACAAGCTCGAGTTCTCGGTGGATGTATCGGGCTCTCTTTGTGTACTGTCATTTTTAACGTGCACGTCAACCGGAGCCTAGGTAATGACTTGACGAAGGAGCAGCTGGACAAGCTGCACCGTTCGCCCCTATCTGGTCTGCAACTCCCTGATGCCCTGCGAGACCTAGTCAAAGCCGTCTACGTGGGTGCATTTGGGGACGAGATCCAACTCATGGGCCTTGCCTGCGCCGTAATGGTTGTCGTCTCATTGTTCACATTGGAGAGGCACCCGACGCCCTTGAAAAGTCTGACGGCTCCTATGTCAAGGACAAAGGACGAGAGGTCTTTCCCCAGAGGGAGCGACTCTGAGACTGAAACCAACACCATCTCAAGCAATAGCCAAGCAGTCTAGATTCGATCTGTGCAGTTTGCATCGGCGACCATAGGAAGATGATTGGGGAAGGGCTGTCGAAAAGGGGCGACATTCGATATTCATCAAATGGAGACACATTGCAAAAGATGGCAGGACAATGTGTACTATGCGCCACGAAAGCAGACTTTGCTTTGCTCTGATTTTTTCTTCACTTCAGGACGCAAGATTGCTTGACAGGGCTGGCCAAGGTGGATACATGTCTCTAATATTGAAAGCCTTACCACTCTGGTCTTGACCATTGCGCAGTTTGTCATCATTTACAACATGTTTGACTAGTTTCTTTCGATGAGATTTTGAGAATCACCTGTCCGCTCCGTCGTCCGACAACACCACTGTTCTACGATCAGAAGATGCGCTCTGACGGGTTGCCCTGTCGTCCAAACGCTCTAGGCCTGAGGTAAGGAACTCAGTCCAGGTTCCCTTGCAGGCGGCCTGGCCCTACGTTACTCAATAATCTAGCATCTGGCGTGACCATGGCCTGATGCGGGTCATATTGTCAGGAGCGGCGACTGTGTGAGCATCGGGTAAGCGTATTTGTACGACGCGCAGGTGCAACTGAACTCTTCCAACAGACGAAGCCTTTGAGTCAGTAGCAAACACTTGCATGCCGTGTCTCTCACGTCACGTAGCATCGCCGCGCACAACTCTCAGCCGCTCTAGCATTCATTATAGCCCGGTATCGGCGGAAGCATAGGACCTCGTCGAAGTGTTGTGCCAGCTCGCCGCGTTGTACGTGGTGTAGCGCCACTGCATGTCTGCCTGGGCACCATAGGGGGATTGCGAGCCAGTTGACGGTTTGATGCGGCCACGACGAATGCTGTTGGTCATCAATGCTGTGCGGAATGTTCGGACAAGTAACGAGAAGTGTCACAGTCATCCAATAAATTTATGAGATGAGCAGGCTCCCTGCTAGAAGCCCATGCGCTGTTGCAGCTCACCAAATGATGCTTGATAGTAGCGTCTTCTGAGAACACGTCTTTTTAATAAACATAATTACGCCCTGCGGCCCGTTCCTCTGGGCCTCTCAACCCCCCCCCCAAGACGCTCGTGCTCATGGCGCAGCACCGCCGGTGACCTGAGGCTTGAAAAACACCGTCTGGATGCCCTCCAGCGTCAGCTTCTTGGCGGCAGTCTTGAGACCCATGTGCGCCGGGCACTCGTTGTCGTAGTACTTCATGTCGTCGAGGCTGGCGAACTCGGTCTTGCAGACGACGGTGAAGCCCTGGGCCCGCGGGTCCTCCTCTGCGACACCGACGGCCAGGGACAGGATGTAAGGCTTGCCGTCCTGGTGGAAGCGCGCGGTCAGCCATGTCGAGTGCTGCAGGCGGTCCAGCGGGGGTTTAGCTGGCCTGACCGGGCCTCTCAGTCTCACCTTTTGGTTCGTCGCGTCGACCTTCTTGTACTCCTCAATGAGCGTTTGCTGGTCCTCGGCCTTGGGGGCCTTGAACATGGTGATTCTGTGGACGCGGTCTGCCATCTTGACGGTTTTCGAAGGGGTATGCCTGGCTTGCTGGTGGCTGGGAATTGGGGACGTCACTCGAGGAATCAAATATCAAGCGACCGCGCACACGATTGCAGCTTGCCAGTTCCGAGGTTCCGAGAGGTGCAGCAAGATCAAGTCCATGTCGAACAGTAACGCGGATGCGGCACGCAACGGGGCAGCGGCTTACCGATCCAACCCCCTCCATGCGTCCCCACGATTCCGACTTTCCGCAGGACATCTCCCCCTCCCCTCATCAATCCAACTCCTACTACCGATGCCCCGCGCTACGAGCTGCCCAAGGATCAAGAGCCGCGGCGTAATTCCGACTGTGCAATAGGCGGATTTACTAGTCGGTGGGTGCGCCGAGACTGCGTTTAGAGATGCTGCGCGGCATGCAGCGGCATAATCAAGACCACCACTTACAGCCGCCGCCGGCGCCTTTGAGCGTCAAGGCACGTTGCGAGACGATGTTGTAAATCGCCGTCTAACACTGCATCTAATTGGCACTCCTGGCTTCATTGCTGGCACGCTATTAAAAAGTATCAAAGTTGAGCTGTGCATCCACTTGATAGTCGCGCGACTTCTCTTGCTTCCCGCTTCTCAGTCCGTGACCATGTTCGGATCGCGGGCTGTTGACGCAGCATCGAGGGTTACTCGAAGCCAATCTCGAGTCTCCCAGCTATGAAAAGGCATCAATGGACTTATCTTGCTGTCTGTACCGGATATGAAAGCTGTCAAACATTGATGCGCGTCACCAGCTGAACCATCACGGTGTGAGCGTCACGAGGGCCACCTTCCTGGCATCTGCCCCGAAACGGAGGAAGCAGCGGCGGCAAAGTCCTGGCAAGTCGTCATGACTCAAAATTTCTCTCTCTCTGTCTATGAGAGCATGCTGGGCTTCGTCTCCATTCTTTGGCTACATATGCTACTCTTCAACCGTCCATCGTTTACATTTCTTCCAAATACGTCCAACTCCAACGCTCTGTAGGCCAAACCAGCACAGCATATCCACTCATTGAATCGTGCACGCAGCGCCATCCATCGTTCACAACCAGCCATGTCTTGCCGCGGCCGCTGCTTGTCTACCGATGGCGTCCAGGGCAAGCCCGTCATCCACGAAGACGCCGCCCAGCGTGGCCTGACGTGGTACTTTTGCCCAGCCCATTTCTGCTTCCACGCCATGTACCTCTCCGACGACGCGCCGCAGCCCTTGTACGGCGAGTGCTCGGCCCTGTTCTTCCACAAGGCTCACTGCGCCGTCTGGCTACGCCAGTATGATCTGCCCGCCATCATGTCAAATGCGGCCGAGGTCATTGACGATGCGAGGTCCGACATGGATGCCTTGCTCTCCGAGATTGACGAATACCGGCTTGGGCGTCAGACTGCGGGTCCAAGTCTAGGGACAGCTCCAGAAGAAGTGCACGCCAATATCTTTAAAGAAATTCCCAAGCATGACTTGACATATTCTTCCCTCGGGACGACGCTCATCCGACATAAGCGAATCCCCGACATGGCCCTCCTCAAATACCGCACCTTCCAGGGCGCCATGGCATACCAGCCGTGCTCGCTAAAGATAGATATCCATGGCATATTCAAGTCCCTGCGTCCAATAGATCAGCACGGTGACCCCGTCTTCTACCAAGCCAGAACGTGGTCCTGCATGGTGCAAGCCGTGGAAGGCCTGCCCAAGGAGCTCCGATGGGTGCTTGCGACCATGTACAACTTTTGCAACGAGATGCTACGCCCGGACACTAACGAGGAAACACTCTGGCAGATGCGCCCCTGGTTGCTGCACTAGTATACCGTCGCCGAAGGGCTCATCGCTTTCTTCAATATTCAGGTCTACACCCCCTCAGTCGACTGGTTCAGTCGGCCCAAATCGACAATGAGGAGTCCGAGATCGTCGAGTGAGAGTCTCGAGTCTCAAGTAATTGGTCGATCAGAGTCCGATAGGTCCTCTGGGCATCTAACTGTTATCCGACGCCGACTGGATTTGGAAGATGAGGGGGCAAACCGGAGGAGAGCAAACAGATGGGCTCACAATCATCATGGGACCCAGGTATCGACCATACACGCCTGGCTTGCGTCGCAACCTCAGTTTGAGAACCTTGACGTGACGCAAGTCTTTGACCCCGCGCCTAGAGGGTACGTGTCTCCCAGCGCTCGGCGCTCGAACCCCCCAGACAGCCCTGGCTTGCCAAGAAGGAACAGCAGCAGCAGCGCGTGGACACGATTGCGAGGACTGGATCCACGCGCACCGGCCTTTGAGCCATCATCGGCAGCAGTAAGGCCGCTTGCGCCGGGCTCCTCGCCGGTAGATCCAGCGCAGGGCACCGACGACAGCGAAGCGACAATGGACGACAGTTCTCACGAGACCGAAAGGTCGAGATGCTCAAGCCCAGCCTCGTCGCATTTGAGTTTGGGGACTTCGGTGGATTGCGACAAGTTGTAGATTGTGGCCGCTTTGCTAAAGGGATAGGATCATGATTGAGGTGACTTGGCCGTCATATCTCCCATGAAGCTGTGTCGATGGAAACGACAAAAGCAGCAGCGCTGTCGAGTGGATGTGAGATACATATATTTGACAGCTTGTACAGTAGCGTTTCAAACAGCGATCTCGCGATTGTCCATGCGTAGACTCTGCCTTTTCTGTACTTGCTGTGGAAGACACATCATGCGTTGAGGAGCCTGCATAGCGTCGTCGCCTACGCCTCGATGTATCAAGGCCCGCCAATGGCACCATTCATCTGGACTCGCTGTGTATGAGGTCAGGCACTGGATATTAAATGCCTCGGCTCATTCGTAGCCCTCACTGCGCCGCCACCATGCTCATGTAAATCCCCCAAGCAACACCCGCCAAGGCGCCCACCAAGTTCCTCCCCTCGACCGTCTTGACCAGCGTAAAGTTGGTGATACTCACGAGAGGCCAGAAGCGCATGCCCGCGCTGACAATGGGCCAGAATTCGGCGCGCGCAGCGGCCCACACGGCGGCGAAGTCGACGCGCGCAAAGTTGATGGCGCCCGGGCCAGACCAGTACGCCCAGGCCTTGTGCAAGCCGGTGATGCGCGGCGCGGGCGCCATGGCTTCCTGCAGGGCGCGCATCGAGACGCTGAACAGAAGGGTGTTGACGGCGGCGCCGAGCGTCTGGTCGAGCAGGAACTTGGCGAGGGTGTTGCGGATGGAAAGGGGCCGTTGAGGCGGCGGCTTCTCGTCGGACCTTTTGGGGTGTGGCGGTTGGGGGCGGGCGGGGAAGGTTGACTCGAGAAAGTCTTGCCTGGTATGTGTAAGATGATGTATAGCAGTATAAAATGAGAGTGTTGATCAAGGGCAGCGGGTGAGGTGAGGTGAGGTGCGGTATGTATGGACGTGATGCTCACCAGAGGAAGTTTGGCGGGGTGCTTATCATGCTGAACAGCAGGAATTGAAACACGGGGATCCAGTCGACCTGCATCCCCGTCTGCTCTCGCCAGTCAGCAAGCCGTGTCTACTAGATTGCCAGGTGCTGTCTTTGGCAGCGTCCTGGCGAGTGGCCTCTAGGGTCGTCGCGTTACGAGACGAGAGCTGAGTGTGTCCTGACCTTGTTCCTGCTGGCGGTGATGAGCTGCGCCAGCACATTTGAGATGGCGCCCAAGAGAGCCGCCTGCAGCGTCGCTGCGAGCATCGGCCTTGAAGTCATGGTTTGGAGTGTTTGGTTTGAAAAATGCCCCGAGGTCAAGCGTACCGGGTTGCGAGACTCATCCAAGTCGAGCGTTGAGACGGTTGGCCGTCACGTGTGGGCGTTTGTGGATTGATGCCCGATTGCCCGTTGGCGGCGGCCCTCGCCGAAATGCGCCACGTGGATATGTTCCAGAACATCAAGAATTTAAAGAAGTCAAAGTAAGGATACCCGTTGAAGCACTCTAGATTTTGTATTCTACACTGTGGCTTTTACGGACGTCGCCTCAGCTCAACTCTACATGAATACAGGCGGCTTACACCGTGTCGCACCGCGATTTGCCCGACATGGCTATGCTTCAACCACTTGTCCTCTATCACCTGCGGCTAACCGTACTGATCAACCGACTGACCTCCGCTGAGGATTGTAAGTCGTCTCATGACTTGCGGCCTATGGCGCCAAGCTTACCGCACGTTCTCCTGTGGCACTGAACGCACCGATGCCCCCCCTTGATCAAGCAGCCCATGACGGTATCGGCGATGCCGTGGATGAAGCCTCAATTCTTGTTGACCTGGTCCCATCCATGTTTTGGTCGCCGAACCCGACCGGCATACCCATACACCTGATCCCATTATCCCAACAAACGTGTTGCTATCCTCAACCGCGAGTGAGAATCCACATAAAGAAGAACTGGACAATGTACGAGTAGAAGAAGAGGAACTGCGTCCGCTGGTTGCGCTTTGCACGCGAGTCGGTCTGCATGGGGCCGCCGCTGTTTCCTGCAGTCTCAGGAAGAAGGACGTATTTCAAGGATCGCATCTTGAGCTCGTGTCAGTACAGGACGTATTCATCGACAATGCAGAGCGGCGTAGGTAAAGGGCTTACCAGGAACAAAGAGTTGGCCAGGAAGGTGTAGAAGAAGACGAGCCAGCCCACCCAGCCGCCCGTTCCATGGCCCCCGTTGAAGACTTCAGCCACGGTGATGGTGACGATGATGCCAACAAACTTGTATCCCGAGTAAGCGATGAGGTCGAAGAGCTGCGACTGGCTGGAGATGCTTAGGAGGTAGCATCCCAGCTTCAGCGCGACAATTTCGACGATGACGACCACCAAGCCCTTTGTTGCCGTGAGTCCCAGCAGCTCGGGCTGGAAATCACCCCTCAACCCGGCGATCAGGGTCGAAAGGAGAATATATGTGACCAAGGCCATGACTACACGCGCTCGTCAGCTTTCCCGCGTATGTGTCGGGTCGCTTTCGTTACTGACCTGGGATATACATGTCGGGACTGTTAATGTCGTCTCGTGGGGGCAGATACCATCCCTCCTGGCCGTTTGCGCCAACGGCTTGCTTGCGCGACCACGGCTTGTGCCTCCAGGGGAACAGGACGAGGAACAGCTTGTTGACGACGTAAAAGTTGGAGACGTTGAAGTAGTGTTTCAGGGCGGAGACATTGACGAAGCGGTTAAACTACCTGGCAGTTAGCAGCTTGGATTGCACCGTATGGCGTCAGGTTTCGGGGCGCGCACGTTCTGCTCGACGTATTCCTGGCCGTGCTTAAAGGCCGTCTGGCCGAACTGGGCAGCTACTTGCGCCGTCGGGTCGTTCATAAACTGCCCATACGCGCCAAAGACGTTGCCGGCCGAGCCGCCCTGCTGCTGGTATGGCGTGCCGCCGCCGTAGGGTTGGTTCAGGGACTGCGCAGAGCCGGGCGGCGGAGGCGGCGATCGGAGCTGGGGGACTGTGGAAACATGCTGCGGCACGGGATGGTGCAGCGGGGGCGACTGCCCGTACGACGCCCGCTGCATGGCGAGAGTATCCAGGCGTAGGCCTGTGCCGTTGTCGTCGCGGGAAACGTCGAGGATTGCGGTGGTGGAAGCTTGGCCGACGCAGTCTGAGTGAGGCTGTGGATGTGGAAATGTGGTCGCTTGGCTGAGCGGCGTCATCCCGCTGTCGCTCCAACACAGCAGGTTAGCGCCACGTGATGCGGCCCAGGTCGTTCCGGGCCCTCCAGCGCCCGACTCCCTATCGCCATCAACCAAGTCAATCCGCCAGTGGGGGGGCCTGGACCCTTCCGCCACCGATCGAGTCGCGCCATCTCCGATATCCTCGCAATCCGATCCTCGCAATCCCACCTCTGCGCCGTCGCACAATCCTTCTTGATACCCAGCCCGTGGATGACGGACGCGGGACTCTGAATTCTGATCTCTCTCTTTCCTTCTTGTTCCCGCATTCTTCCCGCCCGCTGGTGCTCGCCCTCAACTCGATTCACCAGGCGCCCGCAGTGGCCCCTCCTTGGTCGCCATGTTGGACACGTTCGAGATCCTCACGACGTCCGGCGTCGTCCTCTGGTCACGGACGTATGCGCCCGTCAACCCTTCCGTTGTCAACAAATTCATCGCCGACACCTTCATCGAGGAGAAGAGCGGCGGCACAGCTCTGCGGGACTCGCAATCCGCTGCCGCGAATCCCGCATACAAGAGCGACCAGCACACCCTGAAATGGACGCTGGTCAAGGAACTGGGCGTCATCTTTGTCGTGAGTTCTGTGCCGGCGCCTTGGCCTCATTTTTTCATCTGCTAATTCTGCGCGCAGGCTGTGTATCGGTCCCTCCTCCACCTCACCTGGGTTGACAAGCTCGTCGACAACATCAAGACGATATTCGTATCGCTGTACGGCGAGCAGCTCACGAAACCGCACACATCCATCGTCGAGTGCGCACGGTTCGACGATTATTTCGATCAGCAGCTCCAAGAACTGGACACGTCTAGCGTCGTCGACCCCATAACGGCACGCGACGACACGGCTTCTCGAGGCCTCATTGACAACGCCCCAGCCGCGCCCGGCTTGACATACAGAGGTCGTTCAATCAATAATGGCTCCGCCGAGGAGCCTTCTACCGAGTCGACTCCTATAACCACCCCAAACACATCGCGCCCGTCTACTCCTGGCGGCAGCAACCTGGTTGTTGCCAAGGCTGGTCCCGTCGCCAAGATGTCGAGGCGAGCTCGCAAGGCAAAGCATGGCATCTCTGCGACGGCGTCTTCAGGGGACGAAGCTTCAGCTAGACAGAAGGCTGGTGGGAAGACCACGAAGAAGGGACGCAAGTGGGACGCCGACGGCTTTGCGGACGAAGACGACGATGTGCAGCTGGACTACTCTGCGCCCAACCCGACGAGCGACTCGGAGGCAGGAGCGGTCGGGCGATCGAGCGCCGTAGACGCGATAGACGCCGCAACATGGGGCTCGTCAACCAAGGGCAAGTTTGTGCTGAAGGACCTGGGCGACGAGGTGCACAGCTTGTTGGCTTCTGCTCAGGCCGAGAAAGCTGCTGCGCGGACACCGGATTCCAAGAGTGGGCTTTTCGGCTCCGGCGTCAATGCCCTCAGCGGACTCTTCCGCAACGTCGTTGGCGGCAAGACGTTGACCAAGGAAGATCTGGAAAAGGCCATGAAGGGGATGGAGGAGCACCTGTTGAAGAAGAACGTGGCGCGAGAGGCTGCCGTACGGTTATGCGAGGGTGTTGAAAAGGAGCTGGTTGGCGTCAAAACCGGCAACTTCGAAGGTGAGAACGACTGGAACCTGTCAAGTTGTCGTGCATCGTTTCTGACAAGACTGTTTTCCTCCAGGCATCAACTCCAGGATTCAGACGGCCATGGAGTCGTCCCTCACCAAGATGCTCACTCCCACCTCATCGCTCGACCTGCTGCGCGAAATCGACGCCATCACCGCGCCCCCCGTCACCTCTCTCCGCAAGGCCCGCCCCTATGTCATCTCCATCGTCGGCGTCAACGGCGTGGGCAAGTCGACTAACCTCTCCAAGATCTGCTTCTTCCTCCTGCAGAACAAGTACAAGGTCCTCATTGCCGCCGGCGACACCTTCCGCTCCGGCGCCGTCGAGCAGCTCGCCGTCCACGTGCGCAACCTCAAGGAGCTGACGGCGCGAGAGGGCGGCCAGGTCGAGCTCTACCAAAAGGGCTACGGCAAGGACGCCGCTACCGTGGCCAAGGATGCGGTTGCCCATGCGGCGCAGGAGGGCTACGATGTTGTCCTGATTGACACGGCTGGCCGACGACACAACGACCAGCGCCTCATGTCGTCTCTTGAGAAGTTTGCCAAGTTTGCGCAGCCCGACAAGATCCTCATGGTCGGCGAGGTACGTCTGATTTGCGTCCCTTCACCCGCGTTTCCCTCGTGTGCTGACCACCCTTCCCCAGGCCCTCGTTGGCACCGACTCCGTCGCCCAGGCGCGCAACTTCAACGCCGCCTTCGGCGCCGTTCGCACTCTCGACGGCTTCATCATCTCCAAGTGCGACACCGTGGGCGACATGGTCGGCACCCTCGTCAGCCTCGTCCATGCCACAAACGTGCCCGTGCTCTTCGTTGGCGTGGGCCAGCACTACTCTGACCTGCGCAACTTTTCCGTCAAGTGGGCTGTCGAGAAGCTGCTGAGCAGCAACTGAGAAGTCACACTGTCAAAATCACCTTACGCTGGGACTGCACCACCAAATAGGTATATACATGTACACCCACGCAGGTGGTGGCGCAATCTGTAATAATACTGCCTGAGGCCTCGCGGCTGGTAATCATTATGATAACGTAACACGTAACTCTACAGCCATGAAAACATCTGCGAGATGGGAGTGGATTATGACTACACATGACGTTTTGCGCACTTGTTCTCCCCTTTCCATCTAACAAGCGAGTGGCCACCCAGCCTGCCCACTCCGCTATGCATCCATCTACAAAAGAAACCCCCAAATCAAATGCTCCGGTAGAGCCGCGAGGGCTTCAAAAAGGAGCGCAAACACAGCGTCTCAAACAAGCAAACACAACCGCTTCATGTGCCAAGTGATCAATCTGTAGGCATCGTCGTGACTAGCGAGGGACAGTATGTATCGGGTGACAGTGAAGTCGAATCGAAGCGAAGATGGAAAAAAAATAAAGCAGCCAATCCAAAGGGGGGTATCTTTCTAGGTTAAATTGGGTTTTCGCAGTCTGATAGAATCATGTGAATGCAAGAAAAGGAGGCCGAAGAAGCAGTGCTGGTGTAATCGACCGTGGTTTCCAGTCGTGGCTCGTTCTGCCTTCAATCAAAGCCATAGAAATAGAAACAAATACAAAGGAAAAAGGCTCTGTGAATCCTCTAGTGACCAACTCATCCATCATTTCTAAAGTCTGCCTCTCTTGCGTGTCGTAAGCTGACTCAGTCTTCGTCGAAGAAGTCATGGTCGTCGAAGTCGCCAGGCTGGGCGTCGGAATCATAGCCACTCTGTCGCATCATGGGCGGCGTAATTGGTTCTTCCCTGCGCTCTTGAAGACGCGGCGGGGTCTGATGGCTCGTGGGTGTCTTATCCGAACGGCAAGAGGCCGTGGACTCCCCTCGAATGCGGGCCGGTGCACTGCTCTGGGACGTGTAGCGGCGTCCGGTGCTGGCAAAGGCCGTCGGCTGGAGCCTATCGTCCACGGGGAGTGTCTGGCGGAGGCCAGAAGCTGGTGGTGTTAGAAGACCACCAAGCACACTGCTCTGAGACCTCGGCACGCCCCTGCTCCTAGAGGGCGTAGCGTTGCTCCCAGCTGGCGAGCTTAGGACTCCAGAGATGCTGCGGAACGACGGCTGGCTCGACTTGCGCCAGTTGCCCCAGGCCGCTGCAATGGGGCCAATCGTCTGGGCTACACGGGGCGTCGCTGCCTGGATACTCTGCGCAATGTTCGGGAGGGTGATGGCAGAGCCGCCGTTCATGGCCCTCTCGCGCTCCTGTTCTTCCATCTGGAGGTTTGCTTTGAGACGGATTGCTGCATCCTTGACCGCCTCGCGATTGTAGTTGTCGTCAGAAAGGGCAGTGATGATATCCTGAACATCCCCGTGTCTCACAGCGAGCAGCTCGCGCAGCCAGCTGATCTCATCATCACGCTTGGAAATCTTCGAGGCCGCATCAGGATCAGACTTGGCGACAACTTGCTCGAGCTCCTCGATCCTCTGCTCGCGTGCCTGTAGCTGCTCCTGAAGGACCATGATGGATTCCCGTAGGGCCTGAGGCGAGATTTTCTCTGGCAAGTCAACCTCACGAGGGGTGGGCCGGACGGGGGAGATAACGGCAGCGGCAGCCGGGCCAGGTTCAATACCGGCAGACTTGGCAGCTTGCGCAGCCGCAGCTGCGGCTTCCTTGGTAATCTCAAGCTTGTCCTCGAGATGCACAACGCGATCTTGCAGGTGCTCAATCTTGGACGATGACAGGCTGAGCCGCTCAAGGAGCTGCTGTTCAGACCTCTGTGCGTCCTCGGCCTTGGCGTTGACCTGGCGTTCGTAGCGAGTCTGCATATCCTCTAGCTCATTCTGGTGCTTGCTCTTGATTGCTTCAAATTCCGCCGTCTTGCCAGTTTGTGAGTCCTCGAGAAGCAGTTCGCTCTGTGCCTTAGCTGTGTCGGCCTCGAGTCTTATGCTGTCCAGCTCAGTGCGCAGCTTGGAGTTTTGCTCTTCAAGTTCTTCACGAACGACATTGACCTGGTTGTTGGCAGCATCGATCTCTGTCTGCAGAGCCATGCGGGTCCGCTTGACCTCGCTGGCACCTGACTCTCTAGCCTCCTCGAACTCGCGCTGGTAACGAGCGGTGGCCTGGTGCAGCTTGTGGTTCTCGGTGCGCATCTCAGCCAAGTAACCCTCAAGACGTTTGCATTCGTTGACAGCGCGCATGCCGGCCCTCTCATTATCCTGAAGTCGCTCCATCTCAACCTCCAGACGCTCGCGGGTCTTGGCTTCAGCCTGCAGTCTCGCATCGAGGACCTCTTGTCTCGCAAACATAGCCTGCTCCTTCTTGATGCGACGCGCATTCTCCTCGGCCATTTCGCGGGCAGCTCTAGCCATGTCATCCTGCAGCGACATGAACTTGGAGCGCCATGCCTCACGCAATCGCTCATTCTCCTCGAGCTGCGAAGCCAAAGTGTTCAGTGACTTCTGCATGTGCTTATTCTCCTCCGTCACGTGGGCAAGTTCGCCAGCCCTGCGACGAGCAACATCATCTGCTCGTTCAGCCTCGGCTCGCCAGTGGTTGTTGTCTTGCCGCACATTGCGTAGGTCGGCCTCGAGAGCATTCACCTTGTTAGTCATCTCGCTCTGGGACTGCGTAGAGTTGGTCTGGGAAGCTTCGAGAAGTGTCATTCTCATGGCAGTCTTGCCAGCGGCCTGCTCAAGGGTCTTGACACGATGCTCCCTCTCTTCAAGAACCTCCCTGAGACGGTTTTCCTCCTCAGACGAGATCCGGAGCAGACGCTGCACTTCAGAGAGCCTATCTTCGGCGGCACGCCGGGTCGAGACTTCCTCCTCGTTCTTCCCCTCCTGGTGTCTCAAGCGTTCCTCCAAATCTGCCACGCGCTGGTCGAAGACGCTCCGGTTGATGATCTCAACTTCAACACGAGTCTCGGCGGCTTGAAGCTTGCGGTTGAGTTCGGCAGCAGCATCTTCGGCGGCCCTGCGCTCAGCCATTTCCTTCTCCACCCTAGTCTGCTCCAAATCCAGCCGCTGGTCCATATCTGAGAGTTTGCCCTGCAGCTCCTCCATCTTGCTTTGGAGCTCCTCATTGTGCGCGGCAGCCAGAAGGTCTCGAATCTTGACCTCTTTCACAGCATCATCGTTCGGCTCCATGTCACGTGCTTTAGCTGTCACAACGAGCTGTAATTTCATTTCATCGAGAGCGTTCAGCACGGCGGACTGCTCGCGAGAGGCCGAGGCGGGCTGAAGTTTATCCTGGGCAGCAAGAGCTTTCATCACGGCGATTCGAATGTGGTCCATTCTGCGATCTCTGTGTGGACTCATGGAACGACGAAGGACAGGCTCCTCATCCTCATCATCCGCGTCGCTCTCCTGAAAATCTCCGGAAAGGCTGCCCATGTCGCGGCGCGTAGAAGAAGGGGTGCGACGTGTCTTGTATGACAAGGCACGCTGAATGGAGGAAAGGGTCTTCTCCAGGGGATCGAGCCTCGACGCCAACAGGTTGCCCACCAGGTCATTAACACGGCCGTCAAAGAATTGGGCCCTGCTTTCGAGCTTGTCATGCTCATCGTCAGAGAATGCAGCTTCCCAATCGCTGGCAACATCGGTCTCGGCTTCAGGCTCATCGCGGCCAGGCAAGCGCGAACTCTGAGGTGGGTCAATGAAAGGGTCCTCCAATTCGGTGCTGAGCGTCGGAGGGACATCTGGAAGAGCATGATATTGGCGCGGGGTGAGACTTGTTCCCTCTCTGGCAAACTGATCCGTTGGAAGTTGGGGGTCATCCGCACCAGCACTGCGATCAGCTGCACCCAGCTGTTCCCATTGTGATACTTTGAAGGACTTGTTGACTCCCATCGAGGGGTTATCCTCCAGATGTTGCATGATAGAATCAATTTCTTCGTACGTCTGCTCACGGTCGAAGTCAACATCGGCGGCCTGCTCATCAGCGATAGAAGTCCCTTGCCCCGCGTCAGCGGCGGTATCTTGCTCGATCGAGTTGAGAAGATGTTCCACAACAGGCTCGACAGGAGTAGGCTCCTGTTCCGAAACAGGCGACGGCTCATCTGCGAAACGAGAGCCCGCCAGCCCCTTGGGCTTCGGCGGCGGCGAGGCAAATCGAGATGCGCCCAGGCCCTTGGGAACAAGTTTGCGCCCAGCACCCAAGGGCGTAGGTTGACGCGTTGCGGGCTTCACCGCACCGGGTTCGTCAGCCGACTCCTCGTTGGCTAGCAGTTCCTCGGTCTCCTGAGCACCGACTGGGACGAATGGCTGAGCAGTGGCAGACAGTGACTTCTTATGATGGGCCTTGAACAAGCCATCGTCGCCGAAAATTCTCGGCTCGCTGAAGTTCTGTGCTTCAGTCTTGCTCTCAAACTCGAACGGGGCCCAATTTTTGTTGACATTCTCGCCTGTAGGAGATGTGTCAGATGCCGCAGCGGTCGTTGTCATTGTGTCCACCTGGTCGGACGTGACAATAGATGACAATGATGTATCAATAGGTAGTGCGCTGTCTCCTTCAAGTGCAGAAATGTCCTCGGCGCCGCTCCCTTCTTCGGCGTCGGGAGTGGGGCCATCCGCGGCATCATGATCCGGCATAGTTGCAAAAAGTGGTATGTCGTCGCCTCGAGGGGCAATGAACCTGGCGCGCTTGGCCCTGAATTCATCAGCGATGCGGCCGTCTGGTTCGTCTTGGGTCTCATCGGCTATGGTAGACACGTCGATAGATCTGGCAGACGATACACTGGACGGTCTGACAATAGGAATAGCCTTCGACTTCTTGGCAGGCTTGATAATGTCACTCGTTCGCACGTCGATGTTGCCAAAGATGGAGTTTGGTTTGCTTGGATCCTCACTACCTGACCCTATTGGGCTAGTGACGGAGCCATTCAGGGACTGGAAGGGAGTGAAAGAGGGCGCGTCGGGTCGGAACTTGGGTCCTGACGCAGATAAGCTTAATTCGCTGCGCCCTGGAGAAAAGGACGGGGCGGTTGCGTGAAACTTTGAGGAGCTGCTAAATTGCAAGACGGACTGGCCAGACGGTGAGTCCAAAGTGTTGCTGGCCTGGAACATTGCAGGCTGGATGTTGTTATCAGAGTAATTGAACAGGCTGGGAGCAAAGGTATTGGCAGGGTTGGACTTGAACTCGGGCGCTTGAACATTGAGCTTGGACAGTGAAGGCTTGCTGCCATGACTTGACCGGCGGGTGCTGCTGGCCGCAGATGCGGAATCATGCCAAGCATTGCTGTTCGACGACATGGTCTTTTGATGCCGGCCGAGAGCCTCGGCGAAATTGAAATTTTGGATAGGTGTGCCGAGGTCGCTTGGGTTAGTTTCGATCTCATGCGACTCGTCGCCCTTCCGAGTCTCCGGGATTTCGCTCAGTGCGTCGAGCTTGTTGAGGTCGCCTTCAGAGGCGCCCTCCTGCGTCTCATTGTGATCTCTAAAGAAATTCTTGGACAGAGAATGGCCACGGCTATTGGGCCGCGGGTGGTGCAGGACAAGAGGCTTACCAGGCTCATTTGCAAAGCGTTCCGCAGCAGTATTCTCAGCAGATGCATCGAAGTCATGAACCGGAGCAACTGGCCTCGCATTCGTCGCAGGAGCCACTTCAGTCTGAGCCTGCGGGTTGTAATCATCGTGTTCAAATTGGTTGCGGAGTTGTTCTTCCAGATGATACTCCGCGTCGTCAATTTCGGCCTGCAGGCTCTCGGGGTTTTGTTTCAAAGGCTCTTGCGTCTTGGACGGGCTTTTGCTGCCGACCTCGTCCTCTTCACGAACTTCCTGCAAGCGCGGTGAAGCCCTGGCAGCCATCTGCTGTGACATGTATTGCAAAGACTGATGTCTTTGGTGCATGTTCAAAGCAGGGCTGCCCACCTGCTGAAGTCCATCCATTCCATATGGCTGAGGAGAGAGCAACCCGTTAAGCATGCCCAACGAAGGCGAGTCGTTCCGATTCAAGCCATAGCCAACTTGGCTGGGCCATCCCTGAGGTGACTGTTGTGAGAGTTGGAAGGGAGACGAGACCATCGGCAGGGAGATGGACTGGCGAGGGTTGGATTTCCCCGGGAGTCCGCCGAAGGGGGCGGGAGAGGTGCCAGAGGACATTCCAGGGCTCTGCGCCCCAGCAATGAATTGTCCAGGGAATGGAAACCCCGGAATGCCGTGATTACTGGACGCGGATGAAGTTGGAATCGGCGGGGAGAAAGGAAGCGAAGGATACTGCGCGGATGGCTGGCGGGATGGATTCGACGTCGGCGGTGATATTGAAAACTCCTCTGGCTCTTCCTTCGCAAATACACCCAAAGCTCGAAGCTTAGCTTCTTGGAGTTCATTAATATAGGCTTGCCAAGCTGTAGCAGTATCGTGTCAGTCCAAGTTCCTCCAGGGGCATATAGCAAAGACTCACCATTTAGATCCGGCAGGGACACCTGGAACCTCCGCTCGGACCGCTCTAGGGTCATGTCGTCGGGAGATGGCCAGCCTTGACGGCTCTGCGAGTCTGCTGTGCCCGGTGGTTGTTGGCCTTCGACGACAAGGTCGAAGCCATCAACGTTGTATCCCAACTCTTTCCAAGATGCAAGCATTCTGTCAATCTCTTCTTGGCGAAGAGGCTTAGGGCCCTTGCCAGGGTCTCCACGTTGATCGTCACGAGGCACCAAGATCATGATGTTTTTGCCCTTCCACGGCACTGTTTTCTTGATTCGCGGAGTCATGGCGGGCTCCTTGGGCAAAGGCAGTTGTGTCCCCTTCATTGGGGTCATAGGAGAGTTGCCTTGCCCATCTGCATTCTCCGTCATCCTCTCATCTGCCGTTTCGATCGCGTGAACAGCATCGTCTTTCTTGTCTAAGGGGGTTGGATCGGAGATCAAGCCCGGTGCTGTCATCGAAGTTTCGGCAGTAGCCATCGCGAAGGTCTCGCCTGGTTTCAGGCTGATTGAAGTTCCAGGTTTCAGGGTCTCGATGCTGGATCGCGCTCGAGTGTGGCGAGATTGCTTTCTCGACGAAGATTGCTTAGCCTCGCGGGCAGATTTCGGGGTGCGGATATCGCTGTCGTCCAACCATTCGAATCCAGAGCCGCTCAGTGAAGAGTGCTCGCTGTCACTTCCCTCACTGAACCAATGCTTCGGTTCAGCGTTGACGATGCCCGTCGTGTGGGTACGGATCCAATCCTCGGTCAATCCCCTGTTCTGTCGCCTGGCCCTATTCGCGAGAACTGCAGCCGCGGCACTGACAGAAGACTGTGGCTCGGGCTCGGACGCGTCGAGCACCGTTTGACGACGCAGGAAGGGGGTATCGATTGTCAGGTGGTGGATCGGAGAGTCGTCAGAGGCCTCGCTGCTGAAGCTCTGCCGACGTAGGTTACGGTCAGCCCGAGGATACGGAGAGCCCCAGCTGGCAGTGCCAAACTCTCCCGTCTCAGGGGGCGGAGTCCTCAGTATCTCTGCAACCCGTCCGGGTAGCCTTGGCGCGGGGAGCGGAGGGAGCGCTAGAGAAGACTCGATGTCCTCGTCGCCGTCGGCAGTGGACGCGGTCGACAGTGCAGGTGATGCCGGCGACTGGGATTCAGACGGAGAATCGCCAGGGCCGTACTGGGCGGCGCGTGCACCAGGGCCGGGAGCCGTCGACGAAATTGGCGGCGACGTTTTAACGAGAATCTAGATTGGAACGCAATCTAAAGTTAGCCGTCAGGCGTCATTGAAGATCAAGGCCGCTGGAGGCACCTCCAGGTAAGTCTTGCAAGACGGCGCACTGCAGGGCACTCACCGACGGAGATCAGCGCAGACGAGAAACCGGTCGCCTGCAGCTGAGTCTCTCCTCACGTGTCGAGTCCGACGCTTGCTCTATCCCCAAGGCCGTTGGCGCCGTGCGTTGGCCGTTCGGGGCGTGGTTACGCGACGCGTTTTCCACTAACTTTTGGCTCCAGGAAAGGGGCGGTGGAGGTCCTGCGCGCAAGTCGTGATGCGTCCGTATTCGAGAGTCTAGGGATTGATGGCCACGGCTTCAAAAGAGAGCGACAGAGGAACGCGGGCAAAGACGACTCGACGCGGCCGGACACATCGGACACACAAGAGATTTGGCCGGGATGCGAGACGGATGATGGTGAAAGTAGTTTGGGGGAAGGTGGCAATTAGTGGTGGTGACGGCAGGCGAATGGATGAGCTGGCGGAAGGGTGAGCCAGCAAGAGCGACACCACCACTATCATTGGATTTCACCGCAAGGACAGAGGAGGAGCAGCAGCAACTGTCAGTGGTCCAACTTTTTCTTCAGTGCCTGCGACAGGGGACCGCCAGCCAGTGCCTTTAATGATGGCCCGCTTCGCGGTACGCCGCACCCACCGAGGGCGCAATCTCGCGACATGACAGGGGGGGTGTTTGATGAAGAGTACATCGGCCACGGCTTCGGATCGCTGAGACTAGTATGACGCGCCGCTAGAGGCCCAGGTATTTCTAAACGAGGCGCAAAGGAAGCAATCTCCAGCGCTGGCTCGCACCTGTGGCATTCATCATGGCTTGCTTCTACTAGAAGGCCCAAGTGTTATTAGCTGCCTGTTGGCAAGCTTTCCCATCCATTGCTACCCGTTTAATAATAAATAACACGAGCAAGCAGTGCGCCTTCCGTTTTGCCAGGTCCATGCGATGAGTTCCCATGGCACCATCATCAGTGATGCGGCATCAACCCTTGCCGCCAGCTGCAGGTTAACTCACACTGCGGAATGCACCGCGACACAGATAGGGGTCCATGATGTCGGCCAACTCCACAAATCCCGCACTAGCTACGTACCGGTACAAGGGAGCTATTTGGCCCCGTTGCTCCATCCCTTTAGCTATGCTAAGGCTCCAGGTACTTGTTTTGCAGGGTTTCTAGCCAACCAGAAGCCGCATTCTCAGCGATACTTCGAAAGTAGTGAACACAACGCCGATGACAGAAGTATCCACGATATCCGTGTCTACAGATAGTTACATCTCTATGGTGGCAATACTGGCGTGATATAAAGTCCTCCAAAGTTCACCTCCAGTCGTGGGGCAGATTTGTACCTGGAGCCTTAGCACAGCTAAAGGGATGCGGCCCCAGGAACAGCCCGGGAGCTAGTTGGACCGACGGGGTCGAGTCCCACGGCTCGAAAAGCAGAAGTTCACTCTGTGTGGCGTTAAGCGCAGAGCGGCCAAGAAAGAGTTCCTGCAGTGGTTTGCATGGTACCTGCGCGGCACTTGAAGCTGCAGGTTGAGCTAAGAGGCTAGGACCACGCGTTTTGCTCCCAATGTGACGCCTTACCTAAGGTAGGCAGGTACTTAGGTACCTTAGGTACTGTGGTGGCAAGCCGCGGCGTGCACTGAAGGCTCGAAATGGGCTCGCTTGGGCCACATCACCGTCCCTGACGTTTGGTTTGTAACGTCGACTGCGGCCTGGGCATGAATACGACACGTTGACAAAATACAAACCATGTTTTCTCAGGGATCCCGCGATCCATTATGGGCTTTCCCTGTTCCCTGTTCTCTGCTGTCCGTCGAGCTGGACGACTGTCAACCACAGCTGCCGCATTCCAGCGGGAGCCCAGGCCTCCATGGTCCGACGCGTCCCGCCTCATCCACGTATGTACGCCATTTCACCATGTTCGTAAAATAGGATGAGTTTGAAGCAAGGTGGATCAGCCTGAGCCTGCCATTGCTTCGCACACCGCCGTCGCGACGGGCAGTGTTTGTCGCTGGCTGTACAGCAATGCCGCGAAGCCTCTGTGCCGGTAGCTACCTTAGGCGACATGGCCAGTCAGGAATGGCGCACCAAAACTCAAGATCTTGGCTAAGATCACAGAATCGACCCGTCAGGCTGTCAGTGGAGAACGAAGAACGTAGCCTGCGTGCAGTTCGTACGGCTGAATGACATCTCGTTGCTATGCGAGTGCTCTCCTCAGTCTCTGCGGCACCGTCAGTTGCTGGCGCCCGAAAGCTACGTCCGGCAGGGTCTTGGGATTGAGGGCTCATGCCGGTGGCATAGGGCGGAATGTACTGCCACGACAGCAGCAAAGTCTAAAATTGCAACGGTAGAGGCATGTCAATGTGAGTGTTATTAAGGAATCTATTCTAGATACGGCAGTACTCGTCAACGGATCGCTATGCATTGTGTAAGGCTTATTGCCAGAAACCAGTATGCGAGATGCAATGAGGGCAACCCTGAATAACTGGTCCTCCCAGTCCATTCGACTTGAATCCTTCTTCTTTGAAGACTTTTGGGGCCGCTGGTCCAAGGTGCGGTTGGCAACGTTCTGTGTCGTCGGAATTTCGCACAACTTGTCTGGTAAGAACACTCCGGAACGCATTATCAAGTCCGAAACGCCGTGTAGGAAGCATTGATCAAGATTGATCATGTGTTATCGTCGTGGCCGTCCTCAATCAAAAGTTGGACGACGCGTTGACAGGTGCCGTTGGTTGATGGTAGTTCTCCAGCGTGGACTGGAACGGTGTTCGTTGGTTCTGGCTGGCAGAGCTTCCCGGCTCAGGCTTCTCCATGCTCGCCCCATTCATGTTGTAATCCATAAGCCCGTCACTCTCCTCGGAGTTCTTCTTGCGGCCCCAGATTCTCCATGCCACAAGGCCCAGCGCACCGAGCACAATTGCTCCACCAACACCTACGACGACACCAATGACCGTGTTGCGAGTCTTAGGTGACATGCCAGAGGTCTCGGTAGACTCGTTGGAGCTCAGGTCAGGGGTTGTGGTGGTCTTCGACATCGAGGTCATGGTGGTCTTGGAGCCGTCACTGTTGGTGCCTGTGACGACGACGACCGAGGTCACAACCACGGGAGTCGGCGTGGGCGAGGTCGACTTGTCGTCGCCATTGTTGTTGGCCGTAGTGGGCTGGTTGACAGGGGTGCTGTGAGGCTGGGTCACGGACGGTGTCGTTTGGACAAGAGGGGTTGAAGTCGTCTGAGCAGGTGTCGAAGATGGCTTTTCAGAGCTGGTAGTCTCGGGCCCCTTGCTCGTCGAAGGGCTGGCAGAGGTCGAAGGGAGTGTGGGAGGGGTAGAAGAGGACGAGGCGCTGGATGAAGACGGCGTTGCCGCTGCCGAAGCTGAGGCGCTGGAGCTGGATTCGACGGCTGTTACGACGGTGGTGACAACCTCTCCAAGCTGTCGTCCAGCAACGTGCTTGTCGAGGTCCAGGTACGAAGCCTGCGCCACGCAGAGGATAGACACGACCAACACAAGCTGGTGGAGGAGTCGCGAGGAGTACATATTGAAGGGTTGAGATACGGTTGGCCTGTATGAAGACGGTCGAAGCTATGAGGGCGAGACGGTGCGAAAGTAAATTTCTTCGTGTTTGTCGGCAATTCGCTCTCGGCGTGGAGTCGGTGACAGCCAAGAAAACTGGACGCGTACGAGGGATAGATAGACAGACACGCGAGCCTCGCCTCGACAATGTGTCTGGTAAGGATCCGCAATCGGGTAATGAGCAGAACCAAGCGGAGAGCGAGAGGCGGAACGGGTCGGGAGAAGGCTCGGTGCCGGCTTGATCAGGAAGCGAGGGCTAGAAGAGAATAAGATCAGGGCGAAAGGAAAAATGGAAGGGGAAGTGAATGAAGTCTAGGACTGCCGGGGAGGGCAGACATGCATAGGCAATTGGTAGGGCAAAGGGGAGTCGCAAGAATGAGGCGCGGACGAGGCGGGAGACGTTTTATGGAGCCGGTGCAGGGGCCCTGGAGTAGGACAAACATAGCCCCGCTGTGGGTGTGAGACGGGCGACTTCCTCGTATTCCGTACTGAGGACCAACCGAGTCGGCGGGGGCTGCTTGGCTGGCCTGGCCACCATCACTAGGAGTACAGTACACCACGCACGCCCCACACCCACCCATTTCATGCATCGCAGCACCGGCCCAAGCCCAATCCTCGCAATGGCCATCGCCTGGTGCGTGCTCGAACGTGCAGAGAACCTGCCCTGCTCTGGGGGCCACCCCTTGTTTGCAAAGGTCGTTCGAACCGCCCAGCCCAAGGCGTCGATCCGCGCTGTCGCCGCTTACCAACGGTCGCCGTCGCCCTCGATCGTACCATCGAGGATACGACGCGACCTCATTGCATAACAGTGCGACAAACCTTTACAGGCGCCACGTCCCCAGGCGTTGAAACGGCGACTGACAGCAGAAGGGGTTGTTGACGGCATGGACATGCCGCTATTGGCCGGCTCTGGTTGGAAGACCACAGCACTGCCTCAACAGTCCAGTTGTTGCGCACGAGAAATGGGCAACGGACGTCGATTAACACAGTCTCACGGGCAAGGCGTGCGAAGAAAAGGTGATGACTCGTGATCCTCCAGGCCGTCCAGTGAAAGATATCGATGCTCGCCAGTCCGGTTTGATGCGATGCCTACACTCGTAGCGAAGCAAGACATTGGGGAGCGGCCATGGGCGGTGTTCATTTGGGGTCTCGTGCGAACCACGGCAGAGGCCTACGGCTTTTATTAGCTCGCGCCCACATGTCGGCCAGTCCCGCCGCCAATTGGCACCAACCTAGCTTTAGATTGGATGGCGTACGCATGTGATGACGGCGCCGTGAATGATGGTGGGCACTCTGCATCGCACCCGGCACACGCGTTCATGCATGCGTTGACGAGAGGAAAAGACCCCCGAGTTATTAGTCGAGGACGCCGTAGCCGGCGCCCGCAGCTGTTGACTCCCTTATGAAAATTGGAGCAAGCGAAACAACATGCAATAAAGCTCATTGGCGGAACGAGTCCTCGTTCAGATTCCAGACGCAGACCGTGGAGACTGTCAGGGTTCTGTCCAGCGGCAACGCTTTGACTTTCGTTTTGGGCCGCTAATGCCCCCGTGCTGTCACAGTCGCGCATGGCTTGATGCCATCTTTGCAGAGCCGTCTGCGCCACAGTTGCCAATTTCCGTTACAGCAGACTGGGTAATAGCCTGGCGTTTAGCACGGTAATAAGCTGCCTCCGTCTTGTTTGAGGAGAAGGCTTGCCGCGCATACCGTGCTGCGTCAAACGAGGCCGTCCCATTTGAACTCTTCAAAATGTCTTAGCAACGACCAGATCCAAACCATCTGTCGCAGAACCACGGCTGCCAGGTCCGTTGAGTGAAGCTTGCTCTGCAACGTCCTCGTTCAGAAGAATCAACTCATCGTTCCGCACACGCCGTGCATCGAGCGTGTTTCAGCGTTGAGTGCTCTGTCGGATGGCCATCGATCCATCTGGGTGTCTATCGCAGCCCCTTGTTTCTACAAATGTACTCTGCAGCCTGCATTGATGGCATCCGCCTCTTAAGCCGTCGACATCCAAGGCAGTCAAGGATAGACGGGCCTCTCGACAACGGCGTGTCGTTCCACTCAGAGTCCGCACTGTAGTCCGCCTACCCTAGAGACTAATGCACCTTTGGACCACCATGGAGCCTGCCTCACCCAGAGATCATGGTCGTATACGGTGCCATTGCTCCTCCAACAGCATTTTTCCATCTGCTGTTGTGCGAATTTGTCCAGCAGGAAAACTTTGCTCACCTGACTAAACAATCAGTGTCGACGCTCAGAGGGTCAGAAGAATTCCAAGACACCATAATATGGCAAAGTTGCTGCTGAACGACATCTTAGCGCCGATCAGAAAGTGCTCGGCTAAAATAGTTGTCATTGACCCTGCTTTACTCCGTAGCATGACAGGCATGGGATGAGGAATCCTACGACATTGCCAATCTCAGGGTGGCTGGCGTGACCAAATAGGAAGCTGATGTGCCACACTGCGACTTTGGACGACATCGCAGGCGTCAGCTGATTGTCAACTGGTCACAAACGCAAGAACCAACAACCAACAGCATCAATGCATCCCAAAAGCATCACCATCCACGCCGGCCTCTTGTTTGACCCCAAGGCCAAAAACTTTCGAGAAAATGTATCAGTCACAGTCGACGTCGAGACGGGGGCGATTGGCGACGTCTTTGAGCGCGACGACTCTGGCAAAGACATCAAAGGCGACGACATCGATTTGCGCTCCAAAATTGTCATTCCGGGCTTCGTAGATGCTCACACTCACATCTTCCTGCATTCATATGAGTAAGTACCACCATGGAGCGTCAGCCGACCTCTGGTAGTGACGCATCGCCCAGAGAACGGCCCGCGCAGGAACAGATGCGGGATGAGAGCATCGTCGAGCGCACCATTCGAGCAACCAACCACGCGCGCCGGGCACTTCTTGCCGGCTTCACTACCTACCGCGATCTAGGCTCTGAGGGCATGGGGTCGTTTGATGCAAACATGAGGGATGCCGTCAATCGCGGACTCATTCCCGGCCCACGCCTCTTCGTTGCTAACCACGCTCTTACTAGCACTGGATCGTATGAGATGCGAACAGAGAATTCGGCAAATGGAGTATCCGGACCACAGATATCTGATGCCTGCGATGGCCCAGATGGTGTTCGACAAGCGGTTCGCCGAAGAGTCGCAGATGGCGCGGATGTCATCAAGTTTTACGCGGACTACAGGAGGAAGATCATGCGATTCCCACCGGTGCAGACGCACCCATACATTGGAGGCATGCCTTTCCCACCGCAAGACGTAAACCCGCAAGTGGTCATGTTCACGCAGGAGGAGATGAACGTCATAGTCGAAGAAGCGAGACTTGCTGGCTTACCTGTGGCCTGTCATGCAGGCACGGAAAAAGGAGCCATCATGGCGGCCAAGGCCGGCGTCACGAGTATCGAGCATGGCTCAGAAGGAGGGGAGCCTCTTTTCGAGGAACTTAGGAGACAAGAGTGCGTCTTTGTGCCGACTTTGTCTGCCACCGAAGCCATCCGCAAGGAAGAAGTTGCAGCGGCCCAGCGGCACGTCAAGAAAGCGTTCGACATGGGGGTTCGCCTAGCAGTCGGGGGCGATACCGGCGTGTTCGATCACGGAGAAAACGCCCGCGAGATGGAGCTCATGATTGCTGCTGGCATACCGGTCGAGGACGTCCTGGAGGCCTGCATGCTTGGTGGGTGGGAAGCATGCGGCCGAGATTCGTGCGGCTATCGTTTCGGTTGGCTGGCCAAGGGCAACAGAGCGGACATTATTGCTCTAGACGCAGACCCGCGAGCGGATAAGCAGGCACTCCGCAAAGTAAGCTTCGTGATGAAGGACGGCAAAATATGGAAGCACGCTGGCCTCCCGGTGGGATTCATAGACCAGATCCTGCACGAGTGTGGCCAAGACGAACCATCCTGGCAGCTCGAATAGGCAGCTCAGTCGTTTTGAGTTTGGCGAGCACGGTAGCCCGTCCGATTGACGCGCATAGTATCAACTGACGCTGGGTGCGATGCAAGACAATGCGCATGACCCTGGAATGCTACGTCGACCGTGCGGCCACGCTTGTACTTTGTTCTGTGTCCCACCCGCCTGCTAATAAGACGATCTACAGGTTCGCGATGCACCGGCACATCAGAGCCGGTTGGGCAACACCTCTAATTGAAAGGTCCCGAACTCGGTCATGGTTCATTCCACGCCCGGCTTTGGCCCTCTTTACCCCAACACGCATCGCAACCTCGAAAGTGACCCTCACAAGCTCCAACCCAACATGGCAGATGCTTCCAGCGATACGACTTCACGCATGCAGCTGCCCACAGTAACTTTTCTCAACACCGCATGATGCACTCTCCCGTGGCCATGGATTTGCGCCTATCTCATCATATGGGCCCTCCCTTATGCGAGTCTCAGAGCAGCCTGCAGGGGGACCCGAGACCAATATCTCCACCAGGTCTCAGTGACAGGTCACAAGGGCATTGTATGGACCCTGCTGTTGCAGGCATATAAAGCGGTCTCCGCGCTTATTGTTATCAGAAGATGGACTGTGGATAAGGTCGCCAGATGTACTACTCTGACGGGTCAAAATGAAGTTGTCGGCGGCACTCTGTGCAGTGGCCCTTGCGCTGCCATTCTGCAGTGCACTCAGTCTCACAGGCTATGGTGGCCGGCCGTACAGTATCATCCTTGAGCCGGAGAAGCGTGCCCCTCTCCAAGATATTGTAACCTGGGATGAGCACTCTTTCTTCATCCGCGGCGAGCGCGCCATGATGTTCTCGGGCGAAGTCCACCCGTTTCGCCTCCCGGTGCCGTCCCTTTACCTCGACTTGTTCCAGAAGGTCAAGGCCATGGGCTTCAACATGGTGTCTTTCTACGTCGACTGGGCCCTGCTGGAGGGTGAGCCTGGGGAGTATCGTGCCAACGGCGTTTTTGACTTGGAGCCGTTCCTTGAGGCAGCCAAGAAGGCGGGTATCTATCTCCTCGCCAGGCCAGGGCCGTACATCAACGCTGAGGTGTCTGGTGGTGGTTTCCCGGGCTGGATGCAGAGAATAAACGGCACCCTGAGAACGGACAAAGGTGACTATTTGAGCAAGACGGACAAGTCAGTCAATTTCTCGGTCCTACCGTGACTGAATGCGCACCACTGACGCCCGGTAGTTACATGGCCCATGCTTGCGCCACCATCGCAAAGCATCAGATCACGAATGGTGGGGCGGTCATCTTGTTCCAGCCGGAGAACGAGTACAGCTACGGCCATGATATTCCGTTCCCCAACGGGCCGTACATGCAATACGTGATTGATCAAGCTCGGCGTGCGGGCATCGTTGTGCCAATGATAAACAATGACGTTGGCCCCGGAGGCAATTACGCTCCCGGCACTGGCGTCGGCCAAATGGACATCTATGTATGCCTGACCTCCTACCCAATCAAGTTGCAAGGATGGCTTCTGACCTCACTCAGGGACACGACAGTTATCCTCTCGGGTTTGATTGTGTAAGTGCCAGAAAGGGATTCCACAGTTGATCAGCTTCGACTTTCTTCTAACCAGAACGTAGGCTAATCCATACACATGGCCACCAGGCAATATACCCACAGACTTTCACAGCCGGCATATGTCGCAGAGCCCTCAAACCCCATACTCCATCGTTGAGGTGAGCTCAAATGAAGCTTCAGCTCTCGTTCAGCCTCGTCTGACTTTGTTCGTAGTTTCAAGGCGGCTCTTTTGATCCGTGGGGCGGGCCTGGTTTTGAACAGTGCTCCATCCTCGTTAACCAGGAGTTTGCGCGCGTCTTCAACAAGAACAACATGGCCGCGGGGGTGACTTTCTTGAATCTCTACATGGTAAGAGCCGACTTGCAGTATACCAATGAGAGTGTAGAGCTGACGCAATTAGATCTATGGCGGTACCAACTGGGGCAATCTGGGACACCCTGGTGGTTACACTTCATATGACTACGGCGCTGTAAGCATGCCTTTGAAGACAAAGGGAGGGCGACCTGTGCTGACAACATGCAGTGCATCAAAGAGAACAGAGTAATAGATCGCGAGAAGTATTCAGAAGTCAAGCTCGAGGGCGAGTTTTTCAAGGTGTCTCCAGGCTATCTACTCGCCACGCCCGGAACCTTGAGTGCAACCGACTACAGCGATAATCCAGACATCACCGTCACTCCCCTCATCGGCAACGGGACGGGAAACTTCTACGTTGTCCGCCATACGGACTACTCAAGCACCGCGACGACATCATACAAGCTCAAGGTTACCACGTCGGCTGGCCCCATCACCCTTCCCCAGACTGGCGGCTCGCTGTCCCTCAACGGCCGAGACTCCAAGGTCCACGTCGTGGACTATCCCGTTGGCAACTTCTCACTGCTCTACTCGACGGCCGAGATCTTCACGTGGAAGAAGTTCGACGATCGGACCGTGCTGATCATGTACGGTGGACCGGGCGAGAGCCATGAATTCGCTGTTCAGGGCGATGGCACCGTCTCGCTCGTCCAGGGCGATAGTATCTCGATCATGAAGCTGCAGAGTAACCTGGCTGGGGTAGTCCGATGGCAGACATCGCCGGAGAGGCAGGTGGTTCAGATTGGTGACCTCGTCATCTACTTGCTTGGTGAGTGATTGTCCCAGCGCCCTTTATCTCTCTGACCCATGCTGACGGGAGTGAACAGACCGCAATTCAGCGTACAACTACTGGGTCCCCGTGCTGCCCAAGGATGACAGCGCCTACGGAAGCTCCCTCATGAACCCCGCCGCTGTCATCGTCAACGGCGGCTACCTCATCCGCTCCGCTTCTGTAGACGGCTCCTCACTCCTCCTGCAGGCCGACTTCAACACCACCACGTCCCTCGAGGTCATCGGGGCGCCCAAGGGCATTACCCGGCTCAAAGTCAACGGAAAGACGATCCCACACACCATCTCCAAGCTCGGAAATCTAGTCTCCCAGCCAAATATCCAGATCCCCGAGATCGACGTTCCGGATCTCTCCAACCTCCAGTGGTACGAGGTGGACTCGCTACCTGAGGTGCAGCTCAACTACGATGACAAGGCCTGGCCCGTTGCCGACCACAAGACGACGGCCAACACCGCTGCACCACTCAAAACGCCCGTGTCACTGTACGGATCTGACTACGGCTTCAACACGGGCGCACTCGTTTTTAGGGGCCATTTCACGGCAGGCGGCAACGAGACACAGCTGCGCCTCTGGACAAAGGGTGGCACCGCCTACGCCAGCTCTGCCTGGCTCAACGGCACGTTCCTCGGGTCCTTTGACAACCCCAGCGCCAACGAGGACAACATCGCGATGTATACTCTGCCCGGACCCCTCCAAAACGGAGCACAATACGTCCTCACCGTCGTCGTCGACAGCACTGGCTTTAATGAGAATTTCAACTCGGGCTACGATGACATGAAGTCGCCGCGCGGCATCATCGACTACGCGCTGCTATCTCCCAGCGGCGACGCGACCACGACGCCCATCTCGCTGTGGAAGATCACGGGCAACCTCGGTGGCGAGAGCTACGCCGACAAGTTCCGCGGCCCGCTCAACGAGGGCGGCCACTTCTTCGAGCGCCAGGGCTACCACCTCCCCTTCCCACCCACGGACAAGTTCTCCCGCGGCAGCCCTTTTTCTGGGACCGACCACGCTGGCATCACCTTCTACACCGCCAAGTTGCCCCTCGACTTCAGCGACAAGTACGACATCCCCCTCTCCTTTGTCTTCTCCAAGGGCAGTGCCGACTTCCGTGCCACGCTCTTCGTCAACGGCTTCCAGTACGGCAAGTACATCAGCAACATCGGCCCCCAGACTGAGTTTCCCGTGCCTGAGGGCATTCTCAACTACCGCGGTGACAATTGGGTTGGCATCGCGGTCTGGGCTCTCGACGCGGGCGGTGCAAAGGTGCCCGGGCTGACGCTCAAGGCTGGCACGGCGGTTTTGACTGGTCGCGAGAGGGTTTCCTACGTTCGTAGTCCAGGATATGGCAGGCGACAAGGTGCATACTGATTGCATACAAACAATGAGAATTGAAGCCTCTGAAGTTAATCATAGTGCCTTGCAATACGTTTCATTCATCTGTTCATGCCTTGGAACTGGTTGCTCGAGCTGCTGCACAGGACATGTCATAACTTCGTTGAATTGACCCGTCTAGATAATAATACACCCTCCCTCGCCAGACGGCTTGCAGTTCCAGGGGTATATCTCCTCTGCGAGCTTGACGACAAAAAGCAGACGATATAATCCAAACAGTCGGAGCGACAAAGGCAAATCCAGATCTCATATTGTAAATATACAAATCATTTATCTCATGTACTGTAAGTAGGAGGCCACTTATGTAGCGGTTGCAGCCAGATGTGTCAGAAAGTTGGGGTTGCAAACCCTCGAGAATAAGAGAGTAACTGCCAGAGACCTCGTCTGCCGGGACGGTAAAGAAGTGTCCCCAAAAAATGGATCGATAGCACAGCCTAAATGCCGCTGCATTGGGTACAAAGAAAAAGCGTAGCGCCGCGTATGTGCAATACAGCGTGTACCACGGTAATCCAAAGAGAGACATGTGCGCCAACCGTTAATCGACTTGCGGTCAGCCGAAGAGTTTCGGAGGTGCGTCTAACTCCATATTGGAGCGTGCCTGTAGGCTGGCGAGTTGTAGCTGTGAAGGATGCGGTATTGCTGACCCTGGCCATCGCTATTTGGGCGCGAGCTTGTGCTTCGATTGCGAGAATGAGGCTGGCGGAACACGACAGGAGGTTGTCGGCTTGGACCGCCGTAACTGTATCGTACCTCTGGCTGCCTGCCAGCTGGTGTTGGAATCTGAGCACTGTTCTGCGCCAGAGGCCATTGATGGCCGTCTAGGCTCTCTCGGCTTCTCTCTCGCGATAGCGAAGGGGTAGCTTCAGAAGTGGTCGACGAAAACTGCGAAGGCTCCTGCTGGCTTGAATTGTTCACGCTGCGATTCCTCATGCTTATCGGCGGCGGTGGCGGCAGGGACTTGCTGCTGTGGAGCACAGACTGAGTAGGGGTTGGCTGAGGTGGATTAATGAGAGAGTTTGTGAGAACTGGTGCCGATGCCCGAGACTTGAGAGCGTGCGTCGTTGAGGCGGATGCTGGTGTTCTTAGGTCTGGCTTGGTCAGTGTCCTCCGAAGGCGCGGTGGAAGTTTGCCCCCATCCGCTTTTGTCGAGATGCGCGTATCAGCTGCATCAGCTCTGTTGCAGGGCTCGACGTCTTTTGAGGCATCTAGGCGAGCACCTTCGGACATGAAGCTATTGTCTTCGCCGCTGTGGCCCTGCCCTCGCCACCCTGAGCCTAACGGCTTGCGCTTAATGGATACTTTAGGTGTGAGAGTCCATGACGGCGCTGGATCTTGCCTTAGGTTGCGCGTGGCGACAGGGTCAGACCGTCTTTCACGCTGCGACTCCTCGCATTGGGAGGTCCTTTGCGCCCCTCGAAGCGGGTCTACGTCTTGCGCCCTTTTAATTGCAAGATCTTGACTTTCCACACTCATAATTGTCTTCAAGGTTTCCTGACTCGACTCGACCCGGAGAGCGATACGCTTAGACGCAGTTGGGAATAGCCCATTGTGCTCACGCAGCTTTTCTTCTATATCAGAAGGGACCGCTGGAATCGTGGCATCAATATCATGAGACATGTATAACATAGGGAAACTCTGCCTCCTAGCACTTCCAGAGAGGAAACGATGTAATCTCCCTGGCTTGCTTGTGGTTGAGTTGTTGGGCGTGGGTGAGAAATCGTCGAAATGGCCAGCCTCGACATCGGCAGACCTGTTGCGAGAGTGCTTGGGCAAGACCTCGGGAACTGACGATTGGAGCTCGTGGCTCTTGCCGGCACGCGTCGAAAACCGCGATATCAATGAAAATGAGTTTCTTGACGACGAAGTAGACTGACTGCCCTTCCCAATTTGTGAGGCGCTCTTAAGAGATGGCCGCAACGAGTGCCCCGTCTCGCGGCTAGCAGTCTCTTTGTTGCCATGTTTCTTCTTGGAGCCGTCTCGGATAGATCGAAGTGAAAGATTGGAGCTGTAGCCACTGTCTGCCTGCGAGAGAGTCTTTCGTGAGCTGGTGGATGACGAAGTCGAGGTTGAAACGAAGCCACTGTCTGACCGGGCCATCGAACTTCTGCGAGGCTTGTCTTCGGACCGGGGTCCTACACTATGTTCTCGAAACTTGGCGCTTGGGTCTTCTCTAACGTCCAAAACCTCGGGAGATTGATACTCGATGTCGATCGTTTCTTTTCGCAGTACGTCTTCGCTGTTGCACGGGTTGGGTGGAAGGTCGGAGGTGGGCCGAAAGCCAGTTGAAGGGGGATTTGGCATCGCAGTGACCGTGTACTCCTCATTTGGCCCCAGTAGCCAGGAACTGTCTATGTCGAGCTCGATGCTTTGGCTGCAAGTAGACTTCCCTTCAATGTTGAGCTCGGGAGTCGACTTGTTGCCCACAGGCTGCGCGGTCTCAACAGTATGGTCAGGGTACAGCATATCGAAAGAAGTGACGCCGTCTGTCAGTGGCCACGCAAGCTCATCGTGGGGGAAATGTTTCGTTTTAGAAGAGTTATGTTGTCGCTCGGCATGAAGCGCAACCGGATTGCCGATTTCAACTGCAGGACTTGGAGCAGGCGATCCATTGGTGATACGCAAAGTACCAAACTTCATGCCTCCAAGCTGCCGGTAATGCTCTTCACACGGTGTCGCCACGCATTCATGTGATTCAGAGCTGAGAGTGAATGATTGTAGGAGGTGGCTATCGACCTGGTGCGTGGGTGGGTCGTAGCTGGGCTTGGGTGCGGTCGTTGCATGATTGACTTGGATGTTCGAGACTGTCGGCGATCGAGGGTTATCCTTCAGCCCGCGAGTCGCTATTCCGGGTGTCTGGATGAGAGAGCGCCGGCGCATGGGTATGTACAACGAAGTCTCTGAGTGACTCTGAGCGATTGGACTGCTGGTGGATTGTGGCGGTCGAGGAGAGCGCGACGGGACGTCTGCAGATCGCGACATGTCGGAATTTGTATCGATAGCGGTGGACTGGGTCGTTTGAAGGCAATATGGACCTGTACTTGAAGGTCGTCGACTGAGGGACGGACGATGGACCAACTGCGTCTGCTCTTGCTGTCCTTGATAGCCACTTCCATGTACACTATATTGGACGTTAGGTTAGTCTTTCGTACTAATAATAAGGCACCGATGAGACACGAACCTATAAGCCCGACTTCGGGGGCCGCCTCCGCGCGGACGGATTATGGAACTGGCTTTGCTGAGCGACTCCTCGATGGCCGAGCTTGGAATCCGCCCTCTCATCAGAAGCTCAGGTGATTGTGGCGGCGCGGCAGAGTCAGCAGTTTGAGCTACAGACTCCCTCATCGGAAGGCCTCGGTCGGTAGTCGAAACAGCAGTGGTGGCTTTGTGCTGGAAAGGCCCATCTTTTGTTGGAGACGCAAAGTCTTCAAGTGCTTGGCGCGAGCCGGCAAGATAGTTGTGAGAGTATCCCGTCATACTCGCTGAGAAGTCGGTGGCTGAGGGTTGGCTGCCTTGTCTAGGCTTGGAAAGCCTCTGAGGGCCCTTTCGCGACGTCTCTGAAGAAGGCACATTACCCATGGCAGCGGTATCGCCAGCTGTACTGCTGAAAGGCGCAAAGTACGGCGACAATGGCGAATTCGACCAGACTGCAGCTTTGGGTAATGGACATCAGTCGTGGCATGCAGTGGTGTTAGTGGGACATGGGGTCGAGCTGGAGCTGAGCTGTGCCTATGCGCTCTCCCTTGGCATCTTGCCGGGCGTTTGATTGTCGCTGTGAGTCTGGGACGACACACATACATATGCGAAACGAACAAGGACGCCGGATAGAAGAAGGTGAGAGTACGGTGAGGTGGGGAGAAGCACTTCGGGGAGAGGGTGAGGTGGGAGGGAAGTGACCGGGAAGGAGCAAGGCCATAAGGCTGCCTGGGTGGCACCGACTTATTACCGACTTTCGCCTTTCAGCCTTTCGGGTGTCCTTTGCATCGCTGGTCTCCTCCTTCACGCACGCGATTCTGCCAGCTGTTTTGTTTGAAGAGGCACATCCATCCCGAAGGGGGGCCACCTCCGCTTCGAAATCGGGCCTAGCCAACAAGCCAAGCCAGCCGCTGCCGAACCGTTCAAAGCAAGGCAGGGCCATTGCCTGGCGCTCCACAACCAGGTTTGCGTTGCAGCCGCCAGCCTCCACAGGCCTCCACCTAGCCCTCCACCATGCCCTCTAGGACTGTGGACCAGCCAGCCCAGCTGGAACGGCACTGCTCGCCCCAGATCCAATCGCCCGAGACGCCAGAATCGAAAGCCCGACGGCATGTGCAACTTGGACGGGCCACTTCCGGGCCAAGCTGTTCCTACGCGTCTGTTTGGTTGGCCCTGTTTGGCCACGCTCTTGGCCTTGATGGACTACCTCGCGACATGCATCCGACCGGGGGAAAAAGTCTTGTGAATGCAATTTGTCCGCCAGGTTGTAACATGGCAAGCTTCGCGACCGCTATGGCCAATGTCCATGGGATGACGAACCATTTGTTGCTCGTCTGGCACCATCTTCCTACTCCATCATGCCCCTGTTCAAACCGAACTAAATTGAACAAACAAAGCGCCCTCGGATCGCGCATCCCGAGCCCGAATACGATTAGCGGTGGATAGCGAGACAGGCCTCAAAGGCAGGTGAAACTCTGCACCCTCTTGGGCTGACTAGCGACGGGTTCCGCTCTCATGCTCTCGCTGCCGATTTGCACGAAACCACCCTGCTCCAAAGGGTCCCCTGCACAATGCCAAGATGGAAGGTCAATACTGGGCCTAGGTATGTGCTGCCAGACACTTGAGCGTGGCCTTGCTGCGCGCGTCAATGCACCACTACAGGTATGCCAGGCCTTGTTTCAAATGCACACAAACCTGAACCGTGCGATCCAATTCCGGTTTTCCGGCTTCCCCAGATTCACTGCCTAGAAATCGCCATGGCTGCTTTCTCTTACAGGCACCAATCATCGCAGGTCTACAAATGGTGCGCCACATCTCCTCTGCTCACCTTGAGTTCGTCGTATTCCTCCTCAGCCACCTTGGCTATGTTTAGTCGATGGCGTCGAGGCTGATTGCAAGTCGACGCCACAAATCACCATCGATCGGTCACCGCCACTGGACTCGATACGACCGACAGTCCACCTCCATTTCTAGTTGGAAGATCAGTTGCAGCCTCTTGGAGACTGTCTCTTTGCGACAAGAATAGCATCAGGACCTGCACTTGCGACACAGATGAGCCAGCAGGCGAGTCAAACCCGGCTTCTTTTTGAGTTCGGCTGTGCACGCTTGTGGCGGCTTAACCTTACGAGTAGGTCATCGGTCCTAGGATTGAGCGGCGCTGCTTCAAGCACGCTTGACAGTCCTCGAAAAACAATCATGAAACATCGCTGCTGCCATTACCCCTTGCGGGTGGGACCGTCTCTGTAGATCAGCTTCGGGAAAGTACGAGATGAGGAAATTCGAGACAGATCGAAGTTCGAAATCTCTCCGCTAGGCACAATTGCGTGCTCATCATTGGCCAATACGCCCATTGCGCGGCCCTCCCGAAGAAACACCAGATAATTTGCTGGTACGGACCAGCCGAGGCACAGCATCATGACGTCTCGTAACTCGAAGCTCGTGTGAATATGACGTCGAACTTCCAGGCCAGCCTTGAGCCGACCTCCACATATGACACAGGCACAGCCCACAGCCCACAGCCAGCATTGCTCCACTTGCATAGAACATTTGTGAACAGCGAAGAACTTCAAGGCGATGCGTCGTGATCCAAAACCCAATAACGCAACTGAAAAGTCGGCGCACACTCTTCGGCGGAATTATCGCCCTTGCATCACGGCAAGCTCGATCACGGCTGGCCGACTAAGCACATACTCTCTATCACCAGTGGCCCCCGAAGGATGATTTGGTAGCACCAGTGATTCGAGGCCATCAACCAACAAAATGCTTTGCTATTTGCTTCAAGGGCCACGAACATGCTTGTAACAGGGCGGAACATGAGCGAGCCGCAACGCTCCACGACCATTCAGCTCGGAACGATAATGGTAAACCTCCATGCCATGGATCTCCCAACGCAGCGCAATTCAGTCATTTCATCTATAATTTTGTTTTGCAAGGCCCTGATCTGTGCTCTGGGACCGACCGAAGCGCCAAACTAACAAGAGCTCGAGAAGCCGCCCCGAGCCTTTTGCTGTAGTTTCGGGATGTCTGTCAACTGATTCTCCGATCTTCGAGCTTGCTTGACGGCCATGTCTATCGAGTTCTGGAATAAGGCTGCTGCTACGTTTTGGTCAAGAACATCCAAGATGCCACGACGCCAGCCCCAGAAAGTAAGGACAAGTTAAACCCCAGTCCTGGAAATCCTCGTCACCAATCACACAGGTTAGGTATTCATGAAAACGAATATGTAAGTTTCAGTGACCCATTCGCAACCCGCTCTGGGTACCAGTCTAAACACAGTAAAGACGCACTCAATGACTTCGCGTCAATGGTCCTACAAACACAGCCCTCGGACCAAGACCAATAGAGAATGTGCCAAAAACGTCGTACTCATTTCTACAGCTCAGGATGGCCGCGTCAAGCATGTTGCTGGAAGCCACGTCATCGAACGTCCTGAGGCATACCGCGAACCAGTAGAGGACAGAATGGGCCTGCAGGGGCACGGTGACATGATAAGTAAGAGCTGCGCTGCTGAGGAAGTCGCTGGCATGATGCTCAGGCCCGATGCAAGAGCATGGATTCGATCGGAAACATGAAGCCAAATGTCGTGAAGTCGAGAACCCAGGACCACCGGGCTGCGGAGTGAGGGCCAAGGAGGTAGATAAAAGACTCCAACAGTCCTGCGTCGACCTGCTCCTCATCGACACCCGCCCTGTACTTGTAAGCCCATGCTCACTCCCCAATCACGTACGTGACACCCTCGGGCCCCGTCCAAACCTCATGCACCCTCCCGGCATCAACGTCGACTCGCGCGCCCACGCCGTACGTGACCTTTTGGCGGTCCGCCTCATTGGGGTACCAGAGCGTCATCTCGCCCGCCGTGATCAAGTGCGTCGTCAGACCGGCATGCGAGTGCGGCGTGTAGTGGTTATTTCTGCGTCGAACATAAATAAAGTCAGTCCCCGGCCCTGCTCTTTACTTTCTCTCCCGTCCTGGGCGCAGCGTGACAGATGGAGAGACTTACGGCCCGTCGCTCCACGTAAAGACGTGATCGAAGCCCCAAGATCGGACCTGCGCCTCCTCTTGTAAATTACCCATGGCGCGTATCTATGTGCTGTTTCGGGATCCTTTATTTAGCAGGGGTTTGAGAAGGTGAGAAGATGGAGTTGTTGGGTGATTGCTGCTCCATGGAACAGCACGACTGATTGAGGTGACAAGTGCATGACCTCATACCAACGGCCCCACGCTCGGCATGGCCCAGCTCGCCCCGTGCCGCAGCCCGGCCGCCGCGGGAAGCTTCTTGGCACCTGCCACGCCTTTGATATGAGCACTTCGCGACCTTGCCGCATAACGAATAGAAGTGCCGCGGCAGAGGCAAGCTCTGATATGCCCAGGAACCTGGGCTATATCCATTTACCTCGTCATGCTTATGCTGTCCTTGCGGTCTGAGCGGTCCCCCAGCATGACAGCATCAGTTGGGTGTGCGCCCTAAGCTACTGGGGACAATCACCAACAATGCAGCACTCTCCGCGCCCCAGGTCGCCCAATTCCACCCCGCGACTGCAGAGGCACGCGAGTCGAATGCCTCCAGAGCTCGCGCCAAGAAGGCAATAGCCCCGGCATCTCAGCCCTGTGGCGTCCCCTCCGGCCCCCACCAATCAACATCGCGGTCCTGGTAAAGAACCAAGTAAAGACCGACGCGCGTGCTGGCTGGCCAGGAGGCCCATCAATGCTATGACAGGCATGCAACCCATCTGTGCAGCGCCCGTCTGTAGGGCTGTGCTCTGCTGCAGCTACATGGTCGCTAGTGCCGGGACCCATGTCCTGGCCAACGAGATGACCCTGTCGCAACTCCAGCTGCGAGTGAGGCTGCAGACGCTTCGGCTCCGCCGCCGCCCTCAGTGCTGACATACTCGCCCACATCTTTGCGCTCTTCGCGGATTCTGCTTTTCTTTAACTGTGCGTCTTTCGTCCTCGTCGTCTTGATCGCGACGTTGGCCTTGCGGGTCATCCATCGTTTGCATTGACCGCGCAACCGTCTGGTCATTCCCGAGCCGCATGTCTCGCACAAGCCCTCTCTGCGGCTGACGTTGCCTCCGCGCCCGCCTCAAAGGTCCGCCTCCGTGAAGCAGTGAGCAAATCTTCGTCTCCATGCCCAAAACGCCCAGAGCGCTCAATCGCCATGCCTCTGTGGTGCGGGTTCTTCGTACGCACCCTTGATAACCCCCTTCCGCCGATCAATGTGCGAGGGTCGACGGAGCAGCCAGAGCTAACAGTCACCTCCCTCACAGCGTCGTAGCCGCAACGAGGACGTGCCTCGCCGCACGCGCACCCTCTCCATCTTTGGCAACTCGAACCCTCACTCGCTCCGGGCCCTGCGGCGGATGGTCGGCGCCACAGCGTTTGCGAGCCCCAACGATGAGTCCGCGAGCGAGGGCTCAACCGACTCCTCTAAACCCCCCGCGATCGACATACATATGAGCACCGACATGCGAGAGGCGCTTGAGTTAGTGTATAACAATCTGCGAGGCACCGACACCCTCCTCTCGAAAGAGCATTTCTGCGAGTTCCTGAAGAAGTGCCAGGGCGAACCTGCCGTTGATCTCGACCGGGACAGATATACTTGCGGCGAGTTCCTCTACGTCTGGCTGAAGCAGTACGGCACAGACGCCGTAGCGCCGCCTCCCCTGAAGGATCTGTCAAAGCCTATCACGAATTACTTCATAAACAGCAGCCATAACACCTACCTGGATGGGCATCAGTGGACTTCCACAAGCAGACCGGGAGCATATAAGAATGTTCGGTATTCCCGGTCATTTGAGTGTTGGCTTTTGGGCTGACACAAATGCGTTTTTAGGTACTTTCAAGAGGATGTCGCTGTATCGAGATCGACGTCTGGAATGGCGATGCGGTTGCATCGAGAGGCAGGTCTAAATCTCCGCACGGCGAGCATAGTCGCGGCCTCTCAGGAAGCTCTCTACCAACGGCAGCCCTAAATATCGTCGACACCATGGAGGACACCTACGAGACGGCCATGTCATACCTCGGGAACAAGCCCGCGACGCACTCTCGAAGCCCCAGCTCCAACAGCCGCTCCATGGCCCATGATGTGTCCCCGAGGTCCAGTATCCGGTTTGCTTCAACTCCTGCGGATCCTCACGAATCCTACGACAGGCTCGACGTCGCGCGTAGTACGGCACGTGCTCGCCCTCGACAGTTACTGCCACCAGGCGAGCCCATTGTCACCCACGGCTGGACCTTTACATTACCCTGCGGGTTCCGCGAGGTCTGCGAGGCCATCAAGGAGTCCGCGTTTGTGGACAATAACCTCCCAATCATCATCAGCCTCGAGGTCCATGCCGACCTGGAGCAACAGGAAGTCATGGTCAAAATCATGAAAGAGGTATGGCAAGATCTGCTCATTAGCGAACCCTACGAAGGCTGTGACCCTAGATTTCGAGTGCCCACGCTCGATGCGCTCCGCAACAAGATTCTCGTCAAGGTGAAGAGGGCGACAACAAAGATGGCGCAGATGGCGCCGATGGCGGCGAGCCAGAGCACGACTGATCTGCCAATGGTCAGCGCTGCTCATGATGATGCATCGCTCTCAGACGAAGAGCGGCCGCCTGTAGCTCCCTACCGCTCTCCACGACTTGATAAGGCGTCGTCAGCTCCTACGGGAGCACAAGAAAAGAATGCAAAGGTTCGCATCTGCCAAAACCTCGCCGAGCTCGCCGTATATACTCGTAGCGAGCGCTTCGAGAGCTTGGATACTCCTCAGGCCAAGAAACCGACGCACATATTCTCCATTAGTGAGAAAAGAATCCTGGAAGTTTATCAGAAGCACCACCGCGAGGTGTTTCTGCATAACAAGAATTACTTCATGAGGGCGTTTCCGAATGTGAGCCGAATTGACAGCTCCAACCCCGACCCGAGCTTTTTCTGGCGCAAAGGCGTCCAGATGGTTGCCATGAACTGGCAGAACTTGGACGACGGCATGATGCTCAATGAGGGCATGTTCGCAGATGAGAAAGGCTGGGTATTGAAGCCCCTGGGATACCAGAGCTCCGATAAGACGAGCGACACACAAGATGTCGCCACTCCTGGATGCATCATGGACCTCAGCATCACTATCTTCGCCGGCCACAACTTGCCTACCCAGAGCAACGACGACAACACTGAAAATGCGCGCAGCGGGAGCACGATTAGGCCCGTCGTCAAAGTCGAATTGCATGTTGAGAAGCCCATGGCTACAGACAAAGACGGCACAAAGGCCAAATGCCCGTACAAGCAGCAGACGGACGCCAAAAGGTCGAACCACCCTAGTTTCGGAGTGACTGGAAAAGAGCTGCACTTTCGCAACATACAAAAGGTTGTGGAGGAGCTCAGCTTCATCAGGTGAGTTGTCAATTTATACGTGAGGGTCGACCAGATTTCCGCTTGCTGGACGCCCGCCCAGCCAACAAGCTGGCTGAAGCAAGGACACGCAACCGGGAAGCCGAGTCAGGGCGCTGGTTCGTGTGCCTGCCCGCGACCATCCGGCTCTCAAGCCGGCATTTGGACAAGGACGGATGGAGTTGCCCGATCACGGTACCCGCGGTGGAGGCCCTGATTGTGTGCAGAGTTGGCTAACATTTTTCCGCCTTTTCGCAGGTTCAAAATCGAAGACGAGTCACGAACCGGAATCGTCAGCTCCGCAATGCTTGCGTGGGCATGCATCCGCCTTGACCGCCTTCGCCCGGGCTACCGATTCGTCCGGCTCTTGGATACGAAGGGAAACCCGGTCCCAGGCGGCAAGCTTCTTGTCAAGATTTCGAAGACCCTGCGTTAGGGCTCGCGAGGTCCAAAATAATGCCGTTTGGCAGACATGCTACGAGCTCTGGAGGAGGCGCGCTGCAGCGTCCTTTCCATTCCTACTGCTGCTAAAGATCTGCAAGCAGGCGTATGGAAGTGTAGGTCTTGCATGCGCGGGATTATCCTCGTTTGGCTGTCCTTGGGTCGTTCCTCGACAGTTCCGGAAAGACGTTGCACGTGCTCTTACAGGCAAACCGTTTTCTCTCCATTGTTTGGCCTGGGTACTAGGATTCTGGGACAGAGACAGGCTCGGCAGCCTGGGCGTTGGGTTGGGATTACCAGGCGTTGGAGCGGTGGATTCGGGTTGACAAAACGCACCGATCGAATTCGGATAGCAACTGCGCTTTCGTAGCTAAACAACGCCCCCTTGGCGGCGCATCGGCTGTCGGTCTTTCTGCCACTGCTTTGTCGAGGTGACGTAGGGCACACAACCGACGGGACATTGCCAATGGGGCCCGGAACTCAGCCCACCGACAGTCTGTCTGGTGACCACCCCATAGCGATTGATGCTGGCATCATGCCCGACAGCATCGATCGTGGGATCCCGGTCCCGGTGGCCGCGCGGACCATGGTTCACGCCCCCCGATCCACCGAGAACTCAGGCACTGCAGGACGGCGGGCCGTCTAGAATAGGCCCGGACGCTAAGGCTGGGTTCCCCTGCTCGCAGACCCCGTGCTCTAACAGGCGATTGCTTTTTCCCCCTTATCTCCACGCCCGTCAGGTCTTTGCCATGCCAGGAACAATAGATTACCTGTTCGCTCGGCCGAGCACTGTAAGCTGCAGCGGCGGATGCATGTGCTATGCCTAAGCGTGACAGGCTCCTGAAACGGAGCGAGCCGATCTAATGTAGGCACATCAAAGTGAACACGTCTTGTTCGTCAACGTTGCAGAGGTGTGGAAGTGGCTTGCCTGCTGAGGCTTCCGCGCGTATGCTGTTTCGTAGTGTGTATTCCTCGACCGAGTTGTGTCCGAAGAATTGACCAAATGATTACTTGATCAAACAAGTTGTGAGTTTCTGATCGAAAAAAGGCGTTGCGGGCGGCAGCTGTGCTTGAGTCAAGCGGGTACCAGAGTCTCATCGACGATCTTGTTCCATCCTAGAGCTGTGACTCTGTCTAGGTTGACTTAAATTCGGTGGAATGCAGGGTGCTCAAATCGATGCGTAAGGGTGCTGTCAAGTTGCGACACCTTGAAAGTCATGCATGACGGGCGGGCAAATAACCTCACAGCCTCGCCGCTCAGCCGCTGAGAAACAAGTCAGCAGAGCAGTTGCGCATGCATTGCATACAAGCGGGCCGGTTGAACGCACTCTGATCTCGCAGCTTTTTACCTTTGCCATTCTTTGGGACAAACGCATAATCAATTGTAGCCTTGATTTGAGATGCCAGCCAAATCGGGAGACTTCCCTCGACCAATTCCAGCACGCCTCCCGGGCGTGAATGGAGCGGAAGCATCCCTGGAACGTGAGAAATGATTCGTTCCCGTCTGCTTGGTTTGCTGGTGGGGAATGCAAGTCAACTTCATCACGCTGCACGGTATCACGTTGTGCGCGACGTTGTCCGTGAAGCGGCAAAGGACCACTTGTCGGCATGATTGAATGGCTGTCGCCGAGAGCGCTTCGAATCTGAACGGCATGATATTGCATCCTGCAGCTGAAAATCCGCCATGTTCTTGATACTGCTTCTTTGCTGGTAAATCTCTTGCGGGTATGGGTTGCCGACAATGCGCTTTAGTGAACTGGCGAAGTAGCTGCGATACCACTTTGTGGTCTTAATCCTTGACGTTGCGGTTACATGGTGCTCGACAATCCTTCGTGCATCCCAAGTCCTTACCTATCCCATCCTTGAGAGCAACTCTAGAATTGGCCGATGACCGTGCTAGAACTCAGACCATTGATCAGTGGCTTGTGAGGCCTCGGGCTGAGGCATGAACCGGCGCCGAATCCTAGTAGCTGAGACATCGTGGGGGGTGGATCTCGTATACAGCCGCCGCACGCGACCCATCGGCACCCTCCTGTCGATGATGTCCCCGGCTGCAAGGAAGCCGAGAGACCCACGCATCGCGGGCAGAGACGCCTGAGTACGACTTGGTTTGATGTTGCACAAGGCCAACTTGCGAATCTAAGAAGGTGGGACTTTTTTTTGGTTCCGGTATTGGTGTTTGTGGGCTGAGGCGGACGGAATCCGACACATCATTCCTGCAAGCGCACGAACGGTCTTCGTTGCAAGGAATGGCCTTTCGGCTTGCTGCCAATCTTGCAAGTGGTCTGTAGCAGCTCATCAACAGCTCAGATGGCACGATGCCTTGCAACAGCGATGTAGTGGATCAAGCTAGAACGACCCTTGGGAGTCAACGAAACAGAGCAATGAGTACCAATTCCTACGATCAGAAAGGAGCATGGACGGCGAAGTCGATCGGTACGTCGTGAAGTTTGTGACTAACAAGACTCAGCTGCAACCCTGACATTTGCATGTTCCGGGATGGCCTAGCAGCTTGCAATACCAAAATAGTACGAAGCTCAGAGTACGCCTCCCGCTTTTCTTCGACATCAAATACTCATTCCCTTTGTGCAAACAGCTCACTCCTTTGCCGGCAAAGCTGGTGAAGGGAAGCTTCGTACCCTCTTGGCAGTGATCAGAAGGCATTTGAAGTATAGGCTAATTGTCACCTTTGGGAAATTTATTCAATGTGATGTGCGGGCTTGCCAAATGTCGCCTCATCGGCGCTTTTGCCTGACCGGCCCGGCAGAAAGGCCGAAGAGTTTCGGCATCGTCTATTCTCTGGAGGCAGTGTCCAAGTCCAAACCGGGGAGACGTCGTAAGTGGTTCCAGCCTTGATAGTGACAAGTGTCCCTCTGAAACTCTGGCTCCGGCCGACGTTTGCTGTGATGGCGCTTGTGGATTCTGGGCGCTCAACTCAACTCAGATGACGAGGGGGACGCAAAAGCAACGCTAGGCATCATCAAGGAAACGAGGGTGTCGCAGCGCAGAGCAAGGTCGTGACACCAGGAGACAGTGCAAACTTGATGACAAAAAGACGCGGGACGACGGTCGCACCGCCGCTTGTGCTGCCACGCGGTAACACCTGTAGTTGCTGCTAGTGTAACCAGCACGAAACCGATTTGTGCGGTGCAGCTGTTCTTCCAGTGTTCAGTGAGAAGCAAAGGAACACGCCCTGCTCGGGCCAGATGGTAGCCCACTTGGAATTCTCGATACCTCTATTTCCCTGAGCCTAAACGTGGTTGGAAACTCCGATTTCTAGCTCAAGTAACATGTCCAAATTGTGCATGCAGTACTGAACGTACGTACGAATGATTGTAGCACAGGCTGCGCAGGAACAATGTCTGGCCCTGGCCGTCATTATTCAGACTTGAATGATGCCCAGCTTACTAGTCTGCACAGGGCGCTGTGATCTGATCAACAAAGGGCCTACCGGCTGGCTTGAGGCGACACAGATCTATTGCGTTGTACAGATTACTGGTTACTCGCTCGCAAATCGGTATACCTGCGCTGTCAAGCAGTGGCAGCCAAAAAGCTGGCGGGGAAGATAAGTTAGACCGTGATGGCGTCAAATTTATTCTCCTTCGAAGAACATGGGGCAACTAAAAACACGACGAAATATGCTTCCACAGGAGGTAGGATGGTCGATCGACTCCGCGGGACAGGACTCGTGTTTGTGGGCTGCTTCAGGCCAGCGGCGCGGTGTATGTCAGCCGCTGTAAACGACGATTAGCTGGATGTAAGCCTTGGGCCAAGTTCCAGTGGCGCCCCACTCGAGGTCACATCGCAGAGCTCTTCGGCAAGCCATCTCCAGGCCCCGGAAGCCGCAGGCCGATGTGGCACGACAAGCGCTATGCAAGCTGACGGTGGCACATGGGGCGAGCATGCATCGTTGCAAAGCGTGATGGCGTCAAGTTTCAGGGGATGATTGCGTATAGCAGCAGCAGGGCACAACCGAGAGAAGTCTTATCAGAAAGTGTGGATATCCGGTCAGAGAAAAAGAAAAAGCGCCGAGCTGGGTTGAGCTGCAGGAGACAGTTGTAGATCGTGCAAGAGAACCTGATGAGAGGATCCAACACGGGGTTGCGCCCGGGGCGTGGTATGCGGATGGTGCCTATTCGTAGTTGAAATGCTGCCTTTTCAATATGGACATGGGCAGGTAGCTGACCATGACAGGGACAGCTGGCAAAAAGAAACAGTCTTATGGGGGCACACAGGGATCCGAAGGAAGATTTGAAAAAGTGGTGGGGGCGTGAGGGACGCGAGCATCGTGAAGAAGGGAGTGACGAAACGGTCGGTGCGTACCCGCTAACGAAGGGTCCCCGATGGGCATGGCCTTCAGCGGACGGCTGCATCTGATGACTTATTCTACGCTGAACGCGAGGCGCTGCGGCGCATGCATGCTGCTCCTCGAGGATCGATATCGCGTGTTTCGCTGCCCCCTTGTCTGTTGTCGCGAAGGTAGGCCAATCTGTCATGCCCTGACCATTGCGGCAAGGTCATTGTGCCCAGATCCTCCGTATCGCAGGCCAATTTTCCACCAGTTGGTCTGGTGGTCGCGCTTCTGCTCACCTTGTTTGACTTGCTGCCAGAAGGCCCTGGCCCTCCTCGTGCCCGCTTCTGACAGGCATGATGACATCTGGCGGCAGAGAATCCACACCACCCTGGCGCCCAATGGGATGTTGCAGAGGCCCTTGACGCCTTTACATCCCGGAGCAACCTGTCGAAGTCTTCTGCGCAGGGCACCACCAGCCAGCGCAGGACATAGAGGACGCAAGGGACGTATATGCATGCAGGTAAGCAGCATACATACATACATATGTACGCGACGGCGCCTTGGCTGGTGAGATTCAATGTCGTGCAAGCACATGGCTTCTTCCGCCATCAGATTCCAACGGAATCGTCGACTCAACCGTCAAACCTTGCCCAAGCCCGTGTTTGCATCGGTCACAATACTTACGAGCAGCCGGGCTGGGGCTCGCGAGACCTGCCTTGCCCGGGGCCGGACAATTTTGGGGGTCCACAGCCGTGGGTCGCTTCGTGGAGAAGCTGAAGGGACAGAGCTTGGATATTGCCCGGCGCGGTTCGTCCAGAATTGCAAAACCTTGCAGTCGTCAAGTGGGGGGCTGATGTTAGCGACCGGCCGCCCATTGGCAAGGCGAGAGCGCCAAGGTCGTGCAAGTGGGCATGTGCGACCTGCGGCCATGCCAAAGGGCCGTTCGATCGGCTCCCTGATCAAGCAATGCACGTTGCGGCAGGTTTCAACAGCCCCAGCAGGCACGCCGCCGTGGCTGGCCAGGTCTGTAGATGGTGGCTGGCCGACATCAATGGTACTGGGGCCGGAGCACATGGGCTCGATCTCAATGCCAGATATCGCGGTCTTGCGTCCACCTGCATGCTCGGTGCGTAGGTTATCGGCCCTTGCGTGAGCGGCACACTGTGTGAGAGCCTGCACGGTGACCACGAGTTGAAGGTACGAAGGGTATGAGTTAGGCCTTACCTTACCCTGTGGTAGTAGCCCCAAGTCCAATTCCTTGGTGCCCCTGTCCCTGCCCCGTCTCGGCGATTATAGCGCCCAGTCGGCTGACACACCTTATGATGCGCAATCGCTTTGTGCGAGCGTGCGCAGTGACTGTACTCGTAAACGATGTCGTCGCTCCGTGGGCAGAGCACTCGTGGCACTGGAAGCAAAGTACCAGGTATTCGACTGAAGACCGACCACGGTCGGGGTAAGGCAGCCAGGCCCCAAACCTGGTGATTGCCTGAGAAATCTGGCAACAAGTTATGTACGGCAGGTAGCGTGGCCTCGACTTATACGAGTAGATAGTGCCTTCCACTGGCACGACCGCCCCAGGCGCGGATAAAGCCCACTCGGCGGTGGGGGCGTTCAGACGGCAGAAGGAAGGAACGAAAGAAAGAGGCAGGAACCCCGTAAAGACCAAAGCAGTAGTCGTTGCCGTAGCGTAAGGAGAAACTTTCGCCGCCAGCGCTCCAGAAAAAGAAAACACTGACAGCTCTCGGTTCCCTCGGCTGCTCTGCTCTGCTTGCTATTCCTAGGCGGCTACGCTGTCGAACGTGCCAGACTCTAGGTTCGCGTCCCCATTTGTCGGGCCGGACATACGAGCAGTATTATTGTCAAAACTCATTTGTCCGTTCCCAGGCTCCTCCCCTTGTAACGCTCGGTGGCCGTCCCGCATTCGGGGCCAGAGAAAAGCAAAATCAGGCCCTGGCCTCTCATCCGTCCGTATGCTTCCAGGAATCCCCTGTTTAGCCCTTGTCCCCCCGCCGCCCGACCAGCCGGGGCGCGCTCGCCTGCATGTGATCCACCGACCTAATCGACGGGGCTAGTGATGCCCTGAGAGGACGAGGTTCGAGCCTTCGAGCCTCGAAGCAACGGGCGGGCGCTGCGTGCTTTGTGATGCGGCTGATAGTCGCAACCACAGACAGCCTCAAGACTCCAAGATGGCCGGCCCTGGCCCATTAGCGAATGACAAGACAGAGTTAGTGGTGCGATATTGGCTGGAGATAGCCTCCAATTGCTGGTCGCACGACACTGCCTGGTCGCCAAAGCCCGACAGCAAGCAGCCCACGAGTTTTGACTGTCCGACGACTTCCCGTCAATGTTCAGAGTCTCAACCCCCGTTCCAGATCCTGACGGCCCCGGTTTAAGCCAACCGAAAAAGCCACCCCCTCCCAGTCCGCTCCACAGATCAGTGTTTCTTAAGGGCGAGCGTAAACGCCACAACCTTGTCGGTAGGTACTCCGTACTATTGCGAGTTTACACCTCTTTGGACAATTCGCACGCCCCCCGAACCGGCAGTGACAGCGCCTTTCCACCGTCTCACAGCCCATATGACAGGTCTGCTCCATAGCCACTACGCCCAACGCGACGCCGAGAGCCGTCGACCGCCAATTTACCGATCACCAGATGCCGTGGCTGCCCACGGCCACTTTAGTAGATGGCACTGACGCAGCACGGTCCAGCTACCAGAGTCCTGGGTTCCGTCCATCCACGCCCCGGCAGCCTGGCCCCTGTCGTTCGACGACTTTTGTCTTGGAGGTGTTGTTCCCTTGCACCCCCCTTGTCTTTAATCGTCTCGACTGTCTTCGTCGACTTGGCTCCCATTTTGAGAACCATAAATGTGAATGGTCCCCACATCCTGTCGACGATACCGAGCTATCAAGCTTTATTGGGTTCATCGTTCCTAGACATCTTTTGACTTCATCCCACGAGGTCGTGAATCTGACCGTTGTCTTTACTTTCGAGGTCGAGTCCACACCTGCCCTCGTCACAGCTCGACGGCGTACGCGGTACTTCGACGTGGTTCACAGGTTGTCCAACGACGGTGATGCACGTTTCAGCCGCGACTAGTGGACTTGAGCACGACAGCCTTTGGACTGTTCAATGACAGCCAATCTTGTTCACAGACCTGGCCGCCCAAGACTGACTCAAAACTTGGCCCATTTGATAATAAATCAACCCTTCAGCCACTCTCAACTCCAATAAACTTTCCTGGCATCAACAACACGCCCGACAATCATTCTTGGACTCTTCAGCTTCCTGATTCCCTCCATAACCTACCAACCGACATGATCATCCCTCGCAACGTGTGGGCTACGCAGTCGTCTCACATCATGTCGCCAAGCGAACAGAAACCGACATTGATATGGCAGTCCTTCGACTTTGAGGACATGATCAAGCATGTCGGCAAGGTGCGCTCCAAGGTTCTCACAGACACAGACATGTGTTTATCCCTCATGTCATACATCTCATACTAACTGGGGAATAGTTGCCAGGTGTCAGATGCCCAAAGTGTCTGGCAAAAGGCTATGAGGTCTGGGTGATTCCAGGAAAAAATTGCCCCGATTGTGGTGAGCCTTGCGGTTAGAGTAGGTATGTACAGCAGCTGAAGATGTCAATCTGTTCATGGCTAATTGACAAATCACAGACAAACACTTATGGAAGTCAGTCGCGAGACACGGCAACGCATTTCGAGACCATGGAACTTACGGCACAGGCCGTCATATAGAGCATGCAAGGGGGCTTGGTTTCTTGCTGGATTTTGGTATCATGGGCAGGCCCCTGATGTTCATGTAATGCTCGGGAAGAACTCGGGCCCCCTAAACCAAGCTGCGGAAGGCTGGCTCGGCGCCAGTGGCCGCAGAGGAGTGGTGTTTGTGGTGATTTCCCTGCATCGGAAAGTTATGAGATTTTCCTGAAACACAGATATAGAAGGCGGAGAGAATATCAGAAGTTAAGCATGATCCACTGTTGCACTCAACGACGGAACGGTTTCTGTGCGCATGGGTCCCTGTTATAGGAGTGAGCTGAGAGGATTTGTAAGGGAGAACGACAGCCCCCTTGGCACAAGGATCGAACATTGGGCTTTTCAATTTCGAACAGAAAGGAACAATGGTGTACTTGTTTTCTATCAAGGTGTTCCCGCCCGACGACTGGGTTGTTACAAACTCATTCGACGTTGTCGAGTAAGGACGCAAGGCAGCATGGGCCGATATGACAATGCCATCAACTTGACAATATGAATTGGCGATATATGCGCACTTCAGGCATGACCAGAGAATGCGTAGCAGTAGTAAGGGGGGATTAAGCATTCGTTCGCCTCGTGACGCTGACTGGGCACCAGCAGCCTTTCCAGTGACCGGAATGCGTTGCAGAAAATACTGCGATTGGATGCATTTGAAATAGGTGGCCAGTATTCGCGTAGCACAACTTTGCAGCACAAGCTGAATGATGATTCATTGCGGCGCATAAACCGCCATTTCCGCATATTTGAGTGAAATTGAAGTGAAGTGATATTGATAAGAGCGAGACTCAGGGGCAAACTTGCGGCTGGCGGATGCGGTTTTGGCTGGTAAGGGGAGCATGCTAACGTCATTGGCCTGTGCGACATATTGAGGACTCCATGGTCCTCTACACGCAACGATTCGGCCGGAGGATTACAGGCCATTGTAGCTGAAAGACGTAGTTGAGTTTCTGTGTAGGCTCATTGCGTTTCGCTGCTGCGATATGCGTGGATAACCGAATTAGTTCACATCTAGACCTATCCATGAACAGATTCCGAATTCAATGAGTACGTCTATTGGGCAAACTCAAGGGTTCTGGCTTGCCATGGGTCTGATTGGCCCTGATGCGCATCAAGCCTCAGCGATCGAAAGCTGTTGTCGACAATCAACGCTGAAAGCATGGCGAGCCAGTCAGGCTAGTGTACTCAAAAACTTGAAAAAAAAACATGTTCAAGACATCCGAATCTAGTGCCCAGATCCCATCGCGGAGCGCAAGACATGGACAGGCCTGTGTCTAAATTATAAGTGTCTAGGACCAAGACCCAGATGTAGATGTTGATTCGCTTACGGATATAGTTGTTGGAAGTGGCGGGTGCCGACGACTATCAAAAGCAGCTCCCTGATTGAGCAGCCCCATTTTACGTTTTCGTCAGAAGCGCAAATGATGCATCAACATTTTCGCAAACTCGGCATTGATGAACAAATGCCCGTGAAACGAAATAGTCTGGCGCACATGCGATTCTCGAATAGTTCTAGAGGGCTCTTCGACGTCGCAGTACCGGAATTTCCCGATGCATGGCGTCTAGGCGAGCTGAAAACGTCTGTGGAGGCGTTTTCGGCGAACAATTGGTGAGTTGTGATTAGCGTCGCACGGCGGCTGACGACATTGCTTCGTTAGTGACTATAAAATATGACGAGTGATAAATGAGTTTCGACTTGAGTGGTACAACTTACATAACATCTGGGCCGCGTGGACCAGTGATGCTGCTCTCAGCTGCCTGCCTCTTGGGGGCTGAACCTCCATCATGCGATGACGTGCCTGCGTGCGTGTGAGTTGTAAGCAAATAGAGCCAGACCTGTCAATAAAATTCGGAGGGCCGCAGTCCCTTGCACAAGAGTTCCCCTGGCCGACTCGCAGCCTCGTCTCCAGCAATGCTTAACAGAGCCACAAATTTGAAGACGACGGTGCAGAATCGGCTGTTGGGTGGGCCACATTAAGGTGAACCGCTTTGTTTCATGTCCATGAGTCCATGGACGACGGTTTCGATAAGCGATGAGATTGGCGCGGATTTGTTATAACTCAACAGGGTCTCACAGTCCATTGAAGCATGAGGTGGACCGTTGTAGTTGGCAACATTGTCTGCAATACATTAAAGATGCATTGGGGGAACATCTCCGTGGGAGAGATGTGATTCTGGAGCAGACAATCAGGGGCTGACAGCAACTTACTTTGACGCCGTTGGTAAATGATGCCCTGAGACTAATTCAGGCCGTGCCTATACAAGCGATACCTTCATCTGTTCCTGATCGACGCTGATTTCCGAGAATCTGGTCATCGAGTCATCAGCTCGTGTATGATTGATTTGAAATCAGTGTTTCTCGAGGGTTGAGATGTCATTTCAAGTACAAAATATGAAAGTGTCTGTGAGACGTAGCAAGGGAATGACTCAACACGTTCGGCTCGTAAGGCTGCAGCCACGACACCGAGATCAATGAAAAAGCTCTATAAGGAGTCCAAACTAACGATTCTGTTGGGAATTCAGTCGGACATTTCTCATCCCTGAAATGAGATTAAGGTACCTCGGCTGTCAAGTGGCTTGTGGAGCCCAGAAAGAGTATGTGGCTCTACCTTACCTTAGCTAACAGGGAATGAACACCACGCAGCCACTCTCCGCAACCTGAGCGACATCGCTGCTCCACGTCAAGACACAGATGCAATTCCACCAAGTATGAGACTCGACAGAAGAAATTGCAAAGGTCAACTACAAGGCCGTCTTTGCATTCTCGCTGCCTCTGCCGCTGTAAAAGCTCGGTTTCGGTGACGTCATGCCAAGCTAGATGGAAAGAGGCTGTGTACAAAGTACGCGTGATATTTGGCTGCGGCACACAACTTCATTCCTGCAACTCCTCTTTGACTAACGCAAACATACATTGTTCATTTTTCAGCAGCCGAGATGCCTTGGAAGGACCGATTTCAGCGTGTGAAGCAGGAATGGGATAGCATGATATCGCCGCAAGACCCGCAACACCATTTGGAGCAGCCACCGCCGCCGCCGCCGGCTTACACTCGTCCACCGGCGGGTGACCAGGCGTACTGGAGACCGCGGTTCCAGCCTGACGTTCCCGTCACCAACGATTGGGACGCAAAGATTGGAAATGGGCCCGATGGTTGGGGCAACCAGGAGCTGCAGCACTATACCGCGACTCCCGAAAACGCCTTTCAGTAAGTCCGCCCATTGTTTCGTTCTCAAAAGCGTTCATTGTTTCAATGTCTGGCTGACTGGCAACCCGAACAGCACTCCAGACGGCAGGCTCGTTATACGCGCCATCGCGAACAATGCCGCTCCCAGCCCAGAGCAGCGGTACACCTCTGCTCGGCTGGTGAGCCGCCAGAAGCTGGATCGAGACAGAGGCGTGCTGACGGCCGTGATCATTTCTCCTTGCGCCGAAGGCATCTGGCCCGCCTTTTGGCTCCTACCGCAAGAGCCGTTCTCGTGGCCGGTAGACGGCGAGATTGACATTGCCGAGACCTGGAACGGAGATTGTGAAAACAGGTCCTGCCTTCACTGGGGCTTCCACCACGAGCCGCAGAAGCATCGGGTCCTGGGGACCAAGATCCACGACATGCATGCCCGGCCAGTGCGTTACGACTTTGCTTGGGATCAGCCCGGCGGACATGCCGGCCAGGGACGGATGGTTTGGTACATTGACGGCCGGCCGGTCATGAAGGCTGACATTCCAGAGGGCACACGCCCGATGCGGGACATGACCATTTTGCTCAATGTGGCAATGGGAGGCAACGTTTGCGCGGGGAAGACTCCGGCTAATGGCCAGTATGACATGGTGATCAACACGCTCTTTCTGGCGGGAGAGCCAGAGAACGGCGGCTGGAACCGCTTCGAATATGACTGGGCAAATTCTGGCACATCTTTGGGGAACACCTATTGAGCAGCATTGCATCTCGGCAAGGCATTGAGCAGACGAAAGATGGGGTAGTGCGAAGCGAAGATGCACGCGGTACTGGTCGACTGCATTATACTTAAGCGAGAGTGTAGGAGCGAGCGGCTTTTGGAGAGTACAAGAAGACAGCAATTGTACCTACCTTATGCGAACCTCTATCTGGTTGCCGAGGGTGGTTGCCAGGGGCACGCGAGGTAACAGCTGGCAAAACAAGGTGCCTCGACTACCTGTACGTGCCTTGTTCCTGCAGCTGCCCTGCTTTTTGCTTTCCTCGAATTCCCGCTTCAGGAGTGCTCGTTACCCACCTGTTCGACACCATCTTCGCTCTCATCTCCCACGCCTCACCACATCCCATTTTATCATCGTGTGGTGCATCAGCTACGTGTCAGCCTTGGCGCACCTGTCATACCAGCTACCAAGTCGTCTGCTATCCGCGAGACCATGTCAGAATGTATGTCGCGTTGCGGGTCTGCCTCGAGGAGATCGACCTTTTCTCACAACAGTAGCAGTAGAGATGAGCGACGTAGTACAGGAGAACACGTCAGTTCAGCACCAAGGCGAGATGACTGTCCAAGATAGGGGCAAGGCGGTCGCGCTCAGGGAGAAGACAGCAAGTCAGTAGAGGAAGAACGCAGCTTGCCCGTGCCAGGAGAAAAAAAAATGATGGCCAGCAGAGCGACAAGGTGCCAGCCGAGGGAGAAGGCAAGGTAATAATCTTTTCCGAAGACTATCTCAGCCCCGAAGAGGAACCATCCATCATCTTCCCGGAAGAAGCCAAGGTGATGGGCCAAGGACAGAATTCGGGCCTTGTCTACCAGCGCGCCACGTCGGTTCAGATCACCAAGCATTTCGAGAACAACAGCCAGATGTTCTCTGCTCTGCTCGCCAAGGATGATTACATGCTAGTGCAACGTCTCCTGTACGAGATGGAAGCCAAGAAGAAGAAGCCGGCATACTGGTTCATCTACCACCGCGACAACCGCGACGCCATCCTCTGTAGCTGCACGTACCTGCGCGACGCCGTCATCGACGGTCATCAACCAGGGCAAAGGCATGCAGCCTGCCCTCGCAGTGATGATCACGGATCTCTTCACCGTGCCCGAGCACCGCAGAAAGGGCCTGGCAACTATGTTGCTCAAGGCAGTTCAGTCCACCCTAGATGAGGGCGTGGAGAAGAAAGTTGACCTTGGCACCATCCATAGCGGCCGGTACCCTGACTTCTACGACCGCCTCGGCTAGAAGCGGCAGCCTGCGACGCACCTCCGCATCACGGTGGGCACGAACACTCTCGAGTTGCCAGAAAAGCCCAAAATCCTCACGTACACCGGGCTTAACCATGTTCTCCGGAGTCGATGTCAACATGTGCAAGTGTCGTCTCTCGGCCAAGCAGGACAGGGGCAAGGTGCATGCCCAGATTCTGCCCAAGCATAAAATCACGCGCTGGCACGCGGGTCACGCTGCTCTGACGAAAAAGGTCTTACTCAAGCGCAACGACAGGCCGGACGCATGGCTGGGGGGTTGGGCCCAGAATATCCAGACTGATGGTGAGGTGGTGGCCTAGTGGGCGGCCGACTTTCGCTCAGGCACGCTGTATGTTGGCCGGCTGGCTTTGACGCGTCTCAAGGGCTTGGAAAACGAAATCAAGGAAGTGCTCATGATAGCCACCGCTCGAATGAGCTCGCTGGGCTTCCGAGAGATGGTGCTGTGGGAGCCGACTGAGCAGGTTATCAATGAAGCTTCGCTGCTGGTCGACGAGCTGGGGCACAGTGCTCGCTCCCTCGTCGAAGAGCGCTCGGACAGGGTGCCTTGCCTGCGACGAACAAAGGCGAAGAAAAGGATGTCAGCTTGGTAGACGCCCAGTTCTGTTGCTGGATCTAGATGTGTGAGCCACGCTGGTGGAGAGAGTGTGGTAGGGTGAGGTCCCTGGGGGACTGTTGCGACATGAATTGGACTCGCAAGCTGGACGACTGGGTCCAGATTAGTCTTCTTATGTTGTACTGCATGTTTCAGGCATTGTACGACTGCAATTGCTCGTCTCCGAATCCAGTTGTGAAATGCTGTGCCCGTAGTGGTCGGCCTCGGTTGAGCCATTACATCATACATAATCCACGATGCTCGAAGCTCTCGCCAATCGAGTCCTGCAACGGTCGCCTCTGCCGAACCCCGCCCCCCACCAGAGCTCCGAAGACGTCAAGACCCCTCCATGACAGCATCTATCAGTCCCCGCCACCCCATGCCGGAGCCGTTTCCGGCTTCTTTTTTGCACTTGATCCTCCAACTCTCCATCTTCCGTGACCCGAGCTCTCTCCCGAACCACATCTCCATCCCCGTACAAAGCCCTACGATCAGCATTGCGCGGCAGCAGCAACTTCACAGCTCGCACCTCTCCAACAGCTGCTCAACGAGCATTGTCTAGCAACGGCACGCAGCTCCACCGCCCGCGGCACTACCTCGCAACGCAACCACCCACCATGTCGACCATGCCAGCGACCCACGGCCACAGCGAGGCCTGCTGCAACATCCCGCCCATTGTGTCGCACGGCTACAAGCCCAAGGGCAAGTATGAGCAGCTTGGCGACTACAAGACTTGTAGGATACCCCCAAGCCTGGGGCGTTTGAGAAGCTCGTGACGGATTGACTTGCTGACGTTGCGGACTGGCAAGACGTGACCGGCCCTTCGGATGCCACCAAGGCCATCGTCCTCGTCTTTGACATCTTTGGCTTCTTTGACCAGACGGTCCAGGGCGCCGACATCCTGGCCTACGGCGACGACAAGCAAAAGTACAAGGTCTTTATTCCGGACTGGTTCCACGGCAAGCCTTGCCCCATTGAGTGGTGAGTAGACGATTGACTCGGCAAGTCGTCGACTGCGAGATACTAGCCATTGTCAGGTACCCTCCCGACAACGACGAGAAGAAGAAGAACCTCGACAAATTCTTTGGCCAGTATCCGCCTCCCAAGGTTGCCGGCCACCTCCCCGGCTATGTCAAGGCGCTCAAGGAAAAGAACTCGTCCATCTCCAAGTTTGGCATCCTAGGCGTACGTCCTGCTTCTCATGCACAGACCACAAACAGTGGAAGTCCTGCTAACACGGCATCAGATGTGCTGGGGCGGCAAGGTCATCACCATCGCCACCAAGGCTGACACCAACCCCTTCTCCATTGCGGCTTCGGTTCACCCTGCCATGGTGGAACCCGCCGACGCCGACGACATCACAATCCCCTTTATACTTCTGGCCTCCGGGGACGAGCCCGCCGACGACGTCAAGAAGTTCGAAGACCGTCTCAAGGTGCCCAAGCACGTCGAGATCTTCAAGGACCAGATTCATGGCTGGATGGGTGCTCGCGGTGACCTGAAAGACGAGCACATCAAGGCAGAGTATAAGCGCGGGTACCAGACTGTCCTGGACTTTTTCGCCAAGCACTTTTAAACGTGTTGAGGTCAAATCTCGATGAAGTGAGAGGCTCAAGGAGGAAAGTGGCGGGATGAAGTATTCAAAAGGTTTTAGCTATGCCCATCTAAAAGTCCCAAATGGAAAATATCCCATCTTTAGGAATTCCCTGTTGCGCCGTTCGCCGCCGAATGCAGTCTAATCACCAGTCGCTATGCGCGCTTTTCAATATCATCATGACTGTAAGGTCTGTAACCCCTTGCTTGCGGCCTCGGTCCTTATTGATTCGCCGCCCGTACCGCCTCGGCATTGTCCAGCACCTGGTCCATCGTCAGGTGGGTAAACGGCCGAGCCATGTCGGCCTCACCGTTAGCGGGTCCCTCGTACGTCTCGCCCCAGCGCACGGCCGTGCAGATCATGTAGTCGTCGAGCATCCACTCGAGCTGCATGTCCACGTCGTCGACCTTTTTGCCTTGAAACCAAATCTCAGAGGCGCGGTCCTCGGGTGGCGTCTCGCCGGGGGGCGCGTAGTAGCGCAGATCCAGCTCGTGGAGCCACGAGGCCAGCAGGGCGTCGCCCGTCATCTTGACGTAGGCCTCGCGCAGGCACCACAACGTGTAGAAGTAGGCGAGCAGCTGGTCGGAGCGGCCAAAGGGCAGGGTCTTGAGGCGGGCGGCCTCGCTAGGGGAGAAGACCTCGTCGTGGATGGCGACGTAGTGCGACCAGCCGTCGGCGGCGATCATGGCGTGGTCGCGGGCACGGCGCTCGGGCGGGCAGACGACGTCGACGCCGATGCTGGTGCCCGGGGGCGGCATGTGGACGGCGAGCAGGACGACGAGGCCGGCCTGGTGCGAGACGTTGAAGAGGAGCGGCTCGGAGCCATCGGGGCGCACAAAGACGGGCTTGGTGCGGGCGTCGCGCGTCCATTGGGCGGCGTCCCAGGCCACGCCGCAGTAGGAGCTGATGGCGAGGCGCTTGAGCAGCGAAGAGCCGAGGGCGAGCTTGGCGTCCTTGACGTAGTAGTAGCGGAGGACGTCGGCCTGCTCCTGAGGCGTGAGGAGGGCGAGGGCGCGCGGTGCCTGGGCAGCGGAGGTCAGCCCGGAGCTCGAGCGGCAGCTAACGGAGACTTGTTGGACTTGCACTTACCACGGTCGGCAGATCCTTCGTCTCGTTGGCCTCGGGCCACAGGTTGCGTGTGTCGAGCACCCACTTGACGACTCTCGTCGAGGCGCTCATCGGCTCGCTCTGGCTACCCATTGCAAACGTCGCTTGGGGGTATCTTTACTTGCGGAAGCTGAAAAGGGCACGCAGGAGCGGGCGGTCCGACTACGACCTTGAACGGCTTGATACAGCGGCAGTCGTCGTACTGGTGGGCTGGGCCGTGGGGTGACCAGGGGGGCGGGAGCGCGTGCTGCAGGTGGATGGCTTGTGGTGTGAAGGTTGTGGATGTCGTATGAGTAAGACGGGTCTTTTTTTTCGCCTCGCAGTGAGTGAGTGAGACAAGGAGTCGGATGAGACTGATGGAGTCAGGGAGATGTTGTGATGCTCTTTTCTTTCGAATCCAAATCAAAGGTCGTAGCGGAGCGTATTAATAGGCCCTCAGAGTCGCCAGCTCGCCCGTCGAGTGCTCGTGGCCGCTGCGCGAAGAGCCATCGCGATACGCCTTCGCGATGCGCGAAGATGCCCACCAGGTGGTGAGCGGTAGGTACAAGTTACAAGCTCGCCTCCGAAATGGGCCCTCCACCACCACGACGTCCCGCGACCACCCGAATGCACGACCACCCGACGACGCGAGCACAACGCGAGGAGCGGTTACAAGAAACATTCACGAGAAATCACGGCAACTTTCACGAAAGTGAACTACTCGGAGCGGTACCGCATGCGCACTGACAATGTCGTTTTTATCTGTGTCAGCGTATGCCTGAATCCCGTGCGCTGCCCAATCGCCAACATGATGCAACCAATCTCAAAACACCTTGGCTCCAGAGTTGTCATCCGCCCTGTCCGGCCAAATCAGCTCAACCATCGTCCTCTAAAGGGCCGTCATGATCCGCCTCTGTCCAGTCCATCATGTCCACCGCCCAGGCCACGTCCTCTGCCAACCCCCTCGACATCTGGTCGTACGGTTCCACGCCAACGCCGCTCCAGCCGTCGACTCCCATAGAGCGCAGTGTCTCTGCGGCCAAGAATAGCTCTGGTGTTGCATCGTCGTAGTCGACGTCCAGCTTGTCGTCAACATCCAGCTTGTCGTCGCTGGGCCTGGAAGTGGTAGGGAAGGAAGGCCGCCGAGCAAGGGGAGGAGCGAGGAGAGGAGAGGCAGGCCAGTGCGTGGGAGAAGAAGGAGATGGAGGAGGATCGAGGACAGGAGACCTAGGCTGGTACTCAGGAGACTCGGGACGGTACTCAGGTGACTTGGGCCGGTACACAGGAGACTCAGGCTGGTACGCTGGAGACTCGGGCCGGTACACAGGAGACTCGGGCCGGTACGCCGGAGAAGACGTGGAAGGAGGAAGAGGAGGAGCGAGGACAGGAGAGTCCGGCCGGTAAGTAGGAGAAGGAGGAGGAAGAGCGTAGGCTGCGGATGAAGGACCGTAGGAGGGTGAGTAAGGCAGGTAGGCAGGTGAAGACCCGAGGTAGCCAGGAGACGTGTGGGCGTAGTTTGAAGAGCCCGAGCTAACGCTCGTGCTCATGACCGGACGAGGCGTGGTAAAGTCGTACGTATCCCGACCCCAATCCCTCACTCTTGGAGCGGCAGACCCGTGCGCATCTCGCTCTCTGTCGGTCGAGCGGAGCGGAGGCGCGCAGAAAAAATCGAAAGCCTCGAGCCTCGTCCTGCTTTGGCGACAGAAAGTCCCGAACGTGTCTTGCTCACTGCTCGTCCAGCCAGAACTGGGAACGCCATTTTCCCACCAATGCATGATGGAGCCAGACATCTTGACAGGATTTCCTGCTTGGTGAGTGTCAGGCCGATTCATAGTAACGGCAGACGTGCAGCCAAGCTCACTGCGAATGAAAAAAGTAGTTGAGAGAGTAGAAACACCACGGTCGGTTGTGGCTACGTCGAGGAAGATGTGGGCGAGTGTATGAGTCGGGCGAGCGTGTGTGTATTGTGACGCTGAGTAGCTATGCCAGTGTTGTGTCGAGAAGCGGAAGTCACTGAAATCCCTGTACTTGATAGATGGGCCAAAGCAGGTGAATGGGTAGATGAAAGGTAGGGAACACCGAGTCCTGGTACAAGGTGGGAAGTCGCAGCTATATACCGAACATCTGCCAGCAGATCACTCCCAGAAGGCACCCTCTCTCTGCTCTACAGACCAGTGCACGCTAAGAATACAAACTCTGCTAGTAAAGGTACGAACAAGCCGGGCGAAGAGGCGCAGGATCGCATCGTCCGGGGCTGGAATTGCAAATGTGCCTTTGCGAAGTTTATTCCGTCGCGTAGACATAGTCTCAACGAGCATCAGGGCGTCTACGACGGCATCATGCCATCGAAGAAACGCCAGGCTTGATGGAGAGTACAAGCAACAAACAAATCCAAGTTGGTAGCCAGGCAAGGCAGGCCGACTCGTCCGTAACCACAGCATGGGTGACACCCAACTTGAAGGAAGCGGGAGGATATCATCCGGCAACACTGCACCCGCTGTTAGGCTCTCTTAGCGCTCCTGCTTGTGACAGGCTTTTTGCGATAAATAGAGTGATCGTGAAAGCTGGCCGATCATTCGGCGACTCGCAAACCTGGGGCTCTAACATCGCGAATAAAAGGTTGCTCAATGATATAAGGCTGCCAGAGACTCGGCTACGCCCCAGCAAGCTTCAGGGACCGGTCCAACGAGGGACCTTACAACTGGCCCAGTTCAGCTACTAGTCTGAAAATATGTCAGCGCTGGCGATGCGTTTTCTTGCCGAACCTTGCTGCTTTTGCAGCTAAGACAAACTTTGTCCCACGGAAGTCGCAGCCCGTCACGTGGCGCCACAAAGGCAGAAGAAGCAGTCGTGCTTTACACTTTGCGCAAGCCCAGGTACGGCTTGGAAGAGGACCATCTGGGTCCTGGCCTACCAGCTGCTCCCAAGCCTGTTGAAAGCCTGCGCGCCTTTGTGAGCGAAGCGGAGGCGGCAATCTCCGCCTACTCGACCGACGACCGACTTTATTGCGACCAACTGCGGGTCCGTTCATATCTACTACCTTTGGCCTACTTGCAGCTGATTTTTGCGTTCTAGTATTCCAGCCTATGACAGAGCAGCGCGAGGAGCGAGAACCCCGGTGGAATATATGCCGTATTCTGCTTCGTATAAGCAGTTTGGTCTATGTATCTATAGCCCTTACATGCGCTCCGACTCTCGTGAACAGCGCTATTGCGGGGAGAGCAGAGGCACCCGTTAACATCTCGCCAGCCATTCGAAAGTAGGAATACAGGACGGCGTATGTTATGATGGGCGCTCTTCTCGGAGATGGTATTTTCAGCGGGGTGGCGACCTTCCCCATCTGCCAAGTGTTTAGTATCTTTCAAATCCCCGCCCACACAATTCCCACATTTACCCGGCTTCGCCGTCTGTGCCTTATCGGCAGGAACCTGATGTATACGCTAGCACCAAGTGTACTTGAAGAGCAGAAAGGCGCCTTACCACCTGCCGAGGGACCAGGCGCAGGGCCAGGAGTAGGGGCAGAAGCACTAATCTCAGAAGATGTAGTCTCCGCTGCTGCGAAGGGCTCCGCGACGCACCCAGCAAGGCGACAGAGCCACTACACTAAGAAACCTAACGGCAGTTCGATTATGATACCGGTCTGATAGTTTGTCGCGCTTGAGATGCGTTTTCTAGCGACGCGTGGCCGGTCCTAGCCCCGTTGCGGCGTTGTCAGAACTCGCTTCAAAAAAGCTGTGGCTTGCCCCGTAAAGTTTAGCATCACAGCCCCTTGGGACCTGACGTCCGTGGCAGTACGCACCAGCCGGTGTATTTGTTACAATATTGCAGTCTGTCACAAAAGCACTAGGAAGATTGAGAAGTAGAAGTTGCTAGCCCGCCGTGACCAACACGCGCTTTATTCATTTGGCCGACGAGTACGCTCTTGCGGTTTTGGACGCTTAATGGTGCAAATACGTTGATTCCTTATTTACCGTTTGGGTAACGATGGCTAGGGATCTACACTCTGCTTTTATATCGGTTTTGTAAAATATATACTGTCCGTCCCTGTGTAGCTTTGATGCACCTTTCCTATTACATACAGGGATCGCAGATTTTCTGAGTTATTAGCTCAAATTTTGCTATTAAATGAGAAGCAGGGGACTCTACTTACGGGAGCTGACGCAACCGAGGTAACGCACAGAATATCAGCGATGGGATCTAAATGAAGCACGTTAATAGAAGCCTAAACCTTTCATCCTTGAGTACGCACTAAGACAAAGTTCTGCTGCTGCTGCATCGCAAGCAGCGGTTTCTCCCGCGAGCGCGCCAATGCATGCTATGTTGTATGATTGATCAGCCTTGGCTCAAATGGAAACCTTCCCAGAGTTCGACTCACCGACCCAATCACAGCCATCAGTCTGCATGGCGTTGACATAGTTTGCAGCCGTGTCGTTTATGTTCTTCAATGTAATTGCCGATGGGGCTGCGGCGGCAACGACCGCGAGAAATGGGAGGATGATTGAATGATGCATATCGACGAGTGTAAGAGTGTAATCTTTCCTAATATTCTGGAACTGAGTTGATGTAGTGATGAAGAGATATTAGATGAGAGTGGCGGGATATGATGCCCTTTTAATACTGCTATTCAACTCCCATGAAATGTAATATACTACTGTACTCATCTACATTGATCTCTGTGATGAAGTGCCAGACTTGTACGATGTCTTTGTTGATGTAACTTGAGCGTCTGTGCTTACACGCTACATTGAATCCTTCTCCACCATCTAGAAACACATCTCCGCGGACACGATGATGTCTCGAATCATCGGATAGCCAATGACATCCTCCAGAATTGACTTGCATTGGTAGAACGGACGTGATCCTTCCTTATCCCTGCCAAAGCTTCGTTGCCTTTCCTGGCCTGCCCCGTTCTCGAAGCTGGAGCAGCAAGCTCTGCCTGGCAGATTAGGCAGTAAGGTGGAACGGCCTTCGGTCAGGCTATACTAGTTCTGACGGCTCTGGAATGTGGAAGTTTATACGACTCCATCGTGTCAAACTCTATTTAATATCAGGCCAGCAACCCACGTGCCATATTGTTCCACTCCAAAAGAAGACTTGGACGGTTGCGCTAAGGCTATCGAGAGAGGTGAGGTGTCGGGAAGATCTGTGTCGAGTCCTTGTAGCGATTATAAACGATGCAGTGTTGACCCGAATCTTATGCGTACATGTACACTGTATCATCTTCGCCAGTTACAGCAGGACGCAAAGAGTTGAGAGTATGGCCATGCAGAGCCAAGCGCGGGGTACTTTTCTAAAAACGGCAGTACTAATTGGAGTTGGCTCAGAAAGCTTAAAACTCGCTGATGCGCAATTTTGCCGCTAAGAAACAACCTATATGCGAATGGCACGATAACTATCATCGCAGGTGGGTATGTCCTCTGTCGCGCTATCGCAATGACTAGATTGACGTTTTACAATCCACTGCGCATGGAAATTTGCTCATATCAACGTAGTTGAGCGTTGTCTAAACAATTGCCGAACCTGGGGTCAGCTCACTGCCGGTGCCGGTATCCGGGTCTTCCCCACTGCTACTACGGGGCCGCTCGTCCCTCTCCCGTCGATGCGCCGGCTATCGCCGCCCTCGAGACTGCTCCCCGACTCCCCTAATGATGAAGATGAGAACGATACGACCAACTATCTGAGCGGGGTTGACCACCACGATAAGGTTGTTACTACAACGAAACAGATTATTACGATGGCATGGAGGCCTGTATATGTAGCCACGATAAAGACGACGACGACGATAAAGACCATAGAGACGATAAGAGAGATAAAGACAGTACCTATAGAAACTATAGAGACGATGAAAACGATAAGATCATATGACGAGAGCCGGCACAACGGGAACAACAAGGACATGGCCGACATCGCCCCATCTCTTCCCCACCCTCAAGCACGAGGATCGGATGACTGACGTCAATTCCCCCCCTGGATCCCCAGATTCCCCAGACAAGCCGACGAGGATCACGAGCGGCCACGAGGCCCACGCTCGCCCTCCCTGGCCCCGCTTCCGCCCCCAACCAGTCGCCACCATCGCAGATACGGCAGCATGAGACCATTCCGAACTCGACGCCGGATACGTAACGAGTATCTCACGAACGACCCCCGGATAAGTCGGCAAGCTACTAGGAGAAAGTGGGACTAATGCCTTACTGCCCGATATACCTCCTTTCAGATATACGAGCCTCAGGCTGACAAGCCGTTCCAGTCACATCGTTTGGCAAAATCACAGAGGCTGGAAGTCAAAACTCCCCGTGGCTCGCAAACTTATCGTAAGTCTCGGCATTTGTGAATGTGACCCTCGCAAACTGCTCCATGGCCTGTTGAAGGTTCGTCTTCGAGTACCTCCTGCTCTGACGCACCTCCAGCCTGGACGACTCGGGTGATATTGTGCTGCGTTGAAAAAAGGGCGCGGCTCAGAAGAATGGAGCAACAAGCCGCAGTGTGGCAGGAACAGGGAGGCGCGGGAGCCGACGGCAGTGAAGACCATGAGAATCGCGCCAGTTGCTCGTACAGAGTGCGTGAAGAAGATATCCGATTCACCCTGCCAGAATATATGTGAAGACAGGGGAAACCCGTGGGTTGTCAAGCATCTTGCTACTGCGCGACGACCAAGTTACTCTGCGGAGCCCGCCCATAATCTGTTTTCCTCCTACGCCCTGCTTTGCGCAACTTACAGTTACTTCGTCAAAACGCCATCGCGACTGGAAAAGACGACTGTAATCAAGCCAGCACCCAGAGCTTTACTTCACAGCTTCCTTGAAAATGTCTACCAGTTCTATTCTTCGCTGTACCCAACGCCGATATCTAGCATGCCCCCCAACGCCTAGACTTCCTCAAGGTCCACGCGGACCGCTCTACTCATCCTCCTCGCCGTCGCTGGGCGCATCGAGCGACAGCAGGAAGACTCGATGGCCTTTCTTGGGCTTGTCCCCCGTTTTGGCAGACTCTTGAGCCGACTCCTCAGCCTTGTCTTTGGCTTCTTTTTCTTCGGCACTCTTCTTGTCGGCGTCCTTGTCTTTGGTTGTGTCGACGACGCCGTTCTCCAACTTGCCGATGGTCTTTACGGCCCTGCCATCGCCATCGAGGTCGACGACCACGTCTACCTTGTCGAGGCTCCCGTCCTCGGTGTACGTCCACATCTGCTTCCACTCGCCACGCGCCAACGCCGTCACGACCAGCGAGCCGAGCACACCCGGGACGAGGTACAGCAGCGCCGGCTGGCCTTGTTTGAAAATAAGGAGCATGGACAGCGTGGCCAACATCCCCAACAAGTAGCCCACCATGGACGCGTAAAAGTACGGTTTGGGGAAGTCGGCCGCAGCCAGTTCGACGGGGAGCGGTTGGTATCGCCTGAGGAACAGGGCGCCTCGCGTCCACAGGCCATCCCCCCACTTGCCCTTGACATTGACGTAGCGAGCCTTGACCTCTTTGTGCTTCGTCTCGCTTCTCTTCACCACTTGGCCGGAAGCAGGCTCTGTTTCGACAATCGTTAGATCAGTAGACTCGTACTTGACCTTGCCCACGTAGTGGATCCACAGATCAAGCCGCAGTGCCCACCCGATCAGCATGCCTGGCACGACAATGTCTCCCAGACCCAGGATGCTCTTTCTCGAAGCAGCCTCGAAAGTCAGTTTGATAGGGACCTCGAGCTTTGTCGCCACAGTGACCATGTACGGGCTACAGCTGCGGTAAGCACGTGTATGATTTTACAGACTTGATCAGGGAAACTCACGTGTAAAACACCATGTAAATGTCGTAGAAGAAGAGGCCAATCAGCACCAGCGAACCAATTAAAAAGTCGGTGGGTGACAGAAGCAGAAAAGATCCATAGCACATGCCGTATCCCAGCATATTGGAAAGAAAAGGCGACTCGGTCGAGAAGTAGACGAGTGCAGTTGCCAGCGACAGCAGCAGGGCCATCATGTGGGCAAACTTGATCTTTGCCTTTTCTTCAAAGACGCCATGCACAAAGAATTTGATGACCCAGTGCCTCGTCAGGAGGCCACGAAGCTCCCAAGCCGCCTTCCGCGCTCGCGCCGAGTACGCAAACACAGACAACGGTCCTGGGAGCGGGTTCGTCTCCGCCGCAACTCCCTCTACGGCGTTGCCCGCGTCGTCGCAGACTGCCACGGCCTTGGTCTTCTGGTCGACCTTTCGCAGCGACCCGTCGCGGCCGCGCCAGAATCGCGGAAAGACGACGGACGTGCCCAGCTCCATACCGTGCGCGTACAGGGTCAGCAGGCTGGCGACGGACATGGTGGACATGTACCACCGCAGGACCTTGTTCAGCAGGGCTGGGTCCTTGAGCCACTGGATGAGGTAGTACAGGCCGATGAGCATGGCCGCGGCGATGAGCGGGAACATGATGGCGTCGGTGAGCTCCAAACCCTGCGAGAAGCGCTCCTCGTCGTTGTCGGCGTCGTCCTTTTGGCCCGGCTTCTTGCTTTTGGTGGGCGATGCCGAGGGCGGTCGGCGCAGGGCGGCATGGGAGCCCAGGTAGATGATGCCCATGGCGCCGGCGAGTAACTTGAGCTCCAGCACCATGAAGTCGAGGTTCTGGATGAAGCCGAGCGCAGTCGACGGAGCCTCAGTGCCGTTGACGGTGGCGTTGAGCCCCTGGAGGATGCCCTCCGCGGAGCCCAGCGCGGTCGAGTTGGCAGCCATGTTGCGCGGCGTGCTGGTGGTGTGTGGTTGAGGTGCAGATTCTCGCAGCTTATCGCAGCCTAGATGCGCTGAAGCCTGAGCACGGTCAAGTAATTTGCGCTTTCACAGACCCATGCAGAGGCAATCAGAAAAGGCCACCTTGTACAGCAAGAAAGATCCGTGCGAGTATACCCTCAGAAAAGAAAAGGCCGGTGAAACCAATACCGCGTTGCACACTGCGAAAGAACGAAGACAGTTTGAAAGTTCCGTGGCGTTGAAACTGCCGACTGGCGTACGGAGCTGTCGTTGAAGTTCCACAGGGGTCCGTTAGCGGGGCTCGTGGTCTCTTAACAGGTGGCCAATGGCGATGCCTGCCGGCCACGCCCGCTTGTGGCGCCCTCTGAGGCTGGAGGTGTCAGCCTCGTTCATCCCACCTTCATTTTCGCAGCAACTCGCAACAACATCGTCATCTGCGCCGCGACGAACGAGACATCCAGGGCAATTCGAGGGCAAAGCGCGCCCAGCTCGCCCAGCATGACGACCAACATTGTCCTGGAGACCACCATGGTATGTACCTGTCAACAGCAGCGCATCTGCTGGTAAGCCTGCTAACGTTCGACACCCAGGGCCCCATCACCCTCGAGCTCTACACCACGCACGCGCCCAAGACGTGCAACAACTTCACGACCCTGGTCCGCCGCGGCTACTACAACGCCACCATCTTCCACCGCATCATTCCCAACTTCATGGTCCAGGGCGGCGACCCCACGGGCACCGGCCGCGGGGGCGCCTCCATATACGGCGACAAGTTCGCCGACGAGATCGACCCGGCCCTGCGCCACACCGGCGCCGGCATCCTCAGCATGGCCAACGCCGGGCCCGACACCAACGGGTCCCAGTTCTTCCTGACGCTCGCCCCGGCCCCCTGGCTCGACGGCAAGCACACCATCTTCGGCCGCGTCAAGCAAGGGCTCAGCACGCTCAAGCGCATGGGGCTTGTGCCCACGGGCGCCGAGGACCGGCCCGTCGAGGACGTCAAGATTGTGCAGGCGCGCGTGGTCGAGGGCGAGGACGACTTGTAGAGAGATTTGGATACCTGCGAAAAGCGCAATTGGGCTTGCATAACGGAGTTGGGGCGTTGCGGCGGGTCTTGAAGCTACACGGGCTGCTGAGGCCGGGATTCATGTTAATCACGATAAAACGTTGGAAAATCTCCAGGATGTTCTATTTGTGCATCCTCGTCGTTACCTAAACAAAGAAGAAATTCACACTCCAGACGCCGTGGACCTGTTTGCCGTCCGTGGATGCTATGGTCTCCCCCTTCGCCCTTTTAAATAGCCAAATCCGGCCGCTCATCCGATGCAGTGAGGTTGCGGGAAAATAATACAAATGTCAAAAGAAAAGGAAAATGTCAACGGGGGACGATATGACTGCAAACGACCTGCTTCTGCTCTCAAGGTCATGTGATTATCAAGCCGGGCTGTGCCCATCTGCAGGCTTGGCCGCAGCTGAACTGACCGAGGAAGCTGTGGTTTGAGAGTCGTTTCCAGAAGGCTTGTTCACGTTGCCTCGATAGGCAACGGTTTTGGGCTTGAACTGTGCCCCTTATTTGCGCCAGGGCATGCTGTGGCATGTGACACGCCCAATCGCTTCACCAATTACTTGGCCGGCGGTGAGGACAAGGTTCCTGACGACTCCGACTCTGCGTCGGCATCGCGTCCGTTCTTGGAAACAGGCGAGCTCGTTACGGGCTTGGCCGCCTTGACCTTTTTGAGAGGACTCCCATCCTTGTGCGCTGGCTTCGACGACGCCCTGTTGGGCGTAAGCCTGGGGGTGCCCGCCTCGTCCAGCTTCTGCTCCTGGCTCAGCAGGGACGATGTCTTGACCTTGTCCTTCTTCAGAGTCGGCTTGGACTTGAGGATGACCTTTTTGTTCATGCTGGTGGGCTTGAGCTTCTTCTTCCTGTGGCTGTTGTCCGAGTCACCGTCATCGTCACTAGCGGCGTCGCGTTTTCTCGGGCTCGAGGCGCGGGAGCCGGGCGCGGGCGTGGCCTTTTGCGAAGACGGTGGCGTAGAGTCGTGCTGCGAGCCGCCGTTGTTGAGCTTTTGCGCCGCTGCACGGCTGGCGTTGCGTCCACTGTTGCCGATGCACGACCCCATGTGATTGTTCAGTCGAGTGACCAGGATGCAGCGCTTGCACTTGCTGCACGTGGCCGACGGGAACGAGAGCACGTTCGGGGGCCGCTGCTCCGGGAGAGGCGAGTCGGCGCCGTCCGACTTCATGTCCTTTTTCTTCTTTCCCCGGCCCGGACCCGGCGCCACCCAGCTCTGGCCGTAGATGTCGCACCCGGGCTTGTCTATGTACGGGTGCTTCTTGCAGTAGATGACGGCCGGGTCCGGTTTTTGGGCTCCCTTGCCGTCGGTCGGGTATAGCAGTCGCGGTAGGTGGCATTTGGGGCAAATGATGTCCCGCGTGGTCTGGAGCGGGTTCCCCTTGAGGAGGACCCGGCCATCCTCGTAGATGGCAGCATCGGTTTCGACTCGGACTTCGGGCTTGGAATCGGGCGTCGAGCTGTCAGAGGCATCGGAAGCCAGCTTCTCGACAAGTATCGCGGCCGTGTTCGCCTTGGCCGTCTTCTCTTCGCGGTGCGTCTTCATTAACAGGTCCGAGAGGACGTTGTAGAGCACGTCGTCGAGGATGGCGTGGGCCTAAACAAAACGTGTCAGCGCATCTGTCAATGTCGCCACGGTGCCCATCCCCTCGGCCTCGGCGTCAATGGGCTCCCCGTGCAAAGAGACGAGCGACGGGGTCGGGGCCCGCGACGCGGACAGCTTGGGCCCGCCCAGGGAGAACTCACCAGCTTGTCCATGTTGCCGGCATCGTCACGAGCACGGATAACCCCGGCCCGCCCCGTGGATGAGTTCATGGTGCCTCCTTGCCCGGCCAGAAAGGACGCCCCCCGGAAAAAAAGGTGTCCTGGGAGGTGAGAGGCTGAGGCTCTGTCGGCTCTGTGTAACTGCAGTCGTGTGAGGTGATGCCGACCAGACCCGGGTGACAGGGTGGAATTAAGGTATCGACCGGGGAAATCTGACAAGCGCGGCTGCGACTGGCTGGCCGGTGGTGGTGGATAGTGGATAAGGGTGGGTGTGGTGTGTGGTGCTAGCTCGTGCTGGTGCTGGTGCTGGAGATGGTGGACCGTACTCGTAGCGCCGCCGACGGCAAGCAGCGCAATGGTCTCGAGACGGGGAGAGTCGCTTGAGCTCACGGGAAGCGTGCAGCGAATCCGTCACCTTGGTCGTCTTGTCTTTGGCAACAAAGGCTGAACCCGCAGAGTCGAAGCTCGGATGCGCACTGATTCAGCCCAAGCGCATTGGACAGAGGGAGTCCCGGCGCAGCCAAACAGCGCGGCTTTGGAAAAGGGTTGCTTTGAGCAGGAAGAGAATTGGAAACGACGCCAGTCCTGTTTGATGCTCGAGCCAGCACGGGGGGTCCGAGAGGGAGGATGAGCATTGCTATCTGCGCTGGATCTCGGAAAAAATAATGGAAGCGAGGCGGCTCCCAGCGGGTGGCTAGGCACCTACCTATTACAGTGCAAGAAACCCCCCTTAAGGTACGCCGCAGTGCTTCTACAGTGGATGAGTGGCACTGGAGCTCACCACAGAATGTGGATAGGCCGGGTCCCTGAATCAGCACACGCCACAGCATCAACAAAGCCGACGTCATTTTGCCAGAGCAGCAACATTTGTTTTGTTTTCTCGGTAACGATACCTCGAAGAACGGAGCAATGGCAAAGATTGGCAACAAGGAGACAAGATTAATCACGTCAAACATGCACTTCGTATTACCTCCGTACGTGCACCGTAAATGATGTGGTATTTCAAGAGCCGGCAGCCCGCGTGTGTCCACTTCTGCAGCAAGCAGGCCAAGGGAGCCCAGCCCACCCCGACCGATCCTCAGGGCTGGGCTCGGCGCGATCAGATCAGACCCCTGGCAGCGTACCGCAAGCTTCAAGCTTGCACTTTCACAGCCCGCCACAAGCCCTTTGTTTCCTCCTACACTACCACTTCATCACACCTCGTCCAATTCCCCTGCCGCCGCTGGCTGCCCGCCGGCCATGTCACTCCCTACCAGCAAGCCCCCGGGCGCGCAGTCCTCGATCCGCTCGTTCTTCCAGGCCAGGGCCCCAAAGTACGCGCCTCCTCCGACCTCGACGACGTCATGCGACATCAATGGCACTCTCCCAGCGCCCCAGCAGCCGCAGGAACAAGAAGAACCCGTCGTCTCCCCTCCGCAGCCCTCTGTCGACGCGCCCATCCCGCCTCCAACCGCGACGCTCCCGCGCGAAGCCGCCATCCGCCCCGTCGCGGCCGCCGACACGCCTGCCCTGCGGCGCATCAACGCCCTGCTCCTGGCCGTCAGCTATCCCGACTCCTTCTATCAGCGCGCTGCCGACCCGGTCGCGTCGGCCCGCATCTCTCGCGTCATCACTTGGGCACACAATGGCGAGGAGCCCAAGGTCGTCGGCGGCATCGTCTGCCGTCTTGAGCAGCAGCACCCCGGCGCCGCGACGCAGAACCTTTACATTCAGTCGCTTTGCCTGCTCTCGCCGTACCGCGGCATGGGCTTGATCAACGCGGCGCTGGACAACATTGTCGCCACAGCAGTCGCAGATCCCAACCTGGACGTCAAGACGGTCACGGCACACGTGTGGACGCAGAACGAGGAGGGACTACACTGGTATGAGAAACGGGACTTTACGCGCCAGGAGCCTGCTCTCCAGGGATACTACCTCAAATTGCGGCCCAGTTCTGCGTGGCTCGTCCGGCGCGATGTCAATGCCTCGGTCCGGAGCTCGCTGCCGTCTGCATCAGCGCCATCTGCAGCCCCTCGAACGGTCGCAGCCAGCACCACGGCGGCCATTGTCAACCTCCCTCCTCCGCCCCCGCCTACACCATCTTCGGGCCCCAACAGCAGCGCCAGCACCCCGCCGCCGGGGCTCCTCAGGGGCCAGTCGTTCCAGACGCAACGGGCCGAAACCGAGTGGAACGACCTTCCCGCAGATATGTCCCCCGGGCTTTTGGGTCCGCCCAGGAGACCTGGCAGCGAGCCCACGTCCGGCGCGAGCTCTCGGAGCAGCTCCACGGTGCGCAAGAAGAGAGACCGGTCGTATCCAGCTGCTGCTTTCGGCAGTTGAAAATGGGTAATTGTGGAACTAGACCAAAAAGAATAATGCATAGACGAGTAATGACGGGGCAGGTCAAGCAATAAAGGGGAAGGGGAGCCTGCTTCTTACGTAGGCAGTAACCCTATAATCAAAAGCCTATTATTAAGAGCTTGAATTCTGCCGAGTGACCGTGTGCCAGATTCTCGCCAAGCGCACGAATGCTCCTGGAATTAGTGATGCCTCTTGGAGGTAGCATGTCATGTTTCATTTACAAAGTACTTGTTACATATACAATTTTGTCCTCATACAAACGCTCAAAGGGACTCCTCACGCAACCAATTTAGCGACTCTTACCGCTTCCTCATCCACCAGATAGCTGCAATCGCGGCGAGGCCGATAGCAGCACCCACGGCCAGTGTAGTCGTTGACACTGCAGAATCCTCTGCTATGGGTTGGTTAGCACTCTGAATTACACCTCGCTGATGGCTTCACGTACCGGGTTTCGGCATCGCATCCATGGTGCGCTTGATATCCTTCCTAAGGTCCCGGAGGAAGTCTCCAGGCTTCTCCATGCGCTGGGCCACGAGTGCGATCAGAGCCGCTCCGACGCCACTGCCATCCTTGGCAATGCCGATTCGAATCTTCTTGGCACCGGCCGGGCCGATTCCGTCAATCACAGCCAGCGCCTCGTGGATCATGTCTCTGAAGAAGGGGTAGTGCTCGACCAAGCTACCATCAACACCAACGTCGAGGATGTCCTCTTCAGGGTCGTCCAACTTGCCCGACTTGATGGCCACGGCACCAATGGCTACAGCAGACAACCTCGCCGCGCGACGGGCAACGGCGTTGGCAACCGCCTTGAATGTCTGAGCATCCTCCAGAGACGGGTTGTAGATGTGGAGGGTGTTCTCAAGCTCCTGCCGCAGGGTCGACAGCTCGGGGCTGTTATCCGTGGCTGCCACCGACATAATGGCACTGTCCAGGCCCCAAGACTTGAACATTCCAGATTGGGGACTGATGTTGGTCGTGGTCCCCCAGTCGTTGAAACTGGAATTCACATCCTTGAACAAAGACGTTTCCTCCTTCTTCATCATATCCAATAACGCTAGGCGGACGATCTCTCCGAGGAACATGCCAGAGACACGCTTCTCGAACATTTGATAACCGGGGTTGACGCTCTCCTCATCGAGCGTCTTATCCCACGGAGTCGAGGGGAGCACGTTGAGCTGGTTGTCGAACGAGCCCCATTCTGTGTTGACGACCATCTCGCCGGTCGACATATCGTACTCGCCCTCGATAGGCTTCTTGATGTTCTCCGTCTTCTCGATGTAAGCACCGTTGGTGCCGGTGCCAAAGATGCCGCCCAGGATTGACCGGTGCTTGCCACTCGACGTGTACGAGCGCGCCATAAGCGTTCCTACGGTATCGTTGACCAGAGCAGCTACCTTGACGGGGAGATGCAGCCTGTCAATCTCATCCTGGAGCAGAGCGCACACATCCTTGCCGACCGCGTCCGGAATGTCGAAGCCCTTGGTCCATCTTATGAGTTTGCCCTTGTTGATCCCTAGCTGCTTCACGGGAAAGCTGAAAGTGAATCCAAGCCGGAAAATGAACTCGTCCCGGTATCCCAGAGGCGTGCTGGCGGTGTTGCGCCGGCGCACGTGGCTCTCGAAGCGGTCGGCGTGGTGCTCGCGGAGGAAGAGCTCGATCTGCTTCGCCAGGAAGGCGAACAGCTGCTTGGAAGTCTTGGCTACCATGAGCTCCTTGGGGATGGCGACTTTGTTGTAGGTCAGGTTGAAGGTGGTGTCGCCATTGAGCATGATGGAGCAGACGCGGAAATTAGTGCCACCAAGGTCGACGGCCAGGTACAGGCCCTATTCAGTCGTGAGGGATGCTCATTAGCTGCTGGAAAATGTGCGAGCTTTGAGGGTGCAATTGCGCTCTACCTTTTCTGTGCCATTGGGGACGCCTGTGACGTACGTCGGAATCTGGCTAAGGCTCGTACCATCCGCTGCCAATCCATCGCCTGCCAATGTGTGAGCATATTAGATGACGTCGCGCTGACCAGAGTAGGCAGCCAGTATCGCGAGGCTGAGTGTAGGCGCGTCAACTTACTCATTTGTTGCAAAAATTCGCGGACATGTGCGTTGACATCATCGTCAGAAAAGTCGAATTGCGAGACGACTCGCTTCGTTTCGTTTGCCAGGGCCATGGTGAGGGGACGAGAGGCTGGCGGCAGGGTCGGGAAGGGAGCTGGATTCAAGCAGACAGGCGGTTCCGGCTCGAGTTGAGCAGATGGCGAGGAGCGAGGTCGAAAGAAGAAAGGGTGGTGCGAGTGGGAGAAGAAGACAGGTGACGAGAGCTGGGGAAAGTGCAGCTTGGCGTCGTGGAGCACAAGGTGCGCAAGCTGCCAGCACTGTTAGCGGGAGTGGGCAACGAGCGATGATGCTGCCCGGTGATGCAGGTCGTGCCAATGGGGGGCAGGGATCATGGCCAAGCTGGGGCTGGGCTGGGGCCAGTTGCGGGGGGCAGCATCAAGAATCGCCGAGAGCTTTTTCATTAGCGCGCCCTCCTGCTGAGAGTTGTGGTGGCGTGCCAACTCGACAGCGTCTGTTGGCCGCCGCTTGCAGGTTGAGTGTTTAGGTGAGTTTGGGGAGACTGTTGGACTTACGATTGCCACCAGGGCCAAGACGACACCCGGGAGAATGCCACCACTTTGCCCTCGACCATTCCTCCCCAGGCCGTGTCGCCAGACGGCGCCGGCGCCCACACCTTGCTCACCGTGAGACGTCGTGGTGCTTGCTCCAGCGAGCGGGGGCCCAGCGACCGGAGCAAGGCTCCCCAAAGCCCAACGCTGTCGAGAAACGGGCCGTTTTGGGTCTTTGCCCCCGAGGTCAGCGGCTTTGGCTGCTGAGTGTCTTCTGACGAAGGCATGAGCTGCTGGACGGGAAATCTCCACCTGCTCTTCCGCACCTTGACGTAGTTACGGGAGCTCCGTACGAGCACTCCGTACGCGCCGCCCGTGTGAGATCTGCCCGAGAGGCGGCCGACGACGGCACGCCACTTTGCACCTGTAGCAGTCTGTAGCTTTGGCCAGGCCCGACGATTCGGCTGAGACGCTGCAGCTCGAGGTGCTGCTGCGGGTGCCCCTGATCGGGTTTGGACGGCAAGCAGGCTGTCTGTCTGCAGCGGGCCATTGGCGGGGAATTCGATCCCTCATGCAGCCGTCCGTCACGGCAGCCAGCGCCTGTCGTGCTGGGCCTCGAGTGAGTGTGCGTCCCGCCAAAGCAATGCAGAGAGAGGTCAATGGTGGACCTGTCTGTCGGCTCTCTCGTTGAAGACCTACGAGTAAAGGCACGAGGGCCTCGCCTGTGCCGGCGTTCGGTGCACCAGCCTGTCTCTGGCGCCTTCGGCTGGGCCCGTCACAGAACAGGGGGGGGACCAATGGCCACTGGGCAGTGCTCAGACATGCTTCTCTTTCCACCTGCACTCTCACAAATAAGGTTCTCGCCTCTGCTCGTCGTCTTTTTGCGACTTCGCACTCCAACAAATTCAATTCATCAATACCCATCGTGCCCCGTAAGCTGTTTCTCCCGGCGCTTCCCCGGCAGCGAATTGGCACCTCTGTCCCAGCGCATTGAAAATGACGTGCTGTGGAGCCACCGGATCCATGGCCCATGGGGACGAAATCAGGGGCAGGCCACAATAGGTCCGAATCGAATAATAATCCCGCCATTTTGCTTTCTTGCGGAGTCAAAACCGCTCACCCAGTCTGGCGGTCATGGCATTTCGTTCACCCTGCCAAGGCTTCGTATGACGCTTTAAGAGTGTGCCATCCCGACTCTCTTCGTAGTCGAAATTCACCTTGCAAAACCAATCATGCCACCTTCGCCAGCCCATCTAGCGTCAGGATAAGGTATGCTGTTCCAATGATTTTTGCCCGTAAATCATCGCGCCAGACTTGCTCAATAGTTCAGCGCGTGCAACATAGACATGCCTTATGCCTATCGCGAGATTGCGTGCAGCCTTACGAGATTGAGCGGCAGCCTCAGCAGGCCATACACGATGCCTCAGATACCGTGCTCGTTGAAGTGGCTTTTCAAAAAGCTCAATAATATGTTCTTCAACGCACACTGGAACGATATGATCGTAGTAGAGAGCCAGGTTCTGCTACATGTATGAAGCACTCGATCAAGTGCGTCGCTTGTAGCTCCAGATACTACAACGACGATGCGGCTCCGACTAATACGTATCCGACGAGTTGTCAAATGGCAGAAGTGAATGGTCGAATCCCAGAATGCGGCACTCGCAGGACATCTATGCTTCAACGACGTTGGAAATGAAGAGGCGTTGCAACTCCACAACTTGGTCTACAGCGAATGAAAGGGTACAATCTCGAAGTGCGTATTAGGCAAGACCATGAGCTGAGAAAGGCAATGCACGCGGCCGAGGGTCCGTCGCGCACAGCAATTTGCCAACACCTAACCGAATGTCGTGCTCGTACGGTCGTTCAAATGTAAGTGGCGTAGATACGTGCGCCCCGTGCCGTGCCGTCCGTCAAGCAGTGTAAGCTAAGTCGGAGGATAGCCATCTGCCAGCATGATCAGACTACAAGCACGTAGGAAATGCACAAACACCTATGAAAAGTCTCGAGCAATTCGCAACCTTTTGGGTTTGCGACAACGACTACGCCAGCGGATGGCTCCGGTCAAGCTAACAGAAGGCATATTGCTGGGAAGAGCTAGCTGACGTTTTTTGGAATCACCCCAGCGTGAGAAGCTGTATCTGAGTACTCATGTCGATCGGCAACCCGGCTCTGGATGCCTCTGGCCGTCAAATGTTCGTCATAAATCCATCCCAGCAAAAGTATCGAGCCATTGCCGACGCGTCTAACAGCACGACACCCTCCTCTCCTCGACAATATTGGCGTTGATGCCATTATGAGGGAAAGCTTACTGCCTACGTGTTGCAACTCTTGGTCACCGTTCAAGGTACGTCATTATCGAGATCAAGTTGACATGGGGGTGGTATCCAGTCGTCAAGGAGGTCACGTGGATGCCATGGGACGATTCCCGTGGGGCTGAGCTGGCCTGGAGCCAGGGTCTCGCACAATGGTGGAGTGGGCGCTGTGGCTGTGGCTCATTGACAGCGATTGATTGTCGCTGAGACAGAATAGGAAGCATCTCGGAGGCGGTGCAACAAGACTCAGCCTCTTTACTAGGGTCTATCTAGGCTTAATACGAAGTACATTCGAAGATGGCGTCGTCCATTTGGGCCAGCGTTGGGTGTCATTGCAGCCCGACCACATGGCATCCCTTGGCGATGGCTTACCTGTTGTTGTGCACGGGTCGATATGTGTTCCTTACGAGCTTTACTTGCTCCTCTTTGCACGGGGCAAGTTGCCAAGCTCAAGTACCTGGCATCTTTAGGCCTTCGGGTTCAGGACCAGATGGAGTCCTTCAAGGACAATCAATCACGCGCAGGGTATGAAGGCACTAGATTTCGTACCCAGGTAGTCATACTACCCGTATTCGCCCATCGAAAAGAGACGACGCAAGAGTCTTCAAAGAATCTTCCATTGCCCTCTTGCAGCATTCCTTTGCAATACTACCGTAACCTGGGGTTCGGCGTGGCACCTACGGCCCCTGTCCGTCTCCTACCGCCTTGTTCCCCGCTTGACAGCGCTTATTCCACGCCGCAACCCCTCGCACATGCTCAAAGTCCTAGATTAAGGTAAAGTCCTATCGCCTTCAGACCTCTGTCGTGCTCGTAATGACTCGTCAACCAACACATCCAGCGGCAGAGGCTACGTTCGTTGTGCCCGTAGGTGCCCAGCGACTCATGCTCTACCCGGCTGTCGCCGTTTTCACGTGTTTTGCAGGTGTGCGAGTAGCTCGAGTGGCTGCAGTGTGCTGCGGTTGGTGCAAGAGCCTCGTATCGATAGAGCCAATCTCGTCGGAGACCACTGAAAACCCTCGTCCAACCGCCTAACGTTGCGCCTTGAACTTTCTACCGGCCTGCAGACACCCGGAGCCAGCCCAACGGGTTAAGACGGCATTCTGGCAGGACGTAACTTGACCGCCATCCTAAAGTAAGGTAGGCACTGAGAGCTTGTAGACCACCATGGCAAAAGCCCTGTGGGGGAGGCATCGTACTCGTAAGGAAGGCTGTATCAGCACACCGTTTATTACGCGCCAGTCCTAGAACTGGGCCTCTCCAACCCCGCCAGGTCAGCCGCACGCACACCGCAGCACACACACACACATCATCGTCGACTCGCAGCCGTCATCCGATTCATTGCGCCTCCACCTCCACCTCCACCTCCACCATAAGGTACTTACCGTCGCTCGTTCAGTCAACTGCGTGCACTGTCGTCTCAGCCTTGCCCGGACATATTTATCGCTGCCACTCTACCTAGTCCCTGTCGCTGCACGCATCAGCTCTTCAGCCACCGTCGACCCTGCCAGCGACCCCGGGCCCAGATTGCATGTTGCTGCCCGCCAAGCACGGCCGTCTTCCCAGTCGTCGTCTGCGGCTTAGCTCAGGCCAGCAGAGAGCCCAAGCCGCCCACCCCATTCGTCCTGGGCTGCTAATTTCTGACCCGACTCGACGCCTTCTTGGTCCTCGTCCTCTTTCAGGCTCCCTCCTCGTCCTCCTCACGCCTCCTCCCCACAGTCCACCCAGTCCTTGCGGCTGCAGGGCTCCTTCGCCTCGCTCGTCCTGACCAAGTTCCTACATCTTCGGCCCTCTCCCCGCGTTCCACATGAGCTCTATGAACTCCCGCCTCAAAGGCTTCGGGTTCGGCAAACGCAAATCAGCCGCCAGCATCCAGACCACCGACGGAGTCACCCCCATCAGCACCCCGCCGCCAGGCCAAATACCTCAACACCAGCTCCCGCACCCCGGCCAGACGCCTCCCCTCGGCGCTTCGTCGTCGTCGACGAGCCTCCCCATGAACCACCCGGTGCAAGGCAATCGCCCGCCCAGCTATTCAGCCAACTATCCTCCTGGGCCTCCCGGCGCGCCCATTGACCGCACCAGCCCACACCAGGGCCCCAATCGCACCCCGCCCAGTCAGATGGCTGGAGGGCCGCCTCCCATCAACACCAACGCCCCCGTCGGCTACCCGCCCAATATGGCTCCCATGGGCCAAGGGCCGCCGCCGATGGGAGGTCCTCCGCCGCCTGGTGGTCCGCCAGGCTTCGGTGGCCAGGCCGGCTATCCTCCTGGCGGACCGCCGCCGCCCGGCCCCATCGCGCAGCAGTTTCAGCGGACCAACCCAGCCGCCGAGGTCGAGGGCGCCAGTAAGAGCAAGGCACAGCTGATTGTCGGCATCGATTTCGTCAGTACCGAGCAAAGAGCACGATTGATCACTGTTGGAAGCCACTAACTTGTTCCAGGGCACTACCTTTTCTGGCGTTGCCTTTGCATTTGCGACCAACAACGAGGCCAAGGAGGACATCATCTCCGAATGGCCAGGCGCTGGCTCATACACCAAGCAAAAGGTCGGACGCATTCCTCGACTCGTAAAATGCCCCGAGCTAACAAAGAGCACACAGATCCCAACTGTTCTCTACTACGATCAGTACCAGAAGGTTGTAGGCTGGGGACCCGATATTGCCGACGCCCTCGCACCGACGGGCTACCCCAAGCCCGGCGTGCAAAAGGTAGAGTGGTTCAAGCTGCAGCTGATGCTCAGCGGCAACACCTACATCGATCCCATCAACCTACCTCCGCTGCCGCCGGGCAAGTCTGAGATCGATGTCGCCGCCGACTACCTCTTCAAGCTGCGACAGGCTATGCGGACGGCGCTGCAAAAGACCCTAGGTGAAGTGTTCAACCGAGAAGAGCGCAACATTCGGTATTACTTGACTGTACCCGCCATCTGGAACGACGCCGGCAAGGCGGCTACGCGAGCTGCGGCCATCCAAGCTGGGTTTCTCCGCGACGAGAATGACAATCGCCTGACCCTGGTTTCTGAGCCTGAAGCTGCCGCACTGTTTTGCTCCAAGACGGGACTTTTGAACCTCAAGGTCCACGACGCCGTCTTGATTGTTGACTGCGGTGGTGGTACCGTCGATCTGATCGCCTACGAAGTCGAGGAAGAGAACCCATTCACCGTCGCCGAGTGCACAGCTGGATCTGGTGATTCCTGCGGATCCACAGCCCTGAATCGCAATTTCAGCAACATCTTACGCACCAAGATCCGCAAGATGAAGCTGCCCGACGGATCCAAGACTGCCGGACGTGTCTACGCCAAGTGCATCATGGATTTTGAGAACAGAATCAAGGCCGATTTCCGCAACAACGGGCAAAAGTGGGCCGTTGACGTGGGTATCGAGGCCGAGTTCCCAGAGGCTGGCATCGAGGAGGGCTACATGACCTTCACCAACGAGGAGATTCTGCAGTGCTTCGAGCCCGTCGTGAACCGGATTCTGGAGCTGGTGCGAAACCAGATCATTGCTATCCAGGCCCAGAATCGGACGCTACAGAACATCCTGGTCGTCGGTGGTTTCGGTGCCTCCGAATACCTGTTCCAGCAGATCAAGCTCCACGTGCCTCCTCAGTTCCAGTCCAAGGTGGTCCGGCCCATGGACTCAGTGGCTGCCATTGTCAAGGGCGCCGTCACTGCCGGCATCACCGAGCGAATCATCACGCACCGTGTTGCTCGTCGGCATTACCTCATGGCTACCCTTCAGCCCTTCAAGGAGGGATACCACCCCGAGGCCTACCGAGTGCCGTCTTTGGATGGAAAAGATCGGTGCAAGTTTACGCGACAGATCTTCGTACAAAAGGGCCAAAAAGTCAAGAACGGCGAACCCGTCAAGGTGTCCTTCTTCCGCCAGGTTGCCCCGGGTGCCACGCTCATGTACGAGGACGTCCTCTTTGCCTGTGACGACGATGTTTGCCCGGAGTACACCAAGGATCCTCGTAAGTCGTCTGCACGCCACATGAGACGTGATGTCTGCTGACAATGTATCCCAGGTATCAAGGAAGTCGTCACGCTTACTTCGGATCTGTCCCGCAAGAACCTTGAAAAGGACTTTGAGAGAATGGATACACCTCAGGGAACCTTTTATCGCGTCTACTTTGACATCTACCTGACGTTGGACGGATCCGAGTTCAGCGCCGAACTGGTGTGCCAGGGCGAGGTTATGGGCCGCTGCCGGGCTCGCTTCAGGTAATCGGCGCCAAGGGAAGTGAGTGATGATTTTGACAATTTCGTGGCTTTCACTAGAGGGCGGCGGATTCATCTCGAGCCAGGAATGATACCTAGTAAAACGTTGGATGGATTGCAGTCAGGGCTGCCGACTTGAAGAGGGCAAGGTGCTACGTACAAAGCAACGCCCGGGTATTTTGAGAGATGCGGCAACGAGAAGACGAGCAATTGGCTTGGATGGGATGGAGAGCATGAGGTAGTCCTGCCCTATGGTACGGACGTGAGCATGATGGAGCCTTTAATTTCGCAGTTTGAGAGACGAGGGGGATTCATGTTTGAAGAAAGGCTTATGATTGGAGACGTCGATAGACAAATGAATTGACGCTAATTAGAACGGCACTCAGATACGAAGCCCAGGTCTCTTTGCTCGCGGCCTCGCGATTGCCCATCTAGCACATGTTGTCGCCTAACTCAAGGTCTTCGGTCGAGCGCGTCGCACACTGTACCCGGCAGCATGAGAAGTGAAGGTTACTCGAGATCTTGCTTGCCTCCACAGATGGCAGATGGAACAGCGGGTTTGGGGCGACTAAGCCTGATGGGGAAGGGATTGGATGGATCCAATGGCAGGCCCGTTCCTGGACCCTGGCGCACATCCCTCCCACCGGGGCGCGAGGGAGCCACTCGTTCCTGCGTCATACCTCGACGGTTAGATTCCATGCCTTGGCAAGACACGCCAGAAGCGCCCGTCACCAGCATGGCATGGCTGCGCTGCGCTGTGCTGCTTTTCGCCTCGTTCAACTTTTGTCCTGCTGGTCGGGCCATCGGAACCTCGTTTGTCAATTTCTATCAACCTGAGATGCTCCATTGTTAGAACCTTTGCTACTGAACATCGCTCACTCCACTACTTTCATTTCAACACCATCGCTCGCAGCTTGCCTGAGCGCGATCGCCTCTGTCGGACCCCAGCTCTACACCCTCCTTCACCCCGCCTCTGACGCGACCTCTACGACAGGGGTGCAACCAGTTTCTGGTGCTGGCGCAAAGGGTGTCTGTCTCCCAATCATCGCAACCCAAGCTGGCGCCGGACGCTTATAAGCCCATCGGCTGGCCCAGGCATCGCAAGACTGCTACGACTTCCTACAACTTTCATCGACAAGATCGCTTGGACTTTGACGCTTCAGGCTGGCCACCATGCCAACTGCACTTTGACATACACGGACTCTCGAAACCTTGGTCTTTTCCTTCGCCTCTCCGGGTGTGTCGGCTGATAGATTCTGGTCCAACCTTCTCCACTGAAGGGCACGGGCTAACAATCATACACGAGGATGATGTTCCCTCCTGCTCAGACCGGTCAAGGGTCATCACAGCCTCGCTACTCAATGATCCAACTGTTTTTCGTCGCCATCACGTTCGTCTCACTACTCCCAGGTGCGCAATCAGGAGCCTTTCCGGTCATCATCAAGCGCAACTCGCAGGCCGACTTCTTTCGAAGTCACAGACTCAAAGCGCCAGCAAAACGTGGACCACCTACGGAAACAGAGAGTCGGATACCTCTCATAGTCACAAACAACTGTGACACAACAATATGGCCTGGGTTGGCCACTCAAGCTGGCACGGGGCCCGGAATTGGAGGCTTCGTCCTCGAACCCGGCCAGAACAGGACGCTATGGGTCGGGTCAAGCTGGCAGGGCCGAGTTTGGGGCCGGACGAATTGCACAGTCGACGGAAATTCCTGCGCCTGCATGACGGGAGACTGCTCCTCGATGCTGGACTGCGAGTTTAGCGTAAGTACTTGGCCTCCACATACAAAGATGAGCAATGGATGCTGACAGCGCATGTCCAGGGCGCACCGCCCGCGACACTCGCCGAGTTTAACCTGGCCGGCGGCGTCAGCGGCATGCAGACGTTTTATGACATTTCCCACGTCGATGGCTACAACATTCCCATGGGTATCAATGCCATTCCGGCAAAGAACACGACATATATACCACCCAACTTGACAAACTGCGCCTGCATTGCAACCCCTGGCTGGCTGGGCGCCAAAATGCTCACGGGCACCTTTTATGCCAACTCGACATTTCCCGTTCCACTGGAGCCCAATGAGACGAATAACAGCGTCGGCAGTTGGTGTCCCTGGCCAAATCTCGCCTTTCCTCCCATTAAGCCTGGGGATGGCGTCTATCCGTACCCTGACGACAACGTGCAACGGCCCACGTTTTCTCCCTGCAAGAGCGCCTGTGCGGCAACAAACTCGGACGAAGACTGCTGCGTGGGCAAATACCACAACCCGAACCTTTGCAAACCATCTCTGTACAGCAGAAGCGTCAAGGCTGTGTGCCCCGACGCTTACAGCTTTGCCTTTGACGACCAAAAGTCGACGTTCATTGTCCCCAAAGGCGGCGGCTGGGAGGTCGTCCTGTGCCCTGCTGGGCGTTCGACTAATATCCTGCGCCAGCTGGGCAAAGAGCTGATTGAACTTGGAAACGGCGGCCGACTTTCGGAGCTGAGTATGAAGCGGCTGCAGAATGTCACCTATATCGAAGAGGACAGAGGAGCCGCAAGTGGAGTGCGGCCGTTGAGCGCAGCGATGACTGCCCTCATGGTGTCCATCGTGGCCGCGTTGTCCGCGGTCTGAGGGCAACGGCCTGGGACAGCCTCCTCTGAATCCCGGGCGGGGCCGGCTCCCGTTCCCGAGCTGGATTTTCAAGCTAACGAGGGACGAGCAAGACGATTGATGATGTTTATGGCGGACCTGGAGTCCATGGAAGGCACCTAGGGGGTCGGCATGAATGCCGCAACACCTAGAATCATATACCCCCATTCTTTGTATCGAAATCAGACCTAGTAAAATATGCCTTGGCAATACTTGTCTACACGTCTTGCGCGCAATTCTAGTCGCTCATGCGGTGCGTCATTGCCCCGGGACCAGGTCCCTCCCCTCGTCTCTTATAGATACGTGTAAATGGCACGCTCAACGCCGTCCGTGGTCCTTGACACGTTTACGAAAAAATCACAGCAGCCTTGCAATGCCCATGAAGGGGCACCTAGGCCTTGCCCTTCCTCTCCCTTCTCCTCCGCTCCCACTCGGCGCGCTCCTCGTCGTCGCTGCCACTGAACTCGGCGTCGTCGTCGCTCTCCTGTTCTTGGACCACGGCCGCCGCCGCATGCGCGCTCTCCCTGTGGGGCTCGACGACGTTGACAAAGTCGCCGGCGTTGTGGCTCGCGTACTCGTGCTGGCGGATGAGATCGCGGAGTTCCTTGTTGGCAGGGTCGACGAGCTGCACGGGCGTGAGGCCGCCCTTGTTGCGCAGGCGGGGGCTCGAGCCGGCCTCGAGCATCATCTCGACGAGGGCGCGGCCAAAGGGCCGCTGGGCGGGGGGCTCGGCGTTGAGCCAGCGGATGGCCGTGTGCAGCGGCGTGTCGCCTTCGAGGCGGTTGACGGGGTCGCATTCAAAGGCGGGCTGGTCGAGGAGGAGGTCGATGACTTCGTCTGCCGGGGGGTCTGTCAGCATGATTGAGGATGGCTGTTCGTTTAAAGACACGTACAGTTGCCGCGCGAGGCGGCCTCGTGGTAGAGGTGGTTGCCCATGACGGTCGTCGTGCCGTTGAGCAGAGCCGTGATCTCGGCGTCGGGCTTGCCGGCGAGCAGCTCGGTGAGGAGGTCGGTGTTGTTGCGGCGGCAGGCCTCGATGAGGAGCTCCTTGACGGAGGCGCCCTGCGTGTGTGTGCTCGTGTCAGTCGCTCACTCGACTCTCACATACAAGCTCTATGTGATTGCATGGGAGCGGTCAGCAAAGGGACTCACCTCGTGCTCTTCTTCGGCCGCCATCTTGTGTGCTTCTGGACTTGTGAGTTCCGACGACTTTGTCTCGTCGTCGGTGGAATGAGAAGGAGGATTCAGGAGGTGCTGCTGGCGAGCTGCAGGGGAGTCAGCTGCGCGAGTCGTGGGAGAGGCGAGGTGTTGCTATGATGTCGCGGGATGATGCAGCTGCCTCAGCCATGTATGGAGGGGTCGTCGCCCACGCCGCAGCAAGGCTCGGCTCAGCTCAGGGGTGCGCGCTGGAAGCACAGAGGCGGTGGAGCCTACCTTAGCTGGGTAGCGTAGCCTGACGTCCTGTCCAGCGGGGCCGGGTCTCGAAGCGGCGCGAGCGAGGATTGGACCCCACCATCAGAACCATGGCCTCTTCGGAGCTGGACAATCGCGACGATTATTTTTTTGATCCTGTATTCAACGCCGACAACGAACCGACGACGACGACCAGCGCTCGAGCGCGAGCCCAGCGCACAAAAAATTCACGTTTACACACACACGCCCAAACAAACGGCTTTCTCCCAGATCTAGGGAGAGCGACCCGGCCAAGATGTTGCTCTGTACGCTCGATACCTCCATCCATCCATGCAGCCAGCCCCAACCCAGCATAGCTAACGCATCGCATCACCAGTCTGCCCCCACTGCGCCAATATCCTCACCGTCTCCCTCACCAACATGCGCACCAACCGCCTCGAGTGCCGCACGTGCCCCTTCGAGCACACCATCACCGAGCCCGTCTTCTCCCGGCGCGTCTACGAGCGCAAGGAGAAGGAGGACGTCTTTGGCGGACCCGGCGCATGGGACAATGCGCAAAAGGGCCGCGTGCAGTGCCCGGCAGAACATTGTGACGGCGACGAGGCCGCCTTCTTCCAGGTCCAGATCCGCAGTGCCGACGAGCCCATGACGAGCTTCTACAAGTGCATGACCTGCGGGAACCGGTGGCGTGAGAATTAGGGTGGTCCGCGACGACATGAGCGTGTGACTTGGGGTATGGCTTTGGCGTTTCATGGTTGGCATGGGTTGGAGTTCAAGGAAATGGGCCATGTGTATAGCCGAGCGATGTTTTGCGCCTTTGGCCTTGGTCCTTGCGGTATCTCATCGAGAGAAAGACATTTGCGTTGCTGCAAGATCTCCTGTCTGCATTTGCTCGGCTTTGTGTGACATGTCGAGTCTCTGCGACTGGAGCGTTCGTCTCGGAAGGTCCCCATGGCCAAGGCATCAAATACATGGTCGCTGTGCTGGCGTGAAGCGGAGTGAAACGTCTGTAGAAGCTCACGACTCGCGATGCCACTGCACCGACGCCCTCATCTCCTCCTCGACCAGCCGCTGGACCAGGTCCGGGCTCATAATGTCCTGCCGGAAGCGCTCCTGCTGGAGAAGCTCGAGGTGGCGCAGCGTCGGCCCCGGGTACGTCAAGTACTTGAGGTACGGCGGGCGCGCCCAGTAGCCCAGGTAGGCCAGGTAGGCGACAAAGGCGGGTTGCGTGAGGAGCTTCTGCGAAGCGAGGTGATTGAGGTAGAATGGGTTGGCGAGCGACTGGACAAACTGCAGAGAGTCAGCAAGGCATCCGAAAATTAGGCTCTCAAGCTCCGACCGAAGGGATCCTTTGGATTGTGTTGGGCAACGGGCAGGGCGGGCATACCTCGAGCTCAATTTCGAAGCGCGAGTACCCTCCGTACATGGGCTCCTCGTCGTCGGTCGCGGCGGGAGGCGCTGGCGGAGGCGGCGACGCCATTGACACGTCTGGCGCTTCCTGCGATGACATTTTCGCGGCGACGGGCAGGCAGGCCGTGAGGCGCGATGGCAATGGCGGCAGTTCACGTCAAGCTGAGGTGGTGTTTGGTGCAGGAGTGAGAAGGGGTGCAGGGATCTGGAGCTCGCCTTTGCGCAACACCACGCCGAGGAGGACCCCACCGGCTTTGTGGCCTCACCCCAGACGTCAGTAGGCGGCATGCGGCCGACCGCAGCGACGGGAACACTGTTCCATCACACACAGAGATTGAACAGTACCATCTCAACGCCCTTGTCCCTTGATCACCCTGAAACCTGCTTTGAGATCCAGGGGGAAAGAAACTTTCGCTAGCAGCTGCAGCAACCCGAAAGCTTGTATGTAGGCAGCCTGCATGGAGTCAACTGCCCAGTCAGTCTGTGCAGGCGCAGCCGCCCATTGTCGATAAACATGTCGTCTGAGCCGCTGCCAGCAGAGTCCATGTCTTCTTCAGCAGATTCCATGCCTCCCTCAGCAATTCAACGACTCCTCATGGCAACCAGGGCATCCTCCACAAGAGTAAAGACCCGAATCCTCATCATATCCGACACCCACGGCTGCCAGCCACACGTCAAAGCGGCCGGCGGCCCAGACATAGACGATGACATCGCCACTGGCAACATCCTCCGCGTCCCAACCGGCTTTCGCGAGCCTCTCCCCGAGGCCGACGTTGCCATCCACTGCGGCGACCTCACGGTGAGAAGCTCCATCGCCGAGTTCGAAGCCACCTTTTCCATGCTCCGAGCCCTGCGCGCGTCGCTCAAGCTCGTCATCGCCGGCAACCACGACGCGGCCTTGGACCAGCCATTTTGGGACCTCAGCGACAAGAATTCCGACACGGAGACGCCTCGGCGATTACCCGACGTCATTGCCCAAGCACGTCAAGACGGCGTGCAGTATCTCACCGAGGGGAGCTACGACTTCGGCCTTGGCAACGGCGGCCTGTTGCGCGTCTACGCGAGTCCCTGCACGCCTGCGTACGGCAGCTGGGCGTTCCAGTACGACGGCGCCCACGACTTTGCCGTTCCGCCCGGTGTCGACGTTGCTGTAACGCATGGCCCTCCCTACGGCATCCTCGACACCGCCAACACCAGGCGCCCCAAACACGCTGGCTGCCCGTCCCTCTTTCGCGCCATCCACCGCGCCCGTCCCCGGATTCACTGTTTTGGCCACATCCACGAAGCATGGGGCTCCTACCTCGCTACCTGGAAGCCCGTGGCCAAGGACTGTGTGCCTACTCACGAGACGGCCATCGATGCCGCCAGCTCGCGGCTCGAGACGCTCAAGGGGCTGAAGCCCTCGTCTCGCTTTGACAATTTTGACATGACTGAGGACCAAATCAAGAGATTGACGCAGCTGAGCAGGCAGCGGGGAGTTCATGTCGACTTGACAGCGGACGATAGCCAGCCGAAGCAAGAGATGCAGACCCTTTTTGTCAATGCCGCTATCATGGATATAGGATACCGCCCGACGCAGTTGCCGTGGATCGTCGATCTAGACCTTCCCAAATCGGAAGCGCACGATGTCGAAATGGCTGGTATCAGATGAGACGTCCCAAGATCGCTACTTTTAGCGTTCATGGCTCGGAGTTCAGTCATGGCGAGATTCTTGGAACGTCGGGGGGAATGGTGGAGCATTGCTGGAGTTGTCTGCTTCACCAGCAGTGAAGCGCGGTGTCGGCAATGGTGGGTTTATTAATTGTCCTAAATACACCAACGACATTCCCGGCACCAAAGGCCATATTTTGTCCGCGTCCTTGTTCCGCACGTTCCCTTGTTCTGATCCCATCGCCCATTACATGCTACCCCTTTCTCCGCAACATGACGGCTATCTCGCGGCTGCGTCTACAGAGCCAAGGCGGCGGCCAGGACGGCGGCCATGGCACCGGCAGCGGGGCCAGCGCCGGCAGCACCGGCGGAAGTGGTAGCCTTGGGAACGGTGGTGCCAGAGGCAGCACTGGAGGCCGCCTGAGTAGCAGTGGCCGTGGAAGACTCGGAGCCAGTCTCGGTCTCGATGCCAGTCGCGCTTGCCACGGAACCGGTCGCAGTCGTGGAAGCGCTGCGAGTCAAGGAGCCAGAGGCTGCTGCAGTAGTGGCAGAACCGGAGGCCGTGGCCGTGGCCGCGGCTGATGCAGTCGAAGAGGCAGTGGCCGACGCGGGAGAAGAGCCAGTGGCTGAGCCAGATGCCGAGGCGATCTTGGAGCAGGCGGCAGCGGCGGCACTCTGAGCCTCAGGGATGGCGGTAACCGGGCACGCGCTAATTACGCATGGGGCGACGATGCCCATGAGCTGGTCCTGCTTCTGGCAGGCGCAGGCCTCATCCGTGAGCGCGCAGCCGACCTTGGGGATGCCCGCCTGGAGACAGGGAATCTGAAGGACGCGACGGATCAGCAAACTGGTTCACGTCTGACAAGAAGGGGGGCCTGCAGAGGCTTGTGCTGGGCTTCATACCGCGCACGAGGGCTGGCCAGAGAAGTCCTGGGCGGCGACGAGACCGGCAAGAGCGAGGGTGACGAAGGTGGCCTTCATGTTGGATGGTTTGGGCTTTGTGTGTGGTTGGAAGAAGACTGTGTATGGACAGGGTCTGGTGAAGCTGCAGTGCAAGGTGTTGATGCAGGAGAAGGAGTTTAAGCGCGTGAGAGGGGACGAGAGAAGGGAAGGTAAGGGGACTTAAAAGTGGTGGCGGCAAGAGCTCCTCAGCTCCAGCCAGCGGGAGCAAGGAGGCAAGGCGAGGCTGGCACGGCAGGGCAGCCAGGCAGGGCAGGGCAGCTACTGCCGCCAGACAGTTCAACTTCAGTTCAGGCTAGGTACAGCTACAAGCCTAATCACAGGGTGACAGCCCAGCACTGGCACTCTCGTGCCTTGCCAGAAGAAACAACCAGCCAGGGTTGAGCGCGCGCATGTTTGAGAGCTGTTGGAAGGGCGACGATCCGACGCGACTCTGGAGAAGCGTGACATCACCTGCAGCCCGGCTTGCGCAGGCCGCCGAGGTACCTGCATAGCTCTGCTGGAACCTCCCTTGCCTCGCGCCCCCAGGATTGTGTCTCTGGGGCATTGTCGGCCTGGAGTTTGTCACGGTACGCAACGCCACCTGTTTGCGAGCCCCGCGAGGTCCCGGTCCCTCGACCGAAGAAAGGGTTGTTTGTCTCGGTGGGCAGGACTAACTTATTAGATGGCTGATTTGCCAGCCGGCCTACTAGATCTGGGGCGTCCGCTTGACCCGACAGGGCTCTCTCCTCCTGCTCGACTAGCTAGGCCGACTGGCGCGCGCATCACGGCGATCACCCGAGGCTCCCTGCCTGGCTCTAGAGCCATTATTGGTGGCTCATCTGCCGTGTCCTGAGTGCCGCTGGTAGCAATGCTCGAGCGGCGAGCAAGTCGGCCATGGTGAGCACTGGACGCTGTGTGGTCTGTTAATATGCTAGTGCTCAAAGAGTTCCCCCGCATCAACGAGCACGCGCAATGTGACGCGTGCTCGGGGGACTGACATCATGATGTCTTTGACAGTTGACTCGTCTCTTCAGACCTCGGCTCGATTTAGAGTCGGGCGAAGAAAGAAGTTGCAGCTTCTTGTCCAACGGCGAGCAACGGGCAAGGCCCAGACCGGTAAGAGCGCGAAGCCACCGGCCAACCACATCTCGCACTATTGACGAGGCGTCAATGAGGTCTGCGCCACTGTCAAAGCCCCCGAGTGCCGATGGCGCCGAAACGTTACGTGAGCGCCCATCACCTTGCCCAAGCTCTCAAGCTCGTGTGTCGATGGGAACTCGTTCGTGCTTGTTGCGCTCGTCGCCGATGCCTGTCTTTGGCCGTGTGTTCAATTGCTCCTAAAAGTCACCACAATTGGTCGGTCCATCGGATCGGATCGTCGCCGGCTTGGCTGTTCCTGGGCAGGCACTCAGCTACCTACGATACTCCGTGCTCCGCAGCGGATCCGCCCCAGCTCCTCCGAACGAGCTCCAATTGCCCGGGCCGCATGCCCCGCTCGCCCCTTGGCCGCTGTGATTGGCTCCGCTTCAGAAATGATCGAGAACCTCTCTCCCTTTTGGTTTGTCAACTGGTGCGCCAAACAACAAACTAGGGTGGCCGGCACCTCGTCATTTCCTCAAGTCACTTTTTTACTTGCCCTTGTTTGGGGCAGGTTTCAGACTTCTCAGCCGCTGCGAGACATGGGCGCCCTTTGCAATCCATCAAACGGCGTTCCGGTTCGAAACGGCGCAAAGGCCAAATGCCAGCCAGCCAGCCAGCCAGCTAGGCCGCTGCTTTCGTCGGCAGGCATTCATTGCTCACGCGTGCCAGCTTGCTTCGAGGCAGGGCAGCATGGCAGGTCGTGTTGACTTCACGGCCCTGCCGGCTGTGTCCCTCGAGCCTCCCCGACAACCTGCAGGCACTACTAATGTGCGGAAGTGATGCCAGAGCCCTGACTCGGATTATCATTATGTACCTGTATCCAGTGCTTTGTACTAACTTCATCTATCGTCCCACCGGGTCCTGTTCATGATGATCGGCCTCGCTGGATCCCACGGCCCTCGTATCTCGTTTTTGTACTTTTGTAGCCCAATGAGCCACCAACTGCAGCCTCCCGTCGCCAGGGCTGCAATCAGGACCCCCACAATCATGCCCACGATGCCGCTCTTCCATGCCCAACTGCCGGGCTTGGCATCTCCTAGGACCAGTCCAACGCCAAACCCTGCCCCCAGGACCAGCACCACGGTGAGGAGGACGTGATATCTCCAGCTGCGGTGGCGGACGTGGCGTCGAAACACTGGGAAGAGGCCAAAGACCTCGATGCTGAAGAGGGTCAGGCTGAACACCTGCTTGGTATGGGGCAGGCGGCTAGCGAGCACCGTCGAAGCCATCAGCGCAGCGTTTGTGGACAGCGACGCGGGGAACTTTGCCCCTACGGCGCCTGAGTAGTCGAAGAAGAAGACGTTGATGGCCAGCAGCCAAAACGACATGGCCCAGATGCTGTCGCTCGATGTGGATCGCGTCAAGGATTTGAGGATGGGGCTGAGGCCGAGCAGCGTGCAGTAGATGAGCAGCGCCGACTTGACGGTCCCAAGCCGCTGGTGGGTGCGGTTCTCTTCGGATGGAAAAGCAGGCTCATCCTCCGAGAGAATCTCCTGGCTGGGTTTCGGTGTCAATCGCCGACTGGGGCCATTGCCCGAGGCCAGCGAGGTCGCCGACGTGGACCGTATCGGCTTTGGGCCGCCGTTCAGGTTTGTAGTTGAGCTCGCCGCCGAAGGACCGGCCGATGGAGCCGCTGAAGGTGCCAACGACTGCGCCGTAGAGGGGAAAGATTCAAGCCGCAAGGGGTGTGGCGGCCGGCGGATGCTGGCTGCGCGACCTCGCCGCCGGACACTGCCGCTCCGGCCCACGACCGTAGCGACGCTGCTGTTGAGCTCGTCGACTTCCTCCTCCTCGGAGACCCATCGCTCCCAGAGGAGCCATCCGAGCACAGTGCCGACGCTGCTCCAGCTCACGGCGGAGACCGGGGATACGCCCTTGTTGAAGATGCCTACGAAACAGACGATGAAGATGATGACGGAGCAAACATGCTGCAGTATAACGGTCGAGTCGGCGACGAGCGGCCAGAAGTCGTAGGGCTTGAGGCGCGGATTTCGCTGCAGGTTCTCGAGGAAGGTCGCCTGGTCAGTGTAGTTGTCGGGGTCTGCAGAAGTCTGAGTTAGTCGCCAATTGCGCCAATTGCAGTCGTCGCGTCCGTCGCGTCGCGTCGCAGCCGTGGATGAGATGCAAGTTTCCAACGACGCAAGAGGGTACGGGGACATACACGACTGCTTCACCCACATCAGCTTCTTCCACATGCGCTTCCGGCGCCGACTCCTGCTTCGCTCGCTGGCCAGGTGCCTCATCCGGAGGAGCGACTCGGCAGCGGCGTCGCCATGGCCATCAAAGTCCGGGCGGTCGGGCGAAGCTGCTCCTCCGCGTCGGGTCAGCGGCGGGGAGACGGTGGCATCCTGAGGCGACAGGTGGGAGCGACCAAAGGCGCTGAAGGTGGACGCGTGCGTCAGGGCTGGGAACGGGGTCTCATCGTCGGTCGGAGGGGGCATAATAGCCTGCGTTGCCGCCTGGCGCAGCTGCTCGGACAGAGGGATCTAGGCGCGACGGGCGAGCAGCGCGACGAGCGGGAGCCGACGGCGGTGCTGCTGCCACGCTGGCGGTGCTGCTGCGGTCGACGACGATTGTGGCTTGAGAGTGGTCGAGTGGAACTGCATCACGGCGGGAGCGAGCGCAGGCCTCAGGCACAGTTGAGGCTGGAGTTGGCGCGAGGTTTCTCGAGAGACGACGATATTCCGCGGAGCTAGGGCCCACGGAGGATAGGGGCGCCTGCGTGGAGGTCACACGTGTGTATCGAGGGGGTTCCCACTCGTCGGGGGGGCAGTGCCACGAGCGCCAGTGGTGGAAACAAGCAACGGCGCTCCGCAGGGCGTTGCAGGGGGGCCCTTCCAGGCCCGTGGGGGGACCTCTACTGGACGGAAGCCCTGGGACGGGCCCTGCATGGGTCTCATGCCAGCAACCAAAAAAAGTCTTGGCTTTGAGATAGACTGTGAACAAGTGCAAAGGCAGTAGCTCTGACGACACGCCATGGGTGGTGTGCGCTCTCTGGACGAGTTGGTGTAAGCGACGAGGCGGATTGCGTGAGCGACGCCAGAGCGAGGGTACGCTGCTGCTACGTTAAGGTATGCTTACCCCAGAGGTGCTTGGCTACTGTGCAGGCGGTGCATGCGGCATGAGAGAGGGCGGAAGCCTGGCTCACTACCAGCAGTCCGGACGAAATTAGATGCCATGCGACAGAACAGACTGACGACGGCGACGACGACGACGACATCGACTGAGCATCTAAACCTTCCTTCCACCTTATGCCACTGGGCCACGGTCTCCGCACCACCATCGACGTCGACCAAAAGGCCCGACGGAGCCTCCATCCTGCCCTGGCCGCGAGATGCGCTGCTGCGGTTCGCAATGCCACCGCCCGCGATGGACTCTGCTTGCCCGTCTGCCATGCATGTATACCGGTATACGCGCGGCCTATGTGCTCGGCTGTCGACCGAAGTGGGTGGAGAGGCGTGCCGCAGCATGGCATCACGCCGCCAATTGATGGCCTGCGCCGTGCCGGCTGCCAGCATGATTAGCACCAGGACCAACTGGGAGATGGCCGACGGGCCTGCCGAACCTACAAATGCCTTTGTACGTCGTAGCTCGACGGGGCCTCAAGTGCCAGGCCCACTATCACGAGCGGTAGCCACCTGTTTCATCCACAGGGGACCCCAAACCGGAGGCACAGGCACGCCGCCGTCGCGCGCCGTACGCCGTTTGCAGCTCGTACGTAAAGCCTCCATTTCTGTCCCTGCCGAAGATGAAGGCTTGCCTCGTATCAATGCTCGAGTTGTTGTTGCGCGACTCGGGGACGGGGACGCGCAGGGCTGAGACTCGGCGTGGCCGGCGGCTCGTTCCATTGCATTGCATGCCATGCCTCTCTCTGCTGCTGGCGGCACGGCGCAGCGCGTCGAGACTGAGGTGGTGTCGAGGCAGCGGGACACACGCTGACGACATTCCTGGTTGGTAATGCGCTCCTTCTCGTGGCCCGAAGCCATACCGACACGCAAGCCACCTCTGCTAGTCCTGCGCACTCATGCCACTCTAATCCACCACTCTATCTTGCGCGCATGAGACACGACGGGCTGCCAACATTGTCAATAGTTGAGCCCTCATGCGCGAGCCTGGCAAGCCTCCGCGAGCACGCCTTGTGTGGTGTTGCACGCACGCACGCAAGCACGCACGCTCGTCCACGTAGTCCGTACGATACAGGCCGTGCTGCCCCCCCATGCCCCCATGTCTCTCTGCCTGCATGCGGCGGGGATCGCAGGGTCTCGCTTCCGGCATGGGTCAGGACCTGTGCCGTTGATCCACGGGCCCCCATGCTGGCTGCGCCCTACTTCTCTCCCTAGTACCTGACCTAGTGCAGAGGAGCCTCCACTCGTCCAGTCCCTGCTCGTCTCGCCGCTCCTCCTCCGGCTGCTGGTTTATATGTGGCCTGCAGCCCTGTTGGTGATCGAGGCTGCTCACCTCCATTTGACTCTGTCTCACCCCGTCTCTTGACTGTTTTTCCATTCCACGCCAGCCTCGTCTGCTGCGAATAGCCCCCGATCACGACGACGCACAAAACCGGCTCCTTTCCTTGACCCCACCGACCCTCAGTCCCTCACTTACATGAGCTTGCTCACCTGGGCCCAACTCTGCTCATCTAAACAGTCGCCTGGCAGCCTACCTCACCCGGCCATCCCGTTTGCGCATGGTAGTCAGAGCCGCGAGCTGTCATATATTCGCCTAGCCACGCAGAGCTCTTCAGCAGATTGCTGTAAAGTTTTGCCACTCCAGATTCACTGCGCCGTCAGGCTTCAAAGACATCGCCCTCACGGCACAAATCCTCTCGACTTTCCCTTCGTCAAACCCCATCTCAACAACCACAACCATGAAGCTGCTGTCCATCCTGCTCGGCCTCGGGCTCGCTGGAGCCGGCTTGGCCGCACCAATAACTGGCGCTTACCAGGTCATCACGACTGAGGACGGCATTGCCTTGATAAGGTCTCACGTCGTGCGGGTTCCCGAGGTTCCCGACGCCAATACGCCAGATGCGTCATTCCCTTACTTCTCCTCCACAAAAATCTCCAAATACGCGTCCGACGCCCTCGAAGTGTTGCGGCTCCCAATGCGCAACTTCCGACTGTCACCAGTCTTCACTGCCGACCCGGACAGGGCTAGGGTCATGACCGACCCGAATGGCGATCTGGTGGCCGTGAGCTACGGCGGAAGACACCACGGCAAGGGCGGGAGGCACCACGGCAAAGCCTTTCGGCCGTATCCAAGGCTGGGCTTGAGGGATTGCCTGCCGTTTCTCATCCTGGCCATCTCTTTATCGGTGGTTGTGGCATGCTCGTTCTTGAGAAGGTCAGTTGCCCCCCGCTTCCTGTTGCTGCTGTTGAATTTCACTGACGCGGAGGCCATTCAGAACTGTATACGAGCCAGAATTCGAGCCTTTCTTTGACTCGGCCTTGGCGGAAAAGGGCATTCACTCACAGGGCACCGAGAAGCCCCAGGACCCCGAGACACCCCAGAGCACAGAAGACGAGGAGGCGGAGGCGCCAGACTCAACGGCTCAGGCAATGATGGACCGCTTATGAGCGAACCAAGCCAGAGTATGAATCGTTGGCATGGTATTTTGAAATTACAGCGGGCTCGGAGGTATCAAGCGACATATTTGAGCGAACATTGCCTGGGAGGATATATATCCATTTGCAACACGGGATGGGCCGCCCTAGGAAGCGACGGGGCCAGGCCAGGTACGGAGAGTTGTGTCTGACGCCACATTGGGCGTCGCTACTCGCTCATAACAGAGGAGCGTGTTGGGCGATTCATTTGCTCCAGCCGACGCCACTCTGCTCGGTATGGATGGGGATTGCCACAAATGAAGTGGGGAGTAATAATGTTAAAAGTTACGATGCAGATACCCAATTTACTAGACTTTCCCTAATACAAGAACTACCACCCTCATCCGGCTTCAACGGGTAAAGCAGCGGTTTTCAAGCCATGCACTAAGTTCTGACTCTTTCAATAATACCAAACAGTTTGCGTCATTGTTGGTTATAGGAGCGTGCAAGACTTGTGTCCTTGACAACTGGGTCGCTCAGTCTGCCTCGGATGGCCGCGGCAATTGGTCACCTGACGTCAGAACCTCGGCATCGTCGCAAGCTTCAAGCATCAACTACACAAGCTTGCCGTCCTTTTCCTTGACCTATCCGGATCCCGATAATTAAACGGTTTCTAAAATGGCCTCGTACGAGAACGTCCAAGACCAGTACATTACCGTGGGTGACATCCGATTTGCGTATCGGCACCTCGGCCCGCAGCATGGCATTCCCCTCGTACTCCTCATGCACTTTAGGTTGGAGCACAGCCCGGTGACAGTCCTCCCGAGAACGTGTTTGTTGCTGACTGTCCGCCCAGAGGAACCATGGACCACTGGGATCCGGCTTTGATCAACCCGCTTGCTGCCGTACGACCTGTCATTCTGATTGACAATGCGGGTGTCGGTCGCTCGGGCGGAGAGGTTCCAAAGACGTTTGGCGGGTGGGCAAGGCATTACATCGATGTGATCCAGGCCCTCGGCGTCAAACGCGCCGATGTAATGGGCTTTTCCATGGGAGGATGCGTCGCACAAATGGTTGCGCTCAACGCACCGCGACTGATTCGCGCCCTGGTCCTCTGCGGCACCTCCCCGAGCACGGGAGAAGGAGTAACGCGGGCACCAATAGGGCCATTTAACCAGCTCAAAAGCGCGGAGACCGAGCAGCAGCACCGGGAAGCATTTCTCTCGACCTTCTTCACCACCTCCGACCCCAGCCAGGCCGCGGGGAAAGCGTCCTGGGACAGGATCACCAAAGCTCGACCCAACAGGACCTCACATGTTGCACCAGAGGCCGCCCACCGACAAGCAGTCGCGTTTGCCAAATTCATGGACCCAAAGCAGGCCAAGGACGCGTCCTTTGATCGATTCCACGAGCTCAAGCTACCCGTTTTGATTGCCAATGGTACGTGCGACGGGCAACAAACGCTGCGGCAGGATGCATATTGACTGTAGCACAGGGAGCGACGACTTGCTTCTGCCAACGGAGAACAGCATTCTGATGTGGAAGAAGCTGAGCCATGCCAAGGCGCAGCTGCACTTGTATCCAGACTCTGGCCACGGGTTTCTGTTCCAAAATGCCGGGCCCTTTTCGGCGCTGGTGAATGGCTTTCTCAATGGCATTCCGAACCAAGGTAGCCGGCTGTAGTCGCAGCTTCAGCACTTGAAGTAGCTCCGTATGTTTTTCACAGTTAGCTGCCGTAACGAGACCACGACTTTTTGGTACAGAGTGGACAGCCTCAGTCCGAACTCTAGGATGGAATGTGCGATATTACCCGCTTCCGCGCTCATAAAGGCCAGCGGACCGGACTACAGTGCAAGACGGCGCAGCTGTGACATGGGCGTGCATCTAAACTGGGCAAACTTGGCGATCCAGCGAATGCGCTGGTTCGCATGCTGTTACGCGAGGCACGCTGAGACTTGTGAAACAAAAGCAGGTGACGACAGGGCATCAACGATAAGAAGTATCGTCGGGTAGCCTCTGCTAGACATATGACAAGACGAAAGCGTCCGACTCATCGGACGAGATTGGCAAACCGAGCACGGCCAGGCCGCCTTGGGAAACAAGGACAGGCACTGGGCCAGCCACGGCCTCTTAGCGGTGACGACGCAGCAACAAAGAGCCGGGCAGGGCTCCCTTGTGTGCCAGGCACGCCTGCTAAACGAGTCCCAAAGAGGCAATATGTAGGATCGCGGCCCCGCGTTGGCGATGGGTGTTCCCGAAGACATGACCACGGGCGGGCCGTCCCTGCGGCTCCCCGAAACCTTTGTCTCCATGCGCGTGCCTGAGACACACGACTACTGCATGCACGGTGTGCTGGGCCATCACATGGATGCGTACAGAGTGCGATTCCAGCTCGCCTGACGTGCCGCCATTGGGCGGTGGTGGGCCGAGTGATCAACCGCCAGCAGGATGCAGCTAGCCGCCGTGAACAGACCGTCGGTGAAGCCATCCTGGTCCGGTGGCGGTGGCACAGGCTCAGCAGCCCTGTTGCTTGCGGTGCGTCGTGCGAACGACCACGATGGCCTCATGGCATGGGATCAACGTGGGCCCCCGGCGCCGCCGGCCGAAAGCAGACCGCAAACGGCACCGCTCCGCTGGCGGGGCCACGGAGCGCCTGTCTCGCCCGCGCGACGACTGCACCCAGGAAACGTACTCAGCGCAGCTGGTCATGTCTTGTCTCCGCTTGCACACCTCCGCCGGCTGCTTAAAAGGACGGCGGTGCCGCCCCGTCCCGGAAGTCTGGGAGGTCTAATCTCCTCGTGTCTCACTTGCACGCTTCGCCGACAGCTCGGCCGGGACCCTCTGATATGGCTTCCACGAGTACGTCAGGTCCTCTGTTATCGATGGACCGGACGACCACGACGAGAACGCCGCAAACGGCGAGTCTATCATTGTCTTGCTCCTCACCGCGCTCCAAATTCACCCTCCTGCCTGCGGAGCTTCGTCTGAAAATATGGGCATGCGCCGTGGAGTCACGGGTCGTCATCCTCGATGACCTCGTTCAGACGGCGAGGTCCTACCCGATACCGCCCGTCACGCAAGTCAACGCCGAAGCGCGGATCGAGTCGCGGCAAGGATACGAGGCGGTCGGTCACGGCTCACACGTTCACTTCGACAGAGACATATTGGTCTGTGACCCCAACATATCGGATCAGAAATCCAACAAGCCGCTGGAAGAGCTGGCCCAGCGGGTCCAGAGGCTGGCCTTCTGGGACTGCTACCCGGACGACGGCCGCGTGGACGGGCTGTACCATTACTCGACCTATCTCGCAGCGTGCTATCCGCAAGAGTGTTTCGGCAAGGTGGAGTTTGACAAGGTCTGGTTCCCGAACCTAAAGGAGCTGTGGATCATAAAGGTCGGCGACGTCGACCAGTCGTGGAAGCTCGCCGTGGACAGCAACATGCCGTACGCGGCGCGCACAAGGAAGACAGCACGGCAGTTTCGGTACTGGGTCAACGACAACGTGGTTGAAATAGCGCACCTGGACCTGGACGAGCCAGAGACCAAGTTTGTTCTACGGGAAGGGAGGTGTGGCAAGGCAGACTGCCGCGAATTGAACCGGGGTCGCCCAAAGATGGTGTCCAAGGTGACATTCATGGACGGCTGTTACGATGAGCGAGAGGCAAAGACGGCCGGGTGGGAGCGAATCTGGCCATGGGCTGCGGCGGCGGAGGCGGAGTCTGGAACGGAGGTGGACGCCTCGGAGAAGGAAGCCGGGGAGACGGATGATTCGGAAAAGGATACCTCGGAGAACCAGATGCGATGGATCATTGTGGAAAGGACATTGACTTTCTCCCTACGTTGGGAGGGCTCTGGGGAGGCAGACGAGGCTTCATCAACGCGTCGACAGGTGCATGATGATATCGGGTCCAGTAGGCGTCATATCACCACTGAACCTTGATAGGCGCACTAGTGTAGGGATCAAGCTGGGAGACGGATATTGTATAAACGTCAATATTCTGTAATCTTGTTAGCAGAGGTTGTCATTTGCTTGTCTTTTTGTCAAGCAGGGCGACTCTAGAGCTTGCCTCGTAGATCGGCTTTCCAAAGTCGCGGACAATGACACGCCGGGTGTTCTCGGTTCGGCGGGGCTTCGACGCTCGCCTTTACTGGAGATGCTGAACAGGGTCGCTTGCTCCGCGGCAGGGCACCGTCAGCTTCACTGAATGGCCGCTTCACGCCGGCACTACTGCTTCGCCCTTTGCGTGAAACACCCGACTCGCTCGCACCTGCGCCATCATCAGGCGTTCCGGCCGGTATAGCCTTGGTGACATCCGGTTTCTATCGAACATTGCTTCGAACGTCGTCATCAGCACCGTCGACGCGAACAGTCTCATGGTGGGTAGTATTGGGCAATGCTGATAGCGCCGTCATCAATCGCTTCTTGGACAAGTGAACTCTCTTCGTCTCGGTCAGTGTACTGTCACGCGTCTTTGATGACGAGTGGCGTCTGCTTGTCTCCTTTGCCATGGGCTTTCCAACATGTTGTCGCCCGGCCGGCAATGCAATTGCAGCACGAAACTTGAGAGTCTTACGAAGGAGATCCTGGCCATGCTAATGCTTCGCCCCCATGTCGCTGCTCATTCAACGGAGCTGCGCTGGATAGCTGTATCGAGGGTCATCTGCCCTTGCACAAGGCTGGTTTTCTCCATAGAGATATCTTTATCAACAGTCTCATAGTAAATGGGGACGTCGAGAACCCTTCCTAGCGAGCTTTCCTGAGCAACCTGGACCTTTCTATACGAGAGCAACAAAAATACGCCTCAGGAGTAAAGGCAAAGACTAGTACGAGGGCACTCAAGGCTATAAGAACTCTGTTCGGCGAGCAACGCTTTTCCGTGCATGGTTTTCTAGGTGCTTTACTGGATGTGCATTCACTACGACGGCCCAGACGACAGCAAATCTGTTCCGCGATTTGAAGGAGGATTGAACTATATGGCTACGCAGGAGTTGGCAGAGGCGAGCAAAGGTCAGATAGACTATGGAAAAAAACTTCGTTGGGACTGCAAAGGAGTAGTTCACATCGTACTACCAGCCGTTGTCTACCTTGGGTTAATAGGTAGGCTGCGGAATATGGTGTTCCCCAATAACGGGAGATGGGAGAAGAAGAATGACCAGTCATATCTGCGAATGAAGGATGTGTTTTGCGATGCCTAGAAGTACCTAGGTGTGGCAGCTACGTATCAAGCGCAGAAGGATTTGACCGCCGGTGTTCACGGCGAATGATACCAAGGAAAGCATACGCAAATTCTCCAAGTCTGCCTATTCTATGCTTCAAGCTATCACCAGTGGGACTAGATGGCGCCCCTCCATTTATGAGAAGTGATGCGTTCTTCTCATGAGACTATAGCGCCGCTCATCTAACGTCGCAGCTCTCTGACTTCATCCTTCATCCCTCATCCCTCCCTCCGACCACCCCGTCTCGTGCTCGGCGGTGTGCGAGACCACGTCCCCGCAGACTTTCTGGCAGGCTGGTTTAGTTCGCGAAAACGTCAATTCTCTGCAGTCATATTGGCAGAGGTTACCATTTATTCGTCTCTTTCTCTCCCTTCCGGGAGCAGCGGCATCGGGCTTGACGTTGTCCTGGTCAGCATTATTTCATCGGAACTCCCCAATTTCGTTCAGAAAACCGACTGTCAAGCGTTGCTAGACGTCATAATTCTGCTCGCCTATTTTTACGGAGTGTCGCGTAGCGATGTAATCATTGGAAAGGGCGAGGTTATGGGTTGAGGATCGACAGCGCATGCGCCTTGCCGACGACATATCGTCGTAGCGACGTCGACGGCGCGGATACACTGTATAAGTTAACAGCCCAACTCACATTGATTACATGCATCCACATCTCACGGCTCCTTGCGAACCATGCAAGTGATAAGCAGACGACTTTTCACCCTCTGCTTACGAGGCTGTGCTCGCCCTCTCACCACCAACCCTCACCTCGGCACCGTCGCACGCCGCACTTACAGCTCACCACCAACAACGCCAACACCAACATCACAGTCAAACCCACAAACGCCGCTCGCCATGCCCCTCTCCCCCTCTGACAAGCTCCTCGTGCACCTCCCCGGCGACCCGCCGCCGGGCTGGCTCGACGCCGTGGCCGCGCGCTTCCCGCAGCTGACGGTGCGCTGGGAGTTTGCGGCGCTCGACCCGGCTGCCTCGGACCTGGTCAAGGTGGACGCGCTGCCGGCCGAGGTTCGCGACGGCGTGACGCTGCTGTGCGCGTACCCGCCGCCCAGCGCGCAGAGCATCCAGGACGTGCGCTGGGTGCAGCTCATCTCGGCGGGCTCGGACCGCTGGGTTGGCCACGACGTGTACGAGGACCCGGGCGTCGTGTTTTGCTCGGGCAGCGGGTGCCAGCCGTGCGTATTCCTCCCTCCTATCCAGTGTGGACGAAGTGTCTGAGTGTGCAGCAGGCCGCAGATGGCCGAGTGGGTGATTGGCGCATGGCTATCCCACGAGCATCACTTCCGCCTCTATGCCGAGCAGCAGGCCCAGGCCGTGTGGTCCGCCCGCGTCGCCGACCGGCCCGTCACCGACTCCATGAGCCGCCGCATGTAAGACAGCCTCTCCAGCTGCGCCGTCATATTTATAAGGTAGGCACCTCACTCACCCTCGTCGCAGGGGCATCCTCGGCTACGGCGCCATCGGCCGCCAGTGCGCCCACCTCGCCCGCGCCCTCGGCATGAGCATCCACGCCTACACGCATCGCCCGCGCCAGACGCCCGAGTCGCGCCGCCACGGCGGCTACAGCATCCCCGGCACCGGCGACCCCGACGGCCTCATCCCCGAGCGCTGGTTCCACGGCGCCGTCGACGAGTTTCTCGCCAGCGGGCTCGACGTCCTGGTCGTGGGCGTGCCGCTCAACGCCTCCACCCGCGGGCTCATCGGCCGCGAGCAGTTGAAGCTCATGAGCGACAGCGCCGCCACGGCGGGCAAGCGGAAGCCGTTTCTCATCAACATTGCGCGCGGGCCCGTCGTCGACACGAGCGCTCTCATAGAGGCGCTCGAACAGGGGCTCATCAGCGGCGCCGCCCTCGACGTGACGGACCCGGAGCCGCTGCCAAAGGACCATCCGCTGTGGAAGGCGCCCAATGTCTTCATCACGCCGCACATATCGTGGCAGTCGACGAGCATGGTGACCCGGGTTGCTGGCCTGCTCATGGAGAATCTGGAGCGGCTAGACAAGGGCGAGCCGCTGCTCAACCAGATAAAGAAGTAGACCATATAGCGCGTTTATAGCATGTAAACGTTGAGAATGTACCTTGACCTCTGTGAGAGTGAGGACGCTTGGTTGGCTTCAATATGATTTGTTATACATTGCGATCTGGGCGCCAGCCAAGTACACTACAACTACGACCAGACATTAACTTATACGCTACACGCCTTGGACTCATACACACATACACGCATCCCTCATCCCTCTCTCCGGCCACCCCGATTCGTACTCGGCGGTGTGCGAGACCACGTCCCCGCAGACTTCTTCAGCCGCCCAAAGGTCAGGCTCGCCGCCGACGGCAGAGGCAGCGGCAGCGGCAACGACAACGGCAGCGACGATGACGACTGCGACGGCGCCGGTGCCGTGCTAACTAGCTGCAGACGGCTCGGTGTGTTCTTCTCCACACGCTCCCACTCGCCGCCGTGCGCTCCGTCATGCCCGTCCTCCTCGTCGCTGCCCTCGACCGCCGGCTCCGGCAGCATGGCCATCTTGTTGGGCCCCTTGAGCATCGCGCCTTGCAGCGCGGCCCACGACTCGACCTGGCCGTTGGACGCCTCCTCGACGCAGTTGCATTCGTCCCCTGCAGGGCAGAGCGTCTCCTCGGCCGCGTGCCACTCCGCCAGGCACGACTCGTGGCTCGCGCACCCGCACGACAGACAGGTCGGGAATAGAGCGTCTACGGGCTCCAGGCAGTACACGCACCGCAGCTGCGTCTGCGAACGGTGGCAGCGGTCACACTTGCCGACTGCACCGCCAAGGTGTGGCTCCGAGGTTGTATACCGCGCTGGCTCCAGTTGCGTTTCGTGGACGCGGCAGATGCCTGTGACGTCCAGACCACGACCAGACGCCAACAGCGCGTGTAGCTGATCCTTCTTGCCCATGACAATGGGTGACGATCCCGTCTTGTGGTGCGCAGTCGTGCCACTCGCGCCGTCATGAATCGTCACTGAGTCGCGGAAGCTGCCTTCCGGTATTCCAGACAGCGGAAAATGCTCCTTGAGCACGTCAAACTTCATGACTTCGAGCCTGGCCAGCGGCTGGCCCCACATCTGCAGCATCTCGGCGTACACATAGCGGTAATTGGCATACACGCTGGCACGGCTCGAATCCAGAATCGGCGCGCTGAGCCAGCCGTCGTCGTCGAATATCGACTGATCCTCGAGAAAAACGGCTACGTTTACTGGAACCAAGGGCAACATGTCGTCTCTCCGATAATCCTCGTCAGATATCGACGTCCTCCCTCCGCCAGAGTCTGCTAGGTTCGAATTGCTGCCCTGAGCGGTGATCCTGGTGTTTGGAATAAGTCCGTTGATGGTGTTCTCGGCAGGGCTCGGTTTCTTCTTCCCTTGCGTAGGTGGTGACGATGAGCTACCGCCTGTGAACGACCGCGGTAGATTGGCCGCAAAAGCAGAAGCTAGCCCAGTGTTCCCCCTCAGGAGGCCACGGTTCGACGGCGACCTGGACATCGGCGACGGCTGATCCTGCTCCGCCAAATATGTCTTGCTCTTCGAAGGTGGTGTCTCGCCACATGAATATGAACCACTCACCGGCTCACCAGCCCACATCATCTCATCTGAAGGAGATCCGGTGTAGTAGATGGGCGTGTGGAGGGTTCCAGGCGTCGTCACCGCCGAATTGCTATAGCTTCGACTGTAAAGGCCCCACGCAGACGCATCCGTTGGAAAGTAGTCGAGCGAAAAAGAGGGCGCCTTGATCGGCAGCGGTGTCTCGCGGTCGCGTAGCTGAGACTCCGCGTAGGCAACGCCGTCATCAGTCGTCGGCTCATTGAAGATGCACGAGAGCATCGCCAGCATCTGCACATCAGCCAGCTTCTCAAAGTGCTCAAATAGATCCATTACGAACTCCTTTGCCAGCGGATGCTGACCCCATTTGACCCTTCCTAGTAGGCTACGGTCATTGCCAAAGGCATCCTCGCGGTACCTGACGACGGTATCCCTGGCAATCACCAAGATGGACGAGGACCGCTTCTGGTCGCGCCCAAGCACTTCAAGGGGAATCCCCTTATTGAGCAACAGTGCCAGATAGCGCCACACATCCACCAGGTCATCGGATCCGTACTTCTCCGCGACGCGGGCGTTGTGTTCGCAGACATCTCCTCCGTCGCCGAAGATGGCGTACTCTTCTGCGAACTCTCTCTTTGAAGGCAGCTCAGCACGCAAGTCGTGAATCGAAATCAGGTTCCTAGGTCTGCCAAATCGACGACGGCTGGTTCCTGTGCCCGTGCCCGTGCCGGCTCCCGTGCCACCACCGCTGGACCGGACTGAGCGGTCTTCGCTCCACGTCTTCCGAAGCTGTCGACTCGGACGATACCACAAGCTTAATTTGTGGATCGACGTCGACTCTGAATCACTCGACGACGACGAGGAAACGTCAGAGTCGGACGAATCGGTCTGGTCCTCAGTTGCCGACGCCTCGTCCGTGGTGTACTTTTGCCGCGAAGGTAGGTCGTATGCCAAGCGTCCAAATCCGGCAAAGAATGGCTCTCCCTTGGCGCGTTCTTTGCTGTACAGCTCTGCAGACGTCGAGAAAAGGGCACGGGCCTTTTCTTCCTTGGTCGGGAAGAAACAAACCAGCCGCCCATCATTGGAAAACCGAGCACCACACGTACGCGGCGTAGGCGGGATAATGTTGCGGTTCAAGGGGGCTAGTATGGTGTCGATTTCGCCGTGAGGTGCAAGCTCTTGAGACAAGGACACCGACCCGCTAATGGGATTATCTTCATCCTCACTCGAACTTTCGTCGGCAAGGGCGTCCAAGTCGTCATCCAGATCCCGTACGTTCTTGAAGAACGTTGTGCTGCTTTCGAGGTCCACTTCGCCAAGCAGATACGTAAAGGCCACTTCCAAGCAATTTTGTTTTCTTTGCAAGAACTGGTCGGCGAGCTGATGAAGCTCGCGCATGATCCTTTTGTGGTTTTCCTCTGGCATAAATGACGTCTTCTCGATCAAGAATTTGGGGGCCCTCAGCTTCGGATAACCGGCGGGTATGTCAATCTTGACCTTTATGAATATGGGCTCCCCATCCACACCCCAAGGGCCATTAAGGGAGGCATTCAGCGTCAAGCTGTCCATATCAATGTTCTCCCATTTGACCTTGGGGATTTGTGTGCTCACGCGCAAGAGCTCCTCTTGTATCGTGTCGGGCTGCCCCCATTCATCGTCTGCGAAGTCGTGTTCAGCGATGCCAGCGCTAGACGCATGCCGCCTCGGTGCATCCGTGGAGGGTTTGCGCTTCGTCATGGTAATTCCCTTCATCCACCCAAGCTGAGCCTGGCTTCGGTCCACACGCTTGCTGGAGCCCACTTTGGCCTTCATGGACGGCCCGCGCCATGCTGGCCTCATTTGGCGACTCATGGCCCCCGAGCGCATTCCAAGTGTAAGGGCGCTCTGCCTTTGGTGGTGGTGGGGCGTGGTAGTGCCGCTCCTGTTGTCACTCATAGTCCCCGCCCTCCGGTCCCTGTTGGCGCTGTCTTCGACAGTGCGGAAGGTCTTGTACACAGCTCCCTGGCGCGTGAGGCTCAGACCCTTTCTGGCCGGACCGTCCTTTTTGTGGCCGACGGCAGAAAGGACGTGGTTGTCCACACAGTGCAGTCTGAGTTCGTTGTCAGTCCCCCAAGATACCAGTTGGAACTCGCGATGGTCAATATTATCGTCGGAAACGGTGCCACGAGACCTCCACAGAAACTCCTTGGCCTTGTGATCCCCATGGCCTGGAAAGACAGCTACCGGTTTCGGCGTGGCCTCAACAGGAGAGTCCTCTGTCCACAGTCGGTCATAGAGGTAGAGGTCGCCGGGCTCGTTCTGAGGCATGGCGAGCAGGCCCCATCCAAAAGGGGTGTGGCGAGCTCTCCACACAGGGTAATCGGTGCGAATGACGTGCTCGAGCATATCGTCGCCTTTTCCGTAGTCCCAGAACTTGATCGTCTTATCAAGAGAGCATGTCACAATGCCCGTGGGTCGCGTTCGGTTCCAATCTATGCCGTAGATCTTGGATGTGTGGGCACTGATGGACTTGAGAGGCTGGATAGCCTTCCTCTCGTCCCAAACGTGGAGCCAGCGGTCATGAGCTGACGCCAGGATATGGGGGTCCTGCCGGTTGAACTTGACCTGCGTTGCTCCGGCAAACCAGTCACAGAAAGTGAGCACAGGTTGCCTGGGCCGTCGCAGATCCCACCAGTGCACGTATCCGTCGACGGAGCAGGTGGCAAGGAGATCCGGGTGATGCGCCGAGAAATTGACATCGGTGATGGCCCTGCTATGTCCTTGCAGCGAGTGCTCGATGGCACCCGAGGTCGAATCTTCTCTCAGATTGAGATTCCATACCAGAGCCCGGTGGTTAGCCGTGGACACGACCCAATAGTCTCGCGCCGCGAACGGGGACCACTGCACATCAGAAACCAGCCACGGCATTCCATGACTGCGCAGGCGTCGCGGAGGGTTGTAGGGAGAGTCCAAGTCGATGATTGCAAGCCCTTCAGGTCTGATACCAGGATTAGCATCTAGTAACATGAAGCTTGGTCCATCAAGAGCGCTGCAGCTTACGAAGCAAGTGCGATATCTCGACCCGAGGGTGAGATGGTCGCAGAACCGACAAGGCCCTCGACATGGATGGAGCCATCAGACTCGAAGCTCTCGCCGTCGTAGGCCGATTTGATGATCCTGCCCTTTCTTGGTGAGTCCGAGTCAAAGGAAGGCATCGTGATTGCTTGTACTGTGTCGCAGAGGCGCGACCACCGTCATGTCGGTGCTCATCCGAGTTGCGACCACAGTTGGGCAAGCTTCGATGACAGCTATATTGTCATCGGCCTTCGCGGCCGAACCGTCATTGATCAGACCTTGCGGCCTATGAACGCCATCTAAAATGCGACAACAGCTCAAGTTGACGTTGCGGCGCAGCTGAACGCTTGCGAATCAGTGAAGCGATGATGATGCTGTTTGGTGAGACGTCGTAGTTGGCGCGATCGCAGGACGTCTTGAGGGTGCGGTGCTACGGTCAGGCGGACATGTATCTGCGCTAGATATTCAGGTGCGGCTGTACTTGCGTTGCCCAATCCGTGCTACTGCTACCCTGTATCGATAGCGCGAGGGAGAAGCCCGGAGGCTTAAAGACACTTGCAGCTGTTGCACGCCAGAGAGTAGAAATGTAGAGCATAAAGTTGAAGAGACGCATTCCTCAGAGGAGCTATGACATGCTTTGGCCGTTAATTTATTTTTTAACGTACGATTTACTGCAATCTAGGTCCCCCCACCAGTTCGGTACCAGCTGCCAGCTAATAGCGCTCGGCCTGAGCTGCCACTATCGTAGCAGCCCCTCGCTGAAAACCGCAGTACCCTGAGAGGTATCGCATGCCCCGCCTCGCGCATTGGTTCTTCGAACAGTCACCTTCCGACAAGCAAGCGTCGTACGACAGAGACACGAGTCCTTCGCAGTCCACCTCTGGTTTGGTCTTTGTCCGGCATAGATCAAGTCTGCATCACTCCCATCATCAGCCTCGCTCTTTTCACCCTCGTCGACGAGCGGGCTTGGCTGCGCTCGATACCGAAATCTAGCCAAAATGGCTCTACCGAAGCGGATCGTAAAGGAGACGGAGCGCCTGATGGCCGAGCCGTATGTTTACCCTGCGCGCCGCTGCCCCGATCGTTCTCTGGTCGTGTCGTGATAACAAGTTCTCGTTCTCTGCAGGGTGCCCGGAATCAGCGCCGTGCCGCACGAGGACAACCTCCGCTACTTTGACGTCGAGATCCACGGTCCTGCACAGTCACCATACGAAGGTCTGCACAACCCACAATCTCGCGCAACGCGGCACACTGTGGCAAGGACGATAAGCTAATAGACGTGTCTATCTAGGCGGAATCTTCAAGCTGGAACTCTTCCTCCCCGACGACTACCCCATGACGCCGCCCAAGATCCGCTTCCTGACCAAAATCTTCCACCCCAACGTCGACAAGCTGGGCCGCATCTGCCTGGATGTCCTGAAGAGTGCGTCGGCCCGTCCCTGCGCCCATGTCATCAATATTCATAATCATCCATGCTGACCTCCACCAACAGACAACTGGTCCCCAGCGCTGCAAATCCGGACTATCCTGCTCTCTATTCAAGCCTTGCTCGGCGCTCCGAACCCCGACGACCCCCTCGCTGCCGACGTGGCCAAGAGCTGGAAAGAGAACGAGCAGGCTGCCATCGCAACTGCCAAGGAGTGGACTAAGATGTACGCGCAGCCATAGAGCGCTTGCCCGCAACGAAAAAGAGACCACGATCCAGAATACCAGACCGCGAAGAGGCAACGACGGGGCAACGACGCATGAGCATCACGGGTGGAGTTTGAGGGGCCTACTTTTGCTTTATTTTCTTGTATGCTGCTTGTTGTTTCACATGTTTAGAGGAGCGTGGGGCACGAGTAGGTTCGGTTTCGGGGTTGTCCTGTGTCAATGATAGTCCATTAGAACGGATGACCATTCTACGTAGATGATCTTAGCGTATCAAACACTGCTGTGTCGGTGTCAAGGACAGACTACAAGCCCAGATGGTTAGAAACGATGAGCACGTTGCTGAGGGCCATTATCTTGTTACAACGCCAACATCTCTGCGCGGTACTCAGCCGCCATGCCAACCTAAGCATGCAACTCTTCGCAAGCCGTTCACGGAGAATCATGCATGATAATTCATAGCGAAACAATGTCCAAAGCTTTGGGTATAAGAAGAGACTGACGTCTGCCGCCTCGATTCTTGTATCTACAATGCTAGAGTACACAAAGGGGATCCGGGAGGTGTAAAGGTTGAGTCGATTAAACGATGGCCAGGTCGCCAAACTTCTCCTGCAAAGGGTGTCAGTGCCGTCCACAAAGGCGCGGAAAATACGGTGACGTACCTTGTATCCCGGCACCATCCAGCGACCCTTGGAAATGAGCTGGGTGGTCTTCTCGTCGATCGACTTCTCAGCGGCAGCAACCTCGTCCTACATCGCGTCAGCATCATGCCCCAGCAGTTTCGCACCGTATTACATACCACAGTAAGGTCCTCGAAGGGGCGAGCCTCCTCGATGTTCTTCAGCGTGGCGGCCAGGTCCTTGAGCTCCAGGTCCACAGCCTGCTTGGTCGCCTCGGCGTTCTTGACGGCCTCGACCTCGAAAGCGTCAATGGCCTTCAGCTGGCGGCTGACATCGTACTTCACGGGCTTGAAGGCCTTGAAGCGCTTCTCGATCTCGTCGACGACGGCCTGGTTCTTGAGCGTGGATCGGTACTGGGCGAAGTCGACGGTCGTGGGCTGCTCCGACAGCGCCTGGATCTTCCGGCGAACGTCCTCGTTGCGCTTCTTGAAAGCCTGCAGCGAGGCAACCGTCTGGCCGCGGAGGCCCAGCGAGCTGGTCACCTTGGACCAGTCAAGCTTGAGTGCTGCGCTTCGCTGTTCGACGAGGAGTGAAAATTAGCTCACGAATTCCGAGGGAGTCGGGAGCGCCGCGACTCGGCGCAACGCGGCAATTGCACAGACGAGAGCGTGCCTCTGAGCGCTAATTGGTCGCAGACGACGTACCGTGGCCATTTTGATGATGTTTGGAGGTCTCGTGGAGCGGAGAGCGTTGTCGTTGATGGTGTTGTATGACTTTGCCGAACTTGCCCATCCTTGGACGCCAGCACCCGGGACATCACGTGACCAGAGTCGTGATCACCCTCAGGCACGCTCTCTCTCAGCCAACATCCGTTGGAAAGAGGATGCACATTACGATTGGGTCCAACTTGTCCAATAAAACTTACGAATGGGCTAGCAGTATCGATTTAACTGCAAGCTCAAGCTACGTGTCGTCACCGCGCATCGTCATTGCCTCGGTGAAGAAAGGCTCCAGTGTTACAGGCTCTGCTCATGTTACATGTAGTAGACTGCATTTTTGCGCTTGATTGAAGCCAATCGTTTTCGCCATTGATTCCTCCTTGGTATCAGGCGGGTTTGAACGGCTGCAAAGAGCTCTATGAAATTAATACAAAGCTACTCATGCCAATCGGGGCACGAGCTCGCGAGGTACAAATTCAAACGGACCGCTAAGGCATGCTTAAATACTCAAAGCCATGATGGAGTTGACAATGTCATTGTCATTCTCCTTCAATGCCTTGACGGCCTTCTTGCGGCTGACGTTGGCTTGGGTCATGACCAGCTCAATGTCCTTGTCCTCGAGGCCCTCGGCATCAACCTCCTCGCCATCGTCCTCGTCCTCGTCCTTCTTGGCCTCGCCAGACTCAACGGCCTTGCTGGACTCGCCGTGGTTGTGACCAGCGTGCTCGTCGGCACCAGCGGCGGCGAGCTGCTGGGCAGCAGCCTGCTGAGCAGTGGCGTTGACGTCCTCGATCTTGGCCTCACCAAAGACACTGTGCTGCTTGTGAGATTTTGCCATGCATTGTACCGGTCCGGAGGGGAACTGACATGTAGGTGTTGCTGTTGGGAGACTTGTAGACCTCGGGGTTGTTGATGACGAAGAGGATCTGTCCGGTATGCTCAGCTCCAACTCTATTTTGAACCTCATCCACAATCGCAACTGCCTTCACGGGTATGCACATACGTTCTTGGGTCGGCGGAGGGTGACACGGGTGATGCCAGGGACACGGGTGAGGCGCAGCTTCTCCAGGGCCTTGCGAGCCTTCTTCTCGTTGCGGTTGTGGATCACGGCAGTAGAGCCAGCGGGCAGGTTGCCGTCCTCGTCGGCATCGGACTCATCGCTGCTGTCCTGCTCCTCGACGGTGGGTCGCTGGGCGGTCTCGTCGTCCGGGAGCTCCTCGACTCTGGGGTTCGCCATTTTGGATGCTGCGCAAAGGTGCGGGCGTTAGTCTACCGGCTCAACTCCATTCGGGAAAATTCAACCGCTGAGCGTCCCCGCGGCCGTTTCGGGCTCGAATGCGGCCGCCGATCGCAGCAGCAATTGGGCACTTACTGATGTGTTGAGCCCGTAGGGTGTCTGTTTCTGGACTGGGATAGGTAGTTGAAGGTCGTCACTCTGTTTGTGCTACAGAACAGCACAGCGAAATTCTAGGGTTTGGTGGAAAGGTGACGGCTAAACCGAATTAGGTAATCAGGATTTTTGGACTTGGGCCTGGTTGCGCAGACGGTTATCTCAACCGACCATGGAGATCGGCAGTTACGGAGAAGTGGGAAAGGGCACTCGCAATGGCTCATAAACTAATAATTCGTACACATCACGTTTGGCCACAGTGGTCATGCTCCCCTGGTGCCTTGAATTCATCTTGATTTCTGAATTTCCGTGTTGACGCCGTTCATCATTGACGATGAAATGTGACATACAGCCCTTCCAGAACGGGTGCCAAAAAAGGAATGCAGTAGTCTCTGCCGCTGCAATGCGTTTTCCTGTCCGGGTCCATGTCTCTCGTTCTAATGCCAGCCTCCAAGCCTGCCCTCCCGACTCCGGTGATCAACCCAATTACGCCGAGGCCTTGATCTTGGCCAGGGCCTTGTGCTCCTCGAATCGTCGCTGCTTCTTGAGGCGCATGACCTTGAAGCGGTCGAAGTCGGTCAGTGCCTTCCGTCGCTTGATCTGATCGCGCTTCTTCGCCCAGTTGCTCTCCTTCCACTTGGCATCGATCTCGTTCTTCTCCCAAGCCTTCTTGACGGTGCCCTGTCGCGAGCCGCGGAGGAGTCCCTCAACAACGAACTGAGAGAGGAGGCACTTGGCCAGGGGAATGGATTGCCGGGGGACAGCCAGCTGGGGGTCTGCGGAGGGGCCGTCGATGAGAACCTGCGATATCGAAGTCAGTTTCCCGCCATGCAAGTCCACCCGCTCAGGGGTCAGCGTACTCGCTTGTGGTCGATGATCTCGACGATGGTGGCCAGGCCGCCAGCGAAGGGGTGGTCGCCGTTGATGAGCACGACGCGGCCAACCTCAACGAGGCGCCAGGCGGATCCCTCAATCACTGCTTCGCCCATTGTGTCGATGATCTGTCGGTCGCTTGTTAGTCGCGATGGTTTCGGGTGGCGCGCAGACGTATGAAAGAGACTGCAGAGGCGATGTGCATACCAATAGTCGAAGACGGATTTGTCGTTGATGGTTGCTGTAGGTGTTGTCACCGTGGAGTCGCCAGTGACTTTTTGATCGCTCGGCTATTAGGGTGGTGTGCGGGCAGAAATTCGACCTGTGCCCTAAGCAAAATTTTCGGACTTTCTGTTTTGCCGCCTTCTCCGTTGCCGCGCCAAGATGCCGCGCACGGACCACGTGGCTTGCCTTTTTCTTTGGAAATTCTCCTGCAACCACCTTCTGTGCTTGCAATCATTGTTTTGCTTCACCTGGACACTGTCCATGACGCCAGCAATGGCCACGCACCGTCGCGGTGCCTGATGGCCTCGAACTTGGTAAGTTTGCATTATTTTGCTCTCGCTTTTCTCCTCCACACTGTACGCCTTTATGATGAGGTAATTTGCGATTGATTCCTCCTGATGGCTCTCTTTCGCCGGAGTAGCTAAATCGGGGGGATAGCTGATATTCAATTTCTTACATATTCTGAACCATTGCCACTGTTCTTCATTCACAATACCTCAACTTTGTTGATTGGCGTTTGACTAACCGTTGTCAAGTAGCTTTACTTCCCTCTACGTGAGACTCTGCCCAGAGCTATGCCAGATCCTCGATACCGTCCTTGAATGGGCCACTTTCGATGATCGATTGCAAGCGTTCGCATTTGTACAGCTTTAGCGTCTTTCAATATTCTGAGCTCATCTCAGAGCAGAAGAGGGATGATTGAGCCCTCGGTTATTTAGATCCGTACTCGTAGTAATGATACATAAATCGTCAAAGCCTCCCGTCCAATGATAGTGAAATCACTCAAGCCTTGCCTTTCCGCTTCAGCTCCTCCTCTTCCTCTTGTTGGATTTCCGCATCAATCTCGGCGCCCCTAGAAGGCTCGTTGCCGTGCATCTTAGCCTGTAGCGACTTGTCAGCAGTGTGATGTCTCGCTTGAACCAGTCGTACTTACGGGTAGTGTGGGGTCTTTCTTGCCCGCGGCAGTCTCCTTGTCATCAGCGGGCTCCGACTTTACTACGTTAGCTTGCTGTCTGCAATCGATGCAGTACGTACGCACCTCCTGCTCAGCCGCCGCCAGGCGATTGGCAATTGATCTCTGGTCCTCTGCCACTTTGTCAGCATAAGTTACGAATGTTTTGGAGAAGCTTCAAGCACTCACTAGAATCGTTGAGCAGGTGCGAGTTCTCCTTGCCCTCCTCGAATCGCTCAGCTCCGGCAGTGGTGGCGTTTCCAGACATGATGAACGATGTGTTGTTGTTTGATTTGTTATTGTGGAGAAAGACGGGAGGGCGATTGAGTTATTCTTGAGATGCAGACACGTCGAGAAATGTTTCGGCTGTCGAACGTGGCGGCCTTTATGTAGTCTGCATCATTGCGATGCGCTGAGTCGGTATGGAGCAGATGCTCCACAGCCTGACTTCATAACCTACGTCATTCTTGACACGAAAGCGCCAACGGCGCATTCGATTCAGCACACCAGAAATCCGTACACGTCATCGGAAGCAACGAGATCAGAGAAGTGTGTCTTAGTATTACGGGCCGCCGTTGAGGGCGGGTCAAGGGAGAATGGCGGGTTCATCGAGATTTCGTGCAGCGTGCCTGGGCAATGAGCAAGCGACAAGATTTCAGTTCAGTTCCAGGAGACGTCGTTCCTGGTAAATCCTCCGCCATGGTTTGTGACGGCTTTGTACCCTCTAACGCCCGATGCTCATCTAATAACCGAATCCAGGCATTACATGGTAGTGGAATACTTAAGGATGTATAGTGCTTCGTTGTAGGTCCAAGTGCGTGCTGCATTGTGATGCCGCAATTGGCGTCGTACCCTACACCAATTTGGCACTCTACTGGGACGTTGCGAGCTATTCAGAGCAGCAACCCATGCACAACAGGCCAAAACCTGACATTCTGAGCTCTGGAGAAAATCTTAAACAATTGCGAATGACGATTGCACTCGACTGCTTCAGCTGCAGAATTGAAATTTGCACTTTGGTTGAAGGTATGGAAAGTTTCGCCGTTTTCGGATGTACGGTGCCTTGAGTGACTGGATCGAGTCAAAACTGACTGCTAATTCGCCACAGCGAAGTAGTTCGCAGAATAAGAAGGGACAATTTGCACAAGAAGCAGCTGATGATGCCTTCGAACGAGTACCTGATTTACAGTGTTTTGTGATACCAATTCGAGGCATGAGAGAAACCTCAGAGACCCCAGGGATTCTGCTCCCAGCAGAGCCCGAAACCCCACCAGAGTCCCCTAAGGGTCCAGCTTGCGGGTGAAGTTAGCGGCCTTGTTAGACTCTCCATATCTTTAGCGGCATGGATGATGTCCACGGCCTGCGGCTAGGCTGCATCTGCATGTCGCCTGATCTTCACCACCTCAATGATGCATCGGCCAAACGGGCACGGTCGCACAGGAGGGGATGGCTTCAGCCTGGGCCCGCGGCGGGGAGCCCGCACGGTCATTCGGACTTTTCTGGGCAGCGTCTTCTGATGCTGCCAAGGGCACGTTGTGCATGTGCTCAACCCGAGCACGACTCAACGTCCCATCATAGGTGCGGAAGCGCGACAGCGACTTGTTGGTGCAGCTCGACGAGCATCGGAGCATCTAGAACGTGGTAGGGGTTCGGCCTCGTCACCAATCTGCGCCTCGCTGATGCGTCGCTCGTCGTGATTCGAAGCCGAAGACCAGAAGCACGGGCACGGGTCTTATGCTCTAGACTAGTTTCGGGAGCTTCCGCGGGCTTCCAGCTTTCGCGGCTTTCGCGTCACTCCGTTGCAGCAATATGTCTGTCTATTTCCGTAAATAGGGACAGCAACGGACCGTGTGCGCATTGCCTCGGCCGAACAGCTGTCCACGTCGGCCCATCTCTGGGCTGTCGTGTATGCAGAGGCCTGGCTTCTCAGGACAAGGTTCGCACTGGACAGCTCGTCGGCCGAGAGAAGCAAACAAGCCCCGCCCCATTTGCCGTCCCTGGAGCTCATGGCGATGCATGCGGCATGCTCCAATGTGCGCCATTGACGGCTCGTCCGGGGGGCCCAATCATGCCCAGGCCCGCTCCAGGATCCAGACTTCTTAGGGGCAAACGCTTTTCCTCAACAACGGAAACATTAGTCCCTACCAAAAAGGCAAAAATGCTCGTCGCCGGGGTACCTACAGGCGGTCAAGGGAGACGCGGCGAAATCACTTCATCTCTTCTCAGTGGGGCGTTTCCGAGCACCCTTAGGGGCTGGCGCTGCTGCGCCGGATTGATGCTCGAGGTTGACGGCGAGTGTATATTAAAGGGTACTTACCTACGAAAGGTTAAAAGTGGATTGTCTGAAAATAAAGACCAAGTCTCCTCGTGCAAACAGAGCCTGCTCCCAGGTCCTTGTGTCAGCAGCTCGCCATGGAGAAGCACATCGTCTTCGATGACGCTTTGACGCGGGCCGACCGCATCGTCCTAAGACAGCTCGCCAAGGACATCGAGGCCCCAGCCAGCCTACAGCTGCCCGATGTGTGCGACGAGGCGCTGGAGCGCGACTCGGGAATCGGCTCCGAGGTGAACTCCAACCACGATGATGAAGCCATGGACGGCTGTTGCGGCAGTGACTCGAACACTGTCGTCGAAGATGTGGTGAGGCTCAAGGCCATGCGAGACCCCACAAGCGTCGACTTCGAGCCGACCGTGCTGCTGTCCATCGACGACTGTGCCGCTCGAGTCTCCCCAGCCTTTGACAAGTACATCCTTCAGCCCTACGTTCGCTGGGCTGCAAAGGCGGCGCGGCATGAGACAGACGTAGCCATGATCACGCATTTGTTTTTGTACTTTGCTACATCAGTGCCGAGCGCCATCTTCCTCTACCGGCATTTCACTTATATACACGGCATCGCTCACGCCGCTCTTCAGTTCTACTACCTGGGGACATACACATTGATGATGCACCAGCACATTCACCAACGGGGCGTCTTGGCAAAGCGTTTTGCTCTCGTCGACAAGCTGTTCCCCTACATCCTCGACCCGATGATGGGCCACACTTGGAACACCTACTACTACCACCACGTCAAGCATCACCATGTTGAAGGCAATGGGCCTGAAGACCTGTCTTCGACGATGAGATACCAGCGAGACAGCGTGCGCGACTTCCTGTGCTACGTTGGCCGCTTCTTCTTCTTCGTCTGGCTGGACCTCCCGCTGTACTTTCTTCGAAAGAACCGGCCAGCCCTGGCAGTGCGCACCGGGGCGTCGGAGTTTCTGTCCTACTTCTTCTATTACGCCATGGCAAGGGGCTTTGGAGTGAAAGCGACAGTTTTTGTCTATCTTCTGCCCCTCTTGCTGATGCGCCTGGGGCTGATGGTGGGCAACTGGGGCCAGCATGCCTTTGTGGATGCGGAGGAGCCCGACTCTGACTTTCGCTCCAGCATCACGGTGATTGATGTCGCGGTAAGTGACTGCAGAGGATATGGCGAGATCAATACCGAGCTAACGTGACGCACCGCAGAGCAATCGGTTCTGCTTCAATGATGGCTACCACACATCGCACCACCTCAACCCGTTGCGTCACTGGCGCGACCACCCAATCTCCTTTCTGGAGCAGAAGCAGACGTATGCCAGGGAAGGTGCCCTGGTGTTTCACAACATTGATTTCCTCATGATTTCCTTGCGCCTGCTGTGCAAAGACTATGAGCATCTGGCCAAGTGCTTGGTGCCCATGGGAGACCAGATTGCCTTGTCTATGGACGGCCGGGTTGCGCTACTAAAAAAGCTGACGAGGAAGATTAGCGAGGATGAGATTCAGGAGAAATTTCGGAAAAGGATATGACGAAAAGAGCATTAACGCTCAAATTGGTATCATAGGATGGGCGATTGGAGCGCTCCGGACTCATCTTGTGGCACTGGCGGCAGAGGCTTGGCTGTAAACAGGCCACGAGACTGGTGCATCTGAGCTGGGGCTTGACAATTAGCGCGCAATGGACAGTGTTATATCCTGCGAGTTATTCTGCAGTCAGTAGATGGCACTGGCCGACTGAACAAGGTGCAAATATTCGTCTCGAAGTATGGCGTACAGGCACCGGGTCGTGTCGCTTGGTAGCCGATGAAGCCTCCAGCCACAAGTAAACACACTGACTTAGGCCAATGCTAACCATCATATACGCCATTGGCATTGCCGACCCTTATGACGCGATATATGTTCATCACAATTTGACAGCTAAGGATGACATAGATTGAAGTCGTCAGTACCTGTAGTCCGTAGTGAGGCTCGTCCAAAGGTGCTGATCAGTGCACGGACCACACCCAGATCGACGTCATCCCATCCCTGGCCCTGGACCCTCAGAGCTTGGCGGAGCTTCTCCAGACCCGTTGCAACCTCATCTGACGCAGCATCACCCATCACCTACCTCTCAGCGTCAACCTTTCTATCACTGAATTCACGCCACCACACCAATTGCGCTCAAAATGTTTCGCTTTGTAAGTACAGCTCGCAAGCCTGAGTCGCCGTAGCTCTGCCACCGCTAACACCCGCCGCAGCGCAAGACGCTCGACATCGTCACGGTCTTCCACAAGGCCGGCAACCCGGCCTCGACCCGCGTCGCCAACCTGATGAAGCAGCTCTCCGCCAACGCGCAGTCGGCCGCCACCGAAGACCAGGCAAGCGATACTGCGGGCCTGAAGCGTCGCGACCCGTTCGAGCTCAACATTACCGAGGATCCGCCCACGGCCGAGCAGGTGCAGACGATCCTCGAGTACGTCGGCCAAAGCGGCGTCTCGCAGGTGGTCAAGGGCGCGAACGACCAAAAGGATGCGTTGAAGAAGTTCAAGCAGAACCAGGAGAGCTTTCAACGGCCGGTGGTAGGTTCACTGATGTGTTTTCGATTGCGTCGACGAGTTAGGCTAACGGGTGCGTAGACGGTGGACTGGAACAACGGCAAGGCTATTGCTGGCGACAACGAGTCCGAAATTCTTAGGCTTCTGAACGAGACGAAGTAGACATTCCTAGCTCATAGACGATGTGACGACTCGTTACATCTCTACTGTACATATACCCCTCCGTTGTCCATTTGATGTTGGAACCTGGCGGAAAAATTCAAGCTTTTCTCTGAGATCCTCGTGCCTCTGAATAAGTGTTCGCAAATAGATCAACAAGGCACTATAGCGATGGTAGCCCTCGAGTGAAGGATGAGATTGTGCTAAGGTTGCTGTAAGCTTTGATGTAAACAGCGAACCCTGCCCTCAGCTGGCCAACCAGTGCGCCGGCAGCCTCTCTGTCCACTTGCAGGCTGAGTCAACACCTGTTCAGAGTCAATTCAGTCGATCCCGATGGCGCGATTCACGCTCTGTTGCCGGGCAGCCTGCCCTGCCACGCTCTTTCAACGAACACGCTCTAACTCGTCCATTCACCTCTGCCCGTTTTGACGGCTAATTATAATGCCCCCTTAGTACTTGGCCGTCAACAGGAGCCCGCGCACAAAGTCATCTCTAAGCTCTAAACATCACTTGCGGAAAACTTCTCACCAGACTTTCCATCCGCCACCCACCTTCCATCTCTCCAGCCCACACCCATGACCAATCTCTTCTAAAGCTGCTTCCGCCTCTGCATCTGCATCCCTCAATCCTTCGCCTTTGCCATCGGCTATCCATCTCAAGCAACTTCGTCGACTCACCAGACTCTGCGCTTTGTTGTGGAACTGAATTCTTGAGTCAAGTCTTCTTTCTGGCTTGGCTCGTTGAGAGACCTTGTTTCCTCCAGCACTCTGCTATTTCAAAACGCGTCTCGCCGAAGCCTCAACCTCCAGCAAACCCAAGATAACAAATCGGCAGAGTGCCATGCTTTGCAGTTTTGGCAACGCGTTCTTCGAAAGTTGTCTTTGACGGTGCCATCTCAAGCACACGCAAGGTTTCGAGCTGAGTTTTCAATTTGAATTGAAACAAACCGGAATATCGGCATTGCAAACACCACGGTTTGCGAACATTTGGACGCGTGTTTACCCCGAAAAAGTGAATATTCGCGCCTTCCTGACAAGCAAACACCTTGATCAATCCGACAATCCTGCTCTGAAAACTCATCGATAACTGTCTGTGGATCACCGTCAAGTTTCAGACACTCGAACACTGAAAGACCTCTAGCAACTTTCATATCTAACAGCCCACAGCTGCCTATTAGATCACTATTCGGGACTCGAAGGATTTGCATAATCATCAACCAACACAATGTCTGAACGTGGTGGTGGATCGGCTTCAAAAACCGGTCCTCCGTTCACGTCTCTCAACGCACCTCATCCCGTCCTCGATGCCACGGGTTTCCCCGAAGCCTTCGCTGCCGACAAGCTTCATGGGCGACAAGCTCCTTTTGCTAATTTCTACCCAAATGGCCTGCCCATCACCTGGAACATGGCGCACGGCCTTGACTCCGGTGGCGTGAGCCTGCACTATATGGAGAACCATCTTCCTGTTCGGTTCTACACTCATCCTCCCGCCCACGCTCAGGGCAAGTTTTCGGGTACGTACGGCCAGCGTTATTTCCGAAAGGTGGGCGAGCTTCTTCCTGAGCGCCGCGTACATCTTTGGAACAAGTCTGAGATCCAGTCCGTCTGCAACTCTTTGCGTCAGGTCTTCTGGCCGGACATGAAGCGACTCCAGAAACCTACGGGCTGGAATGACCTTTGGGAATTCTTCGACGCCTACGATATGTACCACTACGGTGCTCTGAACCTCTGGAATGTCATGAACACCTTATTCGACGAGAATAAGTTGATTGACTTTGGCTGGAACTCAGACCTCACCCTCGAAATCGGGCGCTTCGCCGATGAATGGCTCAAGGTTTCCGAGAACCTGACAAAGCTCAAGGAGTGGACTGGTTTCGAGGGTCCAGTCCTTGCTCTACTTTCTGCAGCGGACTGGCAGGAAGTCGGGAACCTCGAGGACGGGGAGATTTCACTACTCAAATCGGCTCTTCTTTATCGACGGGACCTGCTTCTTTCAGGTGCTTACCAGCAAAGCTGCAAGTCTCCCACCGAAGCAATGCCTGTTCGTCAGACTGGTGACCCTGCGAGTTGGCTCGGTAAGTCTGAGCGTGGAGCCTTCAAAGCTCACATTGCTAAAGCTTTGCCAGCTGGCGAGCAAGTCTTGGGAAGCAACGGCCGACCATCGTCTCCTACGTCCGCGGCCGCGGCTCTTCCCACCGCATCTAGTGGCATCGACGCGGCCCCTTCTTGCTTCGTACAAAATGGATGCCACCATTTCCATCCATTGGGACAGCATGCTCTCGACGATGGAACACCAACGCAGACGAGTGAGCATCAGTCTCACAATCCCGGTAACTCAGCTCAGCCTTCGGCTGTGGAGGTCCTGCGGAGGTCGGCCGACGCTGCGATAACGGTGAAGGCCAAGAGCGGTGTCGCCATCGCCATGGGAAGCAGCAAGGCTCCGCCCGGTTGGGAGAATTCGCTGGAAAAGAACACCGCACAAGAGGCCGCTGCCCAGGTCCAAGTGGCAACGCCTCGACCAGTGACTGCCGGCGCCGCATTTCCAGAGCGGAACAAGCAGATCGAGGGAGCTGAGAGCAAATTTGACAACAAGCTTGGCCCGGTTTTTAAGAACCCAAGGGTCAGAGCCAACTCACTGGAGCTTCGAAGCTCTGCTAAGCAGCCCGGAAATGAGCTAGATACTCAGGGCGATGCGGTTCTCCAGAGGGATGAAGCCTCTGAGAGAGACCAACTTCATCACGAAAAGACTGAAATCATACAGAGTGATTCAGCTCAGCACGGAGAGCCTATGAGCGTTTCCGGCACCTGCGAGATCGACTCCATCGAGCATATGCACCCTGGTCCGGCCATCATCTCCAAACCGCTGCCTGCGTAGAACTCAGGTACGGTCAAGGACCAGAAAGGCTTGAACCAGGGCGCAGTTGAGGCTGAACAAGCTGCTGGAAAGCGTGTCAATTTGGATGGACGATCTGAAGTAAGTACTCAAAGCGAAGCGGCTCGAACAATGTTGCAGCAGTGTTCTGACCATTCGCAGCACGTGTGTCAGGATCCTGGATATACAAGTGGCCAGACGCAGGGCGATACGCGAAGCCATTCGCTCAGCAAGGTGGTGAGTCCTAGATTGAATGATGATGAGCCCATTCCATGCCCACCTTGGCAATAGGTCAATGGTGATCAGTATAAGGCTGACAGCCAGGTTCATAGGATCAGGGAGAACAGGCTGTATCAGAACCAGGTCCAGGTCCTAAAGCCGCTTCTTCTCAGCTGCCAGCTCGCCCTCCTTCTGTTGCCATTACCTCCACTTTGCGCAACTACACGGCACCCGGTTTCCAGAGCGTTGGTCGAGGCTCTTCCGGTGCCGCCCAATTCATCAGTGAATCAGGGACTGATTTGGATACTACGTCTCCAAAGACCAGTCACTGGCAGGGCGGTCGCAGTGGCAAGGGGAAAGGACGCCGTGGCTCTTTTAGCGCCCACTCAAACGACCCGAGCCTTATGCCACAGCCTGGAGACAAGCAGCAGTACTACCACAAAAAGCCATGGAAGGGCTCGTGGCGCCATCAGACTGGACCGCAGAATGAGGCTCACGCAAACGCTGAATGCCGAAACAACAAAGCGGCTGGCAATTTCATGTACAAGCCTTGCGCCTGCCCCAACTGCAACCAGCGCAACAGGAGCATTTGGGTAGTTGTCAACGAAAGGCCTGAAGTACTGGTGGTAGATGTGCAGTCGCGACTCAAGTATGGGCTTGAAGGTCGATTCGGGGAAGTTGAAGGCGTCTTTCCCGTCCAGTGTCACGATGGCATTGCGTTCATTGTCAGGTAAGCGGGTAGACTCACGATCATTGAGATATTATGATTATCAAAAGCTGACTTTATGGCAACTAGATTCCGTTTTGAGGCATCCGTTCCCGACGCCCTGACCTTTGTCAAAGGCTGGATCCCAGAGACTCACATCCACGTCGTCATCAGCGCCGTCCAGAGATGCAAGTGGTTAAATTCCACCTGGCCCATGCCAAAGAGTGGCCGAGACGTGCAAGACCAGCAACGAGGCCATCTCCCTCACAAAACGCCGGCTGGGTACCCATCTCCTCTACTTGTTGCCGGCATGCCGCCGGTTATTCACTCCGCTATGCATGCGGCACCCGTTGGCGCAACGTTTGCTCACCAAGTATACCCGGCTCACTCATCTCCATCTGCCGCTACGACAAAGGCCTCAGGACATGTGCCTGAGGGCAATGGGGCGATTTCTGTGACCGAACATTCTGCCAGCCGCCACCATGGCCATGTGGGTGACAAACGAGGTAACTTCAAGTCTTCAACTGACACTGCAAACGCCTCACCAACGGCCGTTCGGACACCTGCGCACAAAAGAAAACAGCAACCGCCCAAGCACACAAAGGTCCAATCAAAGCCATCGTTTGAGGAGGCTCTGGGAAATTTCGACGTTATCGACGATGGAGGTCCACTCACTCCAGAAAGCCAGCGGAGCGTAGGCTCGGCCATCAAAGCGCGTGTGGCTTTGCCCAGTGTAACTCCCGTGCTGATGAGGAAGGTAGCGAAGGTCTCCAAGGCCGGTGCAGACCTACAGTCCAGCGTTGCGGCAGGCATGAATAACCTGCCAGACTCCATTTCCAAGCCAGCTGCGGAGGTATCTGGATCTCCGATACGGAAGTCAAGCGGATCTAGGGGCAGCAAGGAGTATGATCTGAAGAAGCACGAAAAAGGTTTCGAGGTTGACCATGTGGCCAAGTCAGCTACATCAGAGCATTGCGCCATGAATCCTCCGCTGAAAGGCGAGATAGCAGCTCCCGCCAAGACAAACACGGCGCTTCCTCCCGAGGATCAACACTTAGTAGCCGCCAGCGCAGATGACAGTAAGTTCCCAGCAAAGTCAGCGGCACGCCATCACCCGAGGACCCCGAGCATCTTCACCGAGGAACAGATCAAGAGCAGGAAACAGGCTTGGGATAGAATTCCTATGCCACTGGATCCGCACAAGACCAAAAAACCGACGGCTGCGTCCGATGCTGGTGGCTTTGAGGGCAAGCCGAGCAAGGCAAACTCACTCAATACGCAGACTACAGGTTAGTTGCTGGGGAAGCTTCACCGAAACCTTGGGAGACAACTAACTTCTCTATTGCAGATAATGTGGCGTCTGCTGAGTCCGATTCAGAGCGCTCAAAGACGATGTCTCTAGTGTCAGGATCTAGCAATAGCTCGCCGGAGAGAAGCGGGCGGTCTGCTTACAAGGGCCATAGTGGAGATGACGAACTCACATCGAAAAGAGGTCTGTCCGACAGCAAGCTAAAGGGGCCAGCTTTTGCATCGCAACTGCCTGCCAGCACAACTCGCAGCGCAGCTTCCGACGAGTCCGAAACTGGCATGAGCCGCACTGACCAGCAGGTATAGAATGCCTCTGGAGGAGAGACTGATGCGAGTAGGACTGCGTCAATTGCTGGAGATGGAACTGGTATCGTGGGCCAAGATACCAATCGAGGCACTTGGAAGGGAAAGAACAAGAAGTATAAAAAGAAGCGAGTGCAGACGTCCATGTCCTTGTCACAGGCAGCCGCCGCCCAAGTTCATCGACAGGCACTTACATCCGGCGACGACGGATCTGGACCAGCTCCAAAGGCTCCCGATGCTGACCCCAGCGCTGGGGATCAGAGTATTAGTTCGGACGCGACCAAGGCATCGAACGATTCTATGACCCCGGGAAGGCTGGATGCAGTGCCTCATTACAGCGGCCTTTCACCCATCAAAGATAGCAAAGCTACCGAGCCATCACACGAGGCCAAAGATTGCGGAAAACATGGCGAGCACTCAAGCTCGAGAACGGGCCACAATAACGTCGGACAGGAGTACAGAGCCAACGCAGGAGGTTCACTGCGAGTGCCGAAGAAGCGTCGCCGTAAACCACAGGCCCTCGACACGCAAAGCGTCGAGACCTCGGGCAACACTACTGGTACATCTCACTCGACCGCAAAATCATCTTTTGGAGCTGGTTTCGTCTAACAACTCAGATCCTAGTGCCACACAAAACGGACCGCAGCAGCAGAGCGTCGACGCCGGGGACGCAGTCGTGACGCCCACTCGCCTGAACCCGCTCGCCGAGGTGTTTGTGTCTCCAAATAGAGAGACAGAGAGCAAGTGCGGCGACGGAGAAGATGCGGCGCTGCAGGCGTGCTCTCCACTGAAGCCAGACGTGAAGCCAGACGTGAAGCCAGACGTGAGGCAGTCGCCTGCCTTGAACGAAGATGAGAAAACGAGTGCTCTCGGACAAACGCCACCAAAAGAGTCTGAGGAGGAAACGAAACAGAAAGAGAGTGAAGCTGGCCTGAATATCTCATCCGTCACTGAGAATACCCCAAGTTGTGGAGCGACTCGAAAGGCAGAAATGAGCCTCAAGGCAGGGGAACGCTACGAGCGCACCGACACGCCTGCATCACCAGTTTCTTCGACATTTGAGTCGCCAAAGAAGGGCAAGGTGAAGAAGCATCCGGACCACACCGCTGTGGCTATGCCGCCTGCCATCTCTGCACACGGATTGCCAGAGAAGGAGGCGGTCCCCGAAGCAAAGCAGCCTCAGGAGGTCATTGATCTGACCACCTCGACGATCGTGACAAAAGGATCGCCAGATGAGGAAGAAATGAAGATGGGAGAATGGCCGGTCCTGCCCGGATCCGAGTCTCGCTCGAGAAGCCCGACGCTGCAGTCACAGCTGAGCCCCTGGGGAGCGAAGCAGCGTGAGCGTACAGTTACTGCCGAATTTCTCGGCGAGACGTCCCCTGAACAGGCCAGGATGGAGGCCAGTGAGGGAGGCGAATGAAGTTGCGGGCGAGAAGGAGGGAAGCGGGCCGAATGGCGCGCGACGAGAGGACAACTGGCCCCATGAGTGATGTGCTTGTGTAGGGGACTTGCGCTGCTTTGTAGTTTGCTCTAGGGAGTCAGATGCAGCTAATAATGATAACCGTAATATTTGTGCTTTGCTGTTCCGAGCCTTGAGTTTGCAGGCACAAGACGTTTTCCCGTCTGTTGCAAACAATGCCGCATGCGAGGTAGACGCCAGTTCCCGGTGTCAATTGCATCTTCGACTCACTTTTTAGCTTCACAAGAGAGCATCGTCAGAACTCAAATCGACCGTGCAATTAGTGGTGGTACAGCCCCCGTTCTATTCCTTATATACAGCGGCACAGGTCGTCGTCATCGTCACATCACCTCGTCTCCGTCCCTCACGAATCGTTCTTCACCAGGCCCGTGACGGCGTCCTCGATTTGCTTGTCCGACAGGCCCTCGAGCGACTGCTGCTTCTCGGTGCCAAACTCTGCGCCCGTGTCAGCACGTATGCATGCGTCGCTCGCGCACCACACCGGGGGAGGGACGAACCGTAGCGGGCGTAGATCTTGGGCAGCGTGCCGGCGGCCTCGCGCAGCATGATGGGCGTCTGGGGGTTGTTCTTCTTCATTGTCGGGTATGCGCGCGTCAGGAAGGACCTGTTGCGGGTCGTTGTCAGCTCAACCGTGTCTCTCTTCCTCTGCGCCTCGTTCTCTCCGTCTCTTTCTTTGCAGCTGTCTGTCTCTTCCTAGCAATGGCATCCTCCAGGACAAACGTACCGCGTGGCGGCGCTGTGCTCCGACGTCTGGCAGAACAGGAAGCGCACCTCCTTGAGCGTCTTGGTGAAGGCGTACTTGCTCGACATGGTGGGCGGGTGGTGCGGGCGACGCTCGGTCGGAAGGCAGGCGCTGCGGTGATGCTGATGCTGGTGCTGATGCTGGTGCTGATGCTGCTTCTTTTGGCGATGCGCTGGTTGGTTGGAGTTGGTTGGTTTCGAGGTCGCTACAATTAGAGTGGAGCACCACTTATGCCGTCCCTGGCCACTCAACGCTTGTGCAGCGTCCATCCGGTGTCGCTTCCCCAATGGCCGGCTCATCTCCGGATCGCAGCGCCGAGCAGTACGGTAGGAGCTTTACCAGCCCGCCCATGATCGGAAGCGCTGCATCTCGAACCTCAACCGCCTCCATCGCCCGAGCCTCGCCTCTTCTCTCCTTGTCCCTCCATCGTCGCACCGAGGAACAAGCCCGGCAATCAAGTACGTCCGTCCCATTCCCGAGTCTGCGCGTGCCCTTTCTCCGACGCCTCCGAAAACCCGCGTTACTTGCATCCCCGTTCCCCATCGACCTACAGCCAACGATTCTGTTGAGCCCAGCACGCATTCATCGCTCTCCGGCTAACGTGGTCTTCTCGATCTGCAGGATGGTCCCCACGAGCACCCTGATGCGCGCCTCGCGGCCGCTCTTCCGCCAGGGCGTCTTTGGCCAGGCGTTCCGCGCGCAGCGCCAGCAGACCCAGTTCCGCTTCGGCGGCGGCGGCAGCAAGCGGTGGCAGAGCACCGCCGAGGGAAGCGCCCAGCAGTCGTGGTTCAAGCGCATGTGGGAGAGCGAGATTGGCTTCAAGACGGTGCACTTCTGGGCCCCCGTTATGAAGGTGCGTCGGGGCTTCTTCATCCTCACTCTGCGGCAGACGGGCGCAGAATCGCAGCAAACCGACAGCTAACACGCAACAGTGGGCGCTCGTTCTCGCCGGCATCTCCGACTTTGCCCGTCCCGCTGAGAAGCTGTCCTTTACGCAAAACTTTGCCCTTACCTGCACCGGCCTCATCTGGACGCGCTGGTGCCTCATCATCAAGCCCAAGAACTACCTGTGCGTGACCACCCCGCCCCTCTCTCCCCTCAAGAATCATTCATATGCTGACAGAATCGCGCAGCCTCGCCGCCGTCAACTTCTTCCTCGGAATCGTCGGCATCATCCAGCTCACCCGCATCGGCTTGCACGAGTCCGCTAAAAAGGGCGGCGTCGCCGAGGTCGTCGAGGACGTAAAGAAGGACGTCAAGAAGCAGGTCAAGGCCTAGATTTGGGTCTGGACTTTGGTCTGATCGACTGAGGGTTGGATATCGGCACGCCGCGACATACGCTTCGTCTCGGCCAGGGGCTCATGTGCCGATCCAGATGAAATATTCGGACCCGGGATGTGCCCTTGGCATGTGAACACACTCGGAGAAATCGCTTAGGGCATGGCATGCCCTTGTTTTCGTTATGGCAAGGCTTCGTTAGATGCAGTACATGGGGGAAAGCTCTGCGGGCTCTGTACACTACGCTATTTTGCCGGCAGTCACACAATGACAACTTGAACATCACGCAGCATGAAGGTGGCTCTCAACAATTGCAGTGAACACTCAACGTGATAGCTGCCAAGGGGTATACCGTGCTCAACGAGTCATCAAGTTACGGACCATTGAGCAAAAACGACGTGCTCTTTGATCCAAGAGCATTTCGTACAAGCTAATCATCAAACACAGCGGCAGATGAGCCGCAGCCATCTCCACATTCATCACCGTGATATCCAGCCCCCTCTCGTCAACATTCTCCACCCCTCCCCCAACGCCGTGCGGGAAAATGAAACAACAAGTCGCAAACGGCGCAAGCATGCCGTCCCATGGCGGGAAGGTCTACATACAGGTACAGAATCAAATACCTCCAAACCGACAAGCCCCTTTAAATCCACGTCGTGGGAAGTGACCTCCGCAACGAGCCGTGGAGAAGGTCCCAAGAAAGAAGAAAACCACCTAGCACACTCGTAAAGACCCCGTTCCTCTTCGTTTAGCCACAACATGAGCCATTCGTTACTCATCAACCTCTTCGTCAACGTGTCAGACATGTTCGTGCCATCTTCCTGTCGTCACGCGTGTTCGTTCAACGTGGCCTCAGTTTTCAGCGTGGCCGTCATTGAGCAGCATTTCCAGGACAATCTGCCTGCCCGGTAGCTCTGGGTGGCACATGGCGATCTTGACGGTCCCCTTTGATGTCTCCCCAGGCGTCTGCAGCTGGCCGTTCTGGCCATACACGTGCTGTGACTGCGCTGCGTTGCCGCCTGTGGGGCCCTTGATGCCAAAATCAATCACGCGCACGTCGCGTCCTGCGATAATCTGTCGAAGCCGCCCATTCTCCGCATTTCGAACCTCCACGTAGTCGTCGTTGAAGAGCAGTAGGTACTGCCCGTACATGGTCGCGCCTCTGGCCTTCTTCTGCTTTCCCGTGTATTCCATAATCAGGGCGCGGCTGACGTCTCCATGCTTGTCGACATACACGGCGCAATCCTCATAGGTGAGGATGAATTCGTTCTCGTTCAGCTTGAACATGCCCAGAGGACGCTGGTTCTGAATCCTGCCGGCAATGTTTGCAATCGAGGGTGCCTTGAGATCCGGGATGGACATGGGGTGCTTCTTGTCGAGTGTGAGCATCTCTATGCCCTTGGACGTCGAAACAGCAATGTATGATTGGAACAAGCTGAGCGAGTAGCACTCGGTCGGCAGGTAAAATTCATCAAAATCGCGAAAGGTATCCGTGCTTGCGGCAGCGGACCTCCGCCCGCCAAACAGCCGCGTCCTCTTCTCCGTGGCCTTGTGGAAGATGGGCTCGAGGACCTTGAATGATGTATGCAGGCCCTCCTTGCGCTTGTAGAAGACCAGCATACGTTCCTTCATCCGCGCCGTCGCAAAGTACGTGACATCCTTGGCAAGTCTCTGGGGCGCTCGCCGAGGGTTGTCGCTGATTGGCGCCGCAAAGTCCGAAGGGGGCGCTATGACGTCCAGAGGGTACGAAATGAGCGACTTGTCAGCGATGATCAGGCAAACGGAAAACTCCTCGAGGACCGCTATTTGCGTGACTCTGGCGGACTGAACAGTCTACGGATAAGGTTAGCACATTCGGGCACGGTATGCTAGCAGGGAGGTCTTACCCGTCGCCAACCTCGGGGTTCGGAAGGATCAGAGACGAACACTCCGTAGTCGGTGCCAATAGCAATCACGGATCTGCCAAACGCCGAGAAGCCCGTGGCACAATTCACTTGAGCCCGGCATACCGGGGCAATGCCGTTGGCCGAGCCCATGACCTTTTCAAGATCCTCAATGGCCCGGTCGAGCGGCGTCCCTTTGACTGGAACACCCGATGCTCTGGCGTACACCGAGCTGACATCGTAGTGAAACGACGCATCGGCCAGGACGCGGAGCCGGAAAGGCTCGGCATTCTGGGAGAAGAGCGCCTTGGCGTGCCTAGTCTTTGCTTCGATGATGCTCGTGCACCAGTCCAGTCGGTCTCGCGCCGACGAAGCATAGAGAGTATACACCTCGTGACCGAGATGCTTTATCTTGAAAGGGTAGAGGATCTTGCCTTCAGGGTCGCTAGAACTAGTTGGCGCTAGCGAGCTCATGGAAGACGAGGTAGGGGCGTGATCTAGGCCCGGTCGTGCACTGCCATTGCTTGCCACCTTGTTGAGTTGAGTGCCCGAGGCCGACGCCGTCGTTGTGCGGCCCAAGGGTGCCGTGAGGCCCTTTTGCTTTGTGACTGCCTCATCATTCATGCTCTCGAGGAACAAAAGCGGCATGGGGATAGGCTAGAGTAGACCAGTCAGTTCCCTTTCTTCCCATGCGTATGCCTCGGGGGAGAAGGTGTGTGGGGGGGGGGGGGGGG
>JALHBY010000082.1:182844-232269 GCA_024340155.1 Tolypocladium pustulatum
GTATCGACCCAACGCATGCCCTTGGAGCCCATCCTCTGAAGCTCGCCCTCCATGATCAAGACCCGGCCGAGGTGGTCGAGGTTCAGGACCGACTGAAACCCTGGCCGGAGCACAAGCATTCGGTCCAGCTCCATCATCTGTACTCTCTTGTTGGTCTCCGCAACCTTGGCATCGCACTCATGCGTCACCGTCTTGATTTCCTTGATTGCTCTGTGCAAATTCGCCTTCTCCTCGCTGTCGCCAATCATCTTGTGTTCGACGCTCTCAAGGAGAAGAATGTAGCGTTGCAGACGTTGCAGGGGTGCAATGAGGAAATGAGTCCAGTCCTGCTTCGACGACGACTTGTGCTTCTGCCTGTCTTCGAGAAACTTCTTGAAAAGAATGTTTCGATCGGCCTCCTTTCGGACCATGTACGTCGCGCGGGGGTAGCCCGTTGCATATTCAATGTAGTCGGACTTGGCCTTGCGTATCCACTCCCGGAATATGTCGCTGAAGCCCACGATCCAGGGTCCCTGTTCATTCTGGCGATATTTGAGCTGGGCGAGAAGGTACTCCTTGTTGATGCGCAAAACGGTATCCAGTTTTCCAAAGACGGCTCCGAGGAACTTATCTCGCTTGTCGGGATGAATAATTGGAGGGTTTCGCGTGCGCAGATCATCTCGGTAGAGGGTGCGGAAAATGTCCAGCTGCTTGATGTAGTTGTCCTCGCCTGTGACAATCTCGTGCAGGATGTTCTGACGATCCACTTCCTTCTTGGGCTTTGCCTCCCAGTCCTCCTTCTTCAAATTGTAAAACACATTCCACGCATCTTTCTTGGGGTCCTCGGGTAGTAGATCGTCCAAGTTGACCTTCTTCAACGTGCGAGTGCAGTGATGAGAGTAGCAGCGGCCGGTGATTTCCAGGTCGTGAACTTTGGGTGCGTAGCAGCCCGAGCCAGTCAGCTGCCAGAGGACGCCCGAGATATGACCGTCTCCGAATTTGACCCATTCTTCCTCAGGAAGCAGAGTTTTAGACTCGAGCATCAGGTTGACGACCTGGCTGCTAAGGACCTCTGCATCAGCTACGTTCATGGTAGGGACCTTGCAGGTGAACAGGTTTGTGATGGCCTCTTCCACAATCTTCTCCCTCAGGTCAATCTCGCCTTCGCCCATGACGCGAACCCAGGCCTCGATGCCGCTGAGAGCCCAAGGTTCTGCGCACTTTCGAAAGTCGGACGATGCCAGCTTGGACGGCACAAACTTCTTCTTGCGCCCAGTTGGCAACGTGATACCGTCGAAAGCCCCAGCAGTACTGGCAGCAGCCGAGTCGTACTCCGAAAAGGCCGGCCCGTTTTGCGGGACTGCATGGTTTTGTCTGCTGATCTTCTTGCGCTCCTCCGCAGCGTCCGTCCTCGACCTCGCCGGTGCTTGTACCTGTGGCGTGTTGCTATGGCCAGAGAGCGATATCGACCGCTCTGGTTGCAGCGTTTGTTGCGAGGCGGTCTGGTAGTACGATTCCGGGACGTCGGCCTGATAGTATCGAGAGTCGGCACTGAGTGAGTGCTGATGCTGATGCTGTGACCGTAGGCTGTTGTGGACCGACAGCATAGAGCTGCTGTCCGAACCCGGGCCCGGGGGTAGAGCTGGGAGGGGCCTACTAGAAATGCCAGGATGATAGAACAGATCCTGGTATTCGTCCTTGGTTGGAGATTCGGCGCCGCTCGGGAGAGAATGGACTGAAACTCTCTCCTCCCGACCCTCATCAAAGCTCAACCGTTGTGCTCTCGGCGCCTGCAGCCCGCCAGTGCCACCATAGTCCATCTCGGCGTTGTTGAAGGCCGCCGCATTTTCGTGGCCCTGACGTAGCGAGTTATAGTACCCCGGAGTTGGCAAAGGTCGAGAGCCCTCGGGCATTGACAAAGGGCCAGACGGCGGTCCAATATCGGCTCCGTACGCCAAGCTACCAGCATACCCACCACTGAACATGCCCAAGTCTATCGCAGCGCCAAAGGTGCTATCGCTGGCATCCTGATCCGGCTCTTCGTGAGTCGGTGCCAGCGAGCTCGCGCTTGTGCTTGCGGGAGCATCGCTGCCGTACAGGAAAGCATTGCTACCGAAGCGTTGGTCCTCTAATTCTGCTTGCTGCATTGCCAGCACACCGGCTGTGCCTTCGGGGTCGTCGTCGTCGTCGTCGTCTTCATCATCGAACTCGAAGCGCCGACGAGTTGCGCCAGGCGAGATTCGACTAGCCGACGGAGATTGCGCGCTGGTGGCCGGGCTATAGCGCCGCAGCTGTTCTATTTGATCGTCGGACATTTGACCGTTGATCGGGGACGGCCGCCTGCGCGACGGGTGAGCGTTTCCACCGAGCTCCGCCTCGATCTCTTCCATGATGCTCTCCTGTGTCACTAGCTCATTGTCGTATTCAGAGCTCCCCAGGGGCCGCCCGTTGGAGTCCCAGAGAGGTTCCTCTGGCACGTCCTCCATTGGCCGGCTCGGCAGCGGAGCATTCGTGGGGTGTCTCTGTAGGCCGGATGGCGACTGTGGCTGCATGAAGGGGGAAGTTCGAGGAGAAGTCTGCGAGTCTGACCGGGAAGGTCGGGTATAGTAAGAAGCGTGGTCGTTGACCTGATAATTAGGGCCTACCGGCATTTGCGAAGTAGTAGGATACGGGATCTGGTTGCTATAAGGATAAGGGGTGGCCGTGGATGTTTGGCTGTCAGCAGGCGCGTCGTAAGCCGGGTGCTGTCCAGCGGCGTAATGAGAAGGGTCGTAACTAGGTGTTTGGATCTGAGAGTTGGAGCCGGCGTAGGAGGATGGGCTGGTAGGAAGGGATTGCTGAAAGCTGGACCGAGCGCCGGGAGATCGCACCGGCTGGGGAAGAGCAGCGGAGTATGTCGCACCAGGCGACTGCCCATAGGCCGCCGAGGCCCCAGACCCGACGGAGGCCACATAGCCTTGTTCCTGGCCGTATTCGTGATATGTGGCCTGCCGCTGAGGGACGTTCGTGGTCGCATAAGCAGCGGGATTGTAGGCTTGGGGGGTATAGTTGGCGGGCGGCGACGTATTGTAAGAGTTGACGCTCGTGTTTGGGTATCGCGCGGAAGGGTGGGGATGGTATGGAAGCGTCGCCGACTGTGACCGCTGGAAACCGGCACTTGCGGAATGCGCAAAGTTCTGGGGATTGTAGGAGGACTGAGAAGGCGGTATCGAAGGCGTCGTGTCCTGATACTGGTGCTGGTAGCCGGTTATGGCGCTGTTGGTGGAACCAAACTGCGACCGGCCGACGGAGGAATTCGAGGCAGTCGGGCTCGTCAGGAACAGCTCGTCCTCAGTCGCCCCCTGCGCGCCGCGACCAAACGACGACGGCCTGGCCGGGCCCTGCCTGGCATAGTATGCCGCGTCGTCGCCGGTGTTGAAGCTGGGCCGCCGACCCACGCCGTCTTGCTGGTCGGCAGGCTGGCCGGCGACGGGGTACTGGACAGGCGGCACCTGGCCATAGCGGCGCTGGGCGTCGCCGCGAAACGACATTGCGGGCAATGGCTGCCGAAGGAACACGGGAAGTCGAGCGCGACGCGAAGCGTGGCTACGTCGCTATCGAAGCTGGACCCCGCGGGTCAACTATCGCGACGGGATGTGGTCGTAGGCGACGTGTAGGCGTCGGGAAGCGATGGCATTGGCAGGCACAAAAGGCAGCGCGAATTATCGTCGTCTGTCGAGGATGGACGAGTCCAGGGTTGAATCCGCCGCCCAAGTCGAGGTTCAGCTCATGGGCTGCGGAGGGGAAGGCGGGTGTTGGGACCACCAACGGAGATGTGCGGCGACAGGGCTCAGTCAAGGCTGTGGCTGGCAGACGTGGGGAGCGGCGCGGCTCGCTGCAGATGGGTCGGTCGCCTTGGAAGAGGCGAGGCGAGGTAAGGTAAGGCTGGTCGACGCAATCGCAGGTCAGGTCAGGTCAGGCCAGGCCGGGCCAGCGCAAGTGTCGGGCAGGCCTGCAAGCTCTCTGCGCGAGTCCAAGCCACACGAGCGGAGGGATGGACGGACGGGTGACGATGCTCTGGGTAGAGGTGTGGACACGAGCATGAGGTGAGGTGAGGTGAGGTGAGTGGGTTGACTCGGGGAAAGTTTGCGCCAGCGGGCGGGTGGCGGTGCACGTCGCTCGCTGGGCGGGCCACACCACACCACTGACGACAGGAGCCGCAGCGCCTCAGGACCTGGAAGCAAGGTGTCTTGTCGAGGGGGCAGGTGGCGTTGAACACGGTCGGGTTAGCGCCCTCGCCGCTCTTTGCTCCAGCTAAATAACTTACCTATGAAGCAACAACCTTGCCATTGTGCCCGCGCTGTTGCTGGCATGGTGCCTGGTGGGGAGCCTTGCGTTTGAATGGGCTGTCGACGTTTATCAAATGACCCAAGCAAGAGCAAGAGGTTTGCTACACAAAACCATGATGGAGGCACGAGGGCAACAAGTCCCTTGATTGAAAAGAAGCCAGGAAAGTCCTGGAAAGACACAAGTCCTCCTTGTCGCCCACTTCTCCAAAGACCAAGTCCTTCCCTATTATATACATTACATGTACCAGCAATTTCAATTGTCAAGGCCCCAGAAACATCCATTAACGCCCCATCCCGCCTGCGAGCCCAGGCAGTCTGCCTGTGTCATCATGTCCCTGCAGCCTTTATCCTCATGGCAGCTCGCAAGTCTTATATTGCAACTCTCGTCGCTCGTCTCGGTTATAATCAATGTTTCCTCAAAGGAAATGAAAGGTTATGTTCCGAGCAAATGGTTCTTCGCGTCTTAAACACATAGTAACAAGGACTGTTAGGAGTACGGCACTATAATCTCTTTAAGTAGGAGTAACGGTAGGGTTCAAATTCTGCTATGCTTACCCAGTAATGTTCTTCACAAGGCGAGTGGCCCCTGTAGACGTTGTAGGCTGTATTCTTCTTCTTCACCTTCGTCCGTTTCCGTTTCCGAACCTTCAATAGGCTAAAGCACAGCTGGGTCTGCGGATCACACGTCTATATGAACTTCGCGTTTAGTAGTCGTCCTCATTTCAAGAACCAAGTTCATATCATCACTCACGCCGAAGCGAGCACGAAAGCTTTGAGCATCAGGGTCGCTGGGACCGGGCAACAGCCGATATTGTGCTACTGACGCGTATACCGGGAGAGGCTCTGACGCCGGAGTATGCGGTTCAGGTGGTGGGGCAAACGGGGGGAACTGGAAAGCAGGGTCTGGGGGATTGGGAAGTGAGTTCCCGGGTTGCGGTTCCGGAAGGGGATCGTACGGAGCTGGCGCCGGAACATGCGGCTCAGGGGCCGGGGGAAACGGGGGAAACTGGAAAGCAGGATCCAAGGGATCGGGATCGGGAAGAAAGTCCCAGGGGAGAAACTGGAAAGCAGGGTCTGTGGGATCGGGGAGAAAGTCCCAGGGTTGTGTGCTCGTAGCTTGCGGCCGGGCAAGAATGACGGTGAAAATTATGAAGGACAAGGTGGTGCTGATCCTCATTGTCGGCCTAGGAAGCGTGAGATGTATCGGGGAACGCGTTCCAAGAGATTGCAACTGCCCAAACTGTAAGATAGTCTCGTAACAAGAATGAGGAAAGGAAAAGAGAAAGCACGGACAACGGGGAGCCAGACAGTCAATATAAGGAAATATATCATAGCTCTTTACTAAATCGCTCAGTAGCGGCCAGGGACCGAGCATGTAAGTTATATAGGAGATGTCCCTGTATTCTTGGTGGTGTTTCAGCCCGGGAGACATCCTGGACCAACGCCTGAACCCGTGTACCTCGATCCAGTCTGCCGCATAATACATGGACTCATACTCTCAGAGAATTCACAGAGCCCCGACAAAGCTTCTGGCAGGGGGAATCAGGCCCGTCAGCAGATACCTTCTGGTGACCTGTGTCTCATACACGATTTATTATTGGACTTCCTCATGGACCAAGTGGGGGCGAGGCATGCGGGACAGCTGTGACTTTTCTGAGATATTACAGTACATGATTACCAGCCGCGAAGCCGCTCTGTTTAGGCGGAACAAGTCACACCAAGGGCCGAGCTGGGCCAGACGGCCCAGAGCCAACAACGTCCAAATGTGGAAACCCGGTCATCCAAGGAATGGCTTTACGAAAAATAAGCCGTGCGGCAACAAAACAGGCTACTGGTGATCTGATTGGGCAGGCCGGGGTGCTCACGCCACCGAGATGATAATTACCTACCTTATTTCCCCAGGATTCGGAAACGCCCTGAGGGATTTCAACCCGCATCTGATAAGTTTAACAACGGGCCTTGCTTAATATTTGCTCAGTTCTTGATGTTTGTCCAGTCCGCGGTCCCGCCTCAGGACGGCAAATGCTACCTTGTCTTTGCAATGAAGGCGCGCAAAGACCGACAGCCCCTAGCTGCGGATTGGCCTCGGCGGCGCAACACTACAAGCCTTCGATTACCACCTGCATCCGCGAGACTGCAGGAAAGATTGGTTATTGTGCGGAGAGGACTGCCACACAGAGACGACCGTTGGTAAAACCTTGACAAGCAGGGGCGTGTTTCCGCTGTAAACACCCACTTCCACGCACAGACGAGCAGAAGTCCGAGGCCGCTCTCGCCCAAGCGTTCTGGAGTTGGCCTAGACAGGCTACGCTTGGCTATGAATCAGCTGTACGGATACCAATACGATGATTGCGGATCGCGCCTCGATACAGTACGACAGTAAACTCTACCACAGGCGCTTCGTAGTCATGCTCAGCACCAAGGTAGTGTCCGTCATTGCTCGCCCCAAGACCACCCTTTGCTCAGATTCTCAGCCGCATTCTCCTCGCTCACCACATCGGCGTACTTGGCGTTCAAGTAAAAAAGGTTGCTGTTGTGAATCGCATCACTCCTATCGCCGCACGCCGATCCCACCACCTAAAGTAGGGCCGCCTGTCAGCAGCGCACCGATAAAAGTGCCTCGGTCTGTACACGTGCAAAACTCACCATCGGTCTGAAGCCGTGCTGCAGAGCATCCAGAGCCGTTGCCCTGACGCACCCACTCGTGCTCACTCCGCACAACACCACCGTGTCCACGCCTCGGGTGGTCAGCTGCGTCTGCAGCGTCGTCCCGAAGAATGCGCTTGGGTACTTCTTCACCACGACCGGCTCGTGTCCGCGCGGTACGAGGCCCTCGACCCAGGCGGCTAGCCCGCGCGCGTCGTCACGATGCCACACGCTCAGCGTCTTGGCCTTGAGCCAGAAGAGTCCCGCGTCGCCCATGTGCGGCTCCGTAAACTCGACCGTCGTCCAAAAGACGGGCACGCCGTGCGCGCGCGCCGTGGCCAGCAGCCGGCGCATCACCGCCGGGGACTCAGTCGAGGGTCGGTGTGCCGAGAGGTCGAGCGGCGAACCGGGCGTCCAGTATGCCTTGCAGACGTCGACGAGTACGAGAGCCGGCCGGTGGCCCCACCCCATGACGATGCCATAGCCGGAGGCGGCATACGAGGCGGCGTCGGGGTGCGGAGAGGGTGCCGTGCTCGATGGCTGCATGCTGAAAGACAAAGCTGTCCAGGACACCCAATAACGATGCTCAAGCTGAGGAGCATACAGCTTGACGTCCGCCGCGGATTGCAGCAACAACGAGGCCGCATCCCGAACCGGCAGGCAAGAGCTGCGCCACGTGGATCCCCGGCGATCCACAGCCGGGCCGGTTGCTCGCTCGGAGCCACCCGAAGCTCAGGAAGTGCCCGGCCAGCGCGTATGCCCATACGAGGATGAGTTGCAAAGTCGACCCCTCTGGAGTGGCTTTTCTAACGTACTTTCTTGCGACACTCCAGTGCAGCGCGAGGTTGCCGCCAGCGACGTTGCAAAACTTGTCCAACACGAACGTAGAGCCTCCGGCTCGCCCATCTTTCTAGTCAGTATGACTTGCACACCTGCAGCTTGAGCTTGCGGGTGTCCTTCTCTTACAGCCATGATTCTGGCCAGATCGATAGACACACCCGTCCTTTGGTGCTTGCCGCCATGTTTTTCGACTGCTCCTGTATCGTGGAAAAGCCAAGGCGCCGGTGCGTGTCTTCTCTCGTATCTGCCACCAACAGCAGTACGGCCTCAGCTACGGTGAAATCGTCAAACCCACTCACTGCACTATACTCGTATAGCCTAGTTTAGCAGAGAAGAGCAGTAAGTTAATTACGAGTAGCAAGTCAAATCTTCGGGCCGACCTGTTTGTTCTTCGGTGGCTCCGTCGTGACGAGAATTGCAAAGATGCGGATTTATTCGGAAAGCATTTTCCAAGGCCCGGTTCCCATTATAATGCGACGACCATCGTAGTAACATCGAATACAGGAACGAATGGAGAGCACTGTGTCATAGGAAGTTGCCAGGAGAGACAATGTGTACCCTATGCAGCCGGCGCCATCCGTCGCATGTAGCTTGAAATCAATGACTTACCCGCAGGTATTTTCCCGACATGCGACGGTGATGCAACGGCGGTTACCAGAACCGCGGATGTCCATGTTCGTTAGGCCAATTCTGGCATCGCCGCTCACATAGCAAGGATGCGTCTTTGGGCTCGGGCATCGTCCGGCCACGTCCTCCTACACCCGCATTTACGGTGCATACCTTACGTACCTGCCTATTTGCCTCTGGAGAGTCAAGCCGTTAGCCTCCAGTGTAGAGAACTCATTTGTAATGTATGCCTTGAGACGACAAAGCTTCACGGTGCTCATCCGAGGGAGCCGTGTATAACAGATTTTTAGTTGTCAACAGCTTTGGCACCTTGAGTGATAAATCGCACCGTAAGGGTCTCAGATCATCGGCGGGACTTGCAATGCGGTGTAACGCGCAGGTGGCAGGGTTCAAAGCATCAGCTCCACCTCGTATGCTACGCCGGGGACCGCAATGCGCACCTTGCAAGTACACAGACTTCTTCAGCAGCACTGGCATGAGGCAACTTAACTGGCAGTTTGGAGTTGATCTGAAACAACGCCTCATGTATGCTCAACAGGTCAAAGTCCTACGCTCACCCCAGATCACTACAATACTAAACAAAGCCATTGCTGTGCCATGCATTTTCATACCCCCCCCGCGGGTAAAGTCGTCCTCAGCTCGGCTCCTTACCTATTGCTCTTTGAAGGTCGTTAGTGATGGCAACCCGGCAGCTTTCAGGTCGGCGTCAATCTCGTCCAAGTGGTCGAGGAAATGAGCCTTGACATTGTCCCAATGCGTTGGCTGGTCGCGGTGCAGCAGCAATGAGCCCTCGCCCTTGACAGCCCATTTCGTTAGGTAGAGCGGCACGCTGATGTGGAACATAAAGGCCATCGTATCCTCGCAGATAGCGACGTTCTGCAGCTCCCGGGTCGAGGCATCTTTCCACGTCTCATACGTCTCGCCATGTGGCATATAGCTCGCTTCGTAGCTGAGGCCGCCACCGTCGAGACCGTGACTGCTGCCGCCATATCCACCATATATCAATCCCATGATTTCGGTGCTCATATTGCGGTGATAGTAAGGTGGCCTGAAGGTATCTTCTGCGGTGATCCATTTTTTGGTGAAGACGAGGAAGTCGGTCAGGGACACGCCGGGGGTCTTCGACTTGGCTGTCAAGACGCAGTAGATGGTCGGGTCGGCCTGGTCTTTGTTCGCGTTGGCCATGTTGACAATCCTCTCGATGGCGTATTTGTAGGGAACCAGATTCCCATGCCATGCCACCACGTCGAACGGGGTGTGCTTCTGCTGACACGAGTGCAGCGTCCCTGCCAACTTGTACGTAATGTTCCAATCTGACTCGTCGACATCGAAACTGGCAACTGGAGATTCAAAGTCGCGAGGGAGAGCCAGTCCGTTGGAACCAACAGGGCCCAATTCGGGAAGATGGTAGTGCGTTCCAAAGACTTCCTGGATATAGCCTCGCACCGGGCCGTCAGGGAGCAGGACGCGGAACCGAATGCCGGCTTGAATGACAACTAATTCACCCGGGCGGACCATCAACCAGCCAAGCTCCGTTTGAATGTTAAGCCGCCCATGTTGCGGTAAGATCAGAAAGTCACCGTCGTTGTTGCAAAACGCACGGTTGACCATGGAGGCATTGGCGGAGTATAAGTGAACAGCGAGACCCTCACGCAGGGTGGGATCTCCTTGGCCGCCAATGGTTCTGATGCCGGCAGCGAAGTCGGTTCCAGGAGAGTCGGAGGATGCGTCATGCGGCTCCAGCAAGGGCAAAGGGTCCCAGACCTCCTGTGAAGCCAGAAACTCAACCTTGTCGTTGGCGGCCGAGAAGCAGGATTCGACCTGAGACCCAGTTAGAACTCTTTCTAAGGCTGCGGCGCGGGATAATCCGTTACATAAGGATTGACGTCTGAGGCCGTCACCTGGCCGTGAGCCGCTGATGGGCGAATGCGGTACATCCACACGTGCTGTATGGCATCCCGCGCGGAAACGACTGCGGCGCCATTGAGCTGTTCCGAGTACAAGTCATATTTGACCTTTTGGGGCACGTTGCGCCCGAGGGGCAGGACGTTGGGGATAGCTTCAGAAGCAAAGCGGTTCCCAAAGCCGGGCTGATAGCGATGGGGATCTGCGTCTGTGGGCTCAGTGGTGAAGGCAGCCCTGGCCGTACCGCTCATCTTAACCGATGCCATTTCTGAAGAGGTTTTGAAGTGGCGTATGTAAGAGTGCGAGGTTACGTGCGTGATAACAAAGGTCTGCGTCTATGTCGAGACGCCAGCTGTCCCGAGAACGCCGCGACTGTGATATCGGAGCCGTGGTCAATGATCGACGTTTCCTGTCAGCGAGACAAAGAAGTCACGGCGGTGAACCGCGAGAAGAGCTGCTGCCGTGACGAGAATCGAAGACGAAGGAAAACTAAAAGAGCGGGCAGCATCTGGGACGCGCCGTATTTACTACCATATTAGGTGCTCTGGGATATGGCTGCAGGCGGGTGGTTGGTGCCCGGTGCCAACTGGCGTGGGTGCATGGTAGCAGCACAATCCTTCACTATTACGAGTCTCCCGCTTAGGACGGTCCTGATTGACCTGCGTCAATGACAAAAAGACGGTTGCTGGCTTGAGCTGATTGCTTCATGTGCCCCGCGCGCGTCATTATGCTGCGCTCTCTTCCGCCGGGATTTGCCCACGGCAAGGGAGGTGCCAAGCTTGCGGCGGCGCCGGCAGCGCTGCGGCAACGGCAACTCGGCTGGACCAATGCCACGGACTCGGGGCTTTTTTGGCTACGTGTCGCCAATTTCCCTAGCTTACTTTGCCTAATAAAGCATGGCACGTTAATGGAGGGTGTGGGAGGGGGCCCAAGGCTTGTAGGAGGGGCCCGGGGTTTAGCAAGCTTCGATGCTGATGGGTCTGGATTCTGGAACACGGCGGGGTCGTAGGGGCATTTGTCGTCGTACGTGCGATGTCGAAGTATGAATGGGTTGACTGTTGCGTTGTGTAATTTCCTCAATGCATCATGTCTTTCCCGCAGCGCCGAGAGAGGACGAGAAGATTCTGTATAGAGTTGTCGGTCGTTGAGGTTCTCAAGTGTCGGCTCGTGCCTGTTCAGCGATCGTGGCGTCCATGCCGTCCATGGCGACGTTCAACTGCATTGAACTAGTCAGCATGTAAGCAATGCGTAAGAAGGCATCCGCGATATAACGTATGTGCGCCCGTTCGCGGCCGGCACGTCCATGGCCAGTCGCGCCGTCCGCCTGCTCAGGCTTGGCCTAAGGCTTGGCCTTGTCCGACTGTCTGGCAGCACCATCCAGTGAGGCTGGACAAATGCTTCGGCGACGGATACATTGCATCCAGCCATTGCATGCCCATACCTTGTCTGCGTTCATTTGTTGCCGATTGATAGCCAAGCAGCCTGCTCAATGTCCAGATCGAGGTGCTTGGCGGCGGGATACGGCCGAGTCCAGCATCGGAGCATTTCAATGCCATGCATGTGCGTGCTGCACATCCTCGCCTCCTCCTTGGCGCGCGTCTCGTAGCAGAGCCCACTTTCATTGACCGGTTGCACGACGTCTGCACCGGGGTGGAAGCGGAAATGTTTGCCGCAAGTTGATGTGTTCCTCCTCTACCTGTAGGCTCAGCCGGAAGATTGGGAAGGGCACAGTGGACCTCGGGCATCATCCCGAGGCACCATCCCGAGGCACCATCCCGAGGCACCATCCCGAGGCACCATCCCGTGGCACCATCCTGAGGCACCATCCTGGTCAGCTTACAGCCAATTCAGCAGTCGCCGAAGGGAGCTCCCGCCTTTTAGCTTTGAGTCCGCGGCCCGCCCCCATCGCCCTCAAGTCCGATCCGCCCAAGTCCAACCACCAACAATCTTCAGCACCTCATAACAATTTTCCGTCTCCACAAGCCTCCTAGACGAGGAATACGTCCATATTCCAGAAGCCACCCCGAGGAGCCCTTTTCCACTACCGGAAGGGGAAGGACGTTGAAACCCAAGCTGTATGCCTTTCGCAGCAACCGAACGGCCAGGCAAGCGCCCAAAGTGGCGGGCGAGGCACCCTATCCCTGCGACATCTGCAGAACCAATCGCTTGAAGATGATTACGAAGCGCTGCTGCTGTCACTGCTGAGCTACCCTTGGATGTTTTCCCGGAAGCGCACCATTTACCCGACTCAGGGACCGTCGCTTGCCCCAGCTGTTTTAACATGGCCGTGGTGCAGCTTCTGACGGGCCCGGCTGGCCTGGCTCTGCTTGCTGGTGTTGTGCTGTGCCTCATGGTCAGGGCAGCTTCGTCACGACTCAGAAGAAAGGGACTTCCGCTTCCTCCCGGGCCTCCTGGAGAGCCAATCCTGGGCCATTTGCGAATCATACCATCTTACAGCCCCGAGTACACCTACATGCAATGGTCCAAAGAGTACGGGTCCGACATACTATCATTCAATGTCTTGGGCCAGCCCGTCATCGTCCTCAATTCGGCCCGGGCAGCCGTAGACCTGCTGGACAAGCGCGGCGCCAATTACAGCGACAGGCCGAGATTTGTTCTGTTCGAGGTTATGGGATGGGGCAAGACGCTCACCTTTCTAAGATGGGGCGCGGACTTTCGCATGCACCGCCGCATTCTGCAAAAGAGCTTCCAGAAGAGCAGCATAGTGCAGTACCAGCCCCTGCAGGAGAATGAAACAGCCTTGATGCTCAAGGGTATCCTCAACAACCCACCTGAGTGGGAAAATATCTTGAGGCGATTCGCCACGGCAGTTGTCCTCGGCATCGGATTCGGCATCAAGATTGAGAGCGACAACGACCCGTTTATCCAAATCGCTGCTGATGCCAGCTATGCTCTCGGCCACGGCGGTGCCCCCGCCGGAACGCCTGTAGACTTCTTTCCCTTCTTGAGATGGCTGCCGCGGTGGTTCCACGACCGGTCACTCAAGTTTGCGGCTGATTGGAGATGGGCCATCTGCAATCTTCATGACAAACCATTCGAGGCAGTACTGGCATCCGACAAAAGAGCCCAGTCACTGATCAAAGACATGCTCGACCAGCGGCAAGGCCAAATAGAAGAGGGCCAAAGACCCGAGCTCTCACACGAAGATATCAAGGGTGCTGCTGGCGCCGTGTATGCTGCTGGCCAGGATACGACCTGGAGTACCTTGATTGTCTTCATTCTCAACATGATACTACATCCAGAGGTGCAGACGAAGGCGCAGCGTATAATCGATGACGTGGTGGGCCGCGAAAGGTTGCCGAGCTTCCAGGACAGGCCACGCCTGCTGTACATTGACTACATCGTTCAAGAGACGCTGCGGTGGTGCCCCGTCTCGCCAATTGGCGTACCGCATCGCTCCCTTGAAGACGACGTATACAATGGGTATTTTATCCCGGCAGGCTCCTTCGTCTACGCCAATGCACGGTCGATGACCCACGACGAGTCAGTTTACACCGACCCGGACACCTTCAACCCAGATCGATATATACCGGCGGAAGAGGGTGGTCTGGGAGAGCCGTTCCCCAACGGGCAGTTTGGCTTCGGCCGCAGAGTGTGCATAGGCAAACACTTGGCCGAGGCGAGCGTTTGGATTGTGATTGCCTCGATGTTGAGTTCCATGAACATTGAGAAGGGGAGAGACGGCAGTGGCAATGAGATTGAGCCAGAGGTGGAACTTACATGTGGGTTGACGAGCCATCCCAAGAGGTTCGCCTGTCGTATTGTGCCGCGGGACGAGCGAGCTGTTGAGGCGGTGCGCCGGACTAAAGTATAGGTGCTGGGCGGGCGAGCCATTTGCCATTCTACGCGTCGTTTTGTATAACAATACTATTGAGGGCTGTATCCGCACTCGCCCATCCGAATTGCACGTAACGGTCTCGGGCGTCCATCACGCCGCTGAGCCTCCGGTCTCACTTGAAGGGACCAAGTGACGACCTTCAAATAAGCTCTGCCAGTGCTGACCCTGTGCTCGCAGCCCAGAGCGACGGGTGAATACCAGACTGCGCCCGGAAACGAGGGTTTGATACGTCAAAAGACTTGTCCTCGTCGAGCAGCGCCGACAGGCACACAATGGCCTGCGAGGTCCTCATATCGAGAGGCGTGCTGGCTCGGTGTGGGCCTCGCCCATTTGCTGTAGTAAGCAATTGGAGAAGATACCCAATCATGCTCGCAGCCGTCTATTCCGAGCTCTCCGATCCGGCGAAAACCCCGCCTCACCTGGGGCTCCCAATTGGCGCGCCCCTAGGGGCGCCTGTAAGCCCGCGCCCCTAGGGGCGCGGATGATGTAAGCAATGAGGCTACGAGGCTACGAGGCTACGAGACTGTAGGTACGATATGCCTGCAATTACGCCTGACCAACTTACGACGGCAGCAACTATTAAAAAAGGAATGCATAGGCAATTCGAACCATTGACCTTCCCAAAATGGATTGCCCTACTTAGAGCCTGGAGTTAGTGTGCAGGGGCGCCGTGGTTGCGGAGTGTGCTCGGGATACTCAACACCATAACGCCTGCCAGCTGCGAGGCTGACGATCTTACGAATTCGCCTCTGCTTCAACTTCGCGGTCAATTACCTATTCAAACAAGCAAAAAAAGGGTGCTTCAATATTGGAGAGATACTTGGGTCTTGCGGCTCTCGCCGCTTAAGCTCAACCGGGCCAGATTCATCATATTGAGACTCTTGCCACCCGGGATTACGAAGCCGACCCGCCAACCTCCAACGAAGCTTGTGAGAATGGGTTTGTTCCAAGAGAGACCGTACGGTCATGAGTCCTCTCAAACCCTCAGGGTGCACTGTAGCCATGCAGTGCCTCTCCGACGTAGCTAGCAGTGATGGCTATACCAGCTACGCCAAAGAGTTCCCTTTGGATAATCGAGTCCTCGATCTAATGGTAAAAGCAATAGCGCTATTGGGGGGTATAAAGGATTAGACAATAATACGAGGCACTGCGAGGCAGCTGTTAGGAAAGGTACGATAATATACCGCGTAGTAGTTAGTCAAGGAAAGAGATATTATTATTTACGCTATAACGTACGCATACAGCAACGCATACAGTAACGCATATAGCAACGCATATAACAATATAGCAACGCATATAGTATAGAATAGTAATAACCTTACTTTGAGCCGGTATTTCTAGTCGAGTAACTTGCCTGCTGCTCTTCCGAATCCTTCTCGTAAGCCCTCCAGATATCTCTGACTCCTCGTCTCCTCGAGAAACGCTGTACGGCCATCTCTTCATCCACCTGTGCCTCGTGGCGCTGGTTTTCTGCTTTATCAAAGTCAAGATAGGCTGTCATCTCGTCTTGAGTCCAATCCCGCCAAGGGCGCTGCGAGTTACAGCGCGCACCCATCTGCTTGTAGTCGAGACACCAATTATAGCATATCTTTGAGTACCTTGCAGGCAATCCCATCGCCCTCCGATATCGTGCATTAGTCCTCTGGCTAGCACGAGGCTGTGTGCTAAACCAAGCCTCTCTTGCGGCTGTATATCTCTCGTAGATAGCCTCAGGGCTATCGAATACATGCCGAGATATCTGTCTTGCTGCTGTGGCCGTTGCCTCTGCTGTAGCCGTTGACTCTGTGGCCGTTGCCTCTGCTGTAGCCGTTGACTCTGTGGCCGTTGCCTCTGCTATAGCCGTTGACTCTGTGGCCGTTGCCTCTGCTGTAGCCGTTGACTCTGTGGCCGTTGCCTCTGCTGTAGCCGTTGACTCTATTGCCGTTGCCTCTAATACAGCCGGTGCCTCTATTACGGCCGGCGTCTCCATCGCTGCTACTGCCTCTGCGGCCATTGCCTCCGCTGCGGCCACTGCCTCTGCGGCCATTGCCTCTGCTGCTCCTTGCCGAAGCTCTGCGTACCGAAGAGGGCATGCTCTTGAGGCCCTTGTGTGGCCTACTGCGTGGCACTTAGTGCATTGAGATAGTGCCCTCGGCGGTCTTCGAGCCTCAACTACCTCAAATGCACTAGGCTCTCGCTGAGTACTTGATTGAGGTATCGATGACCGAGTAGTAATTCGATCAAAGCGGTGACGAGGCTCTAGAAGAAGGAGAGGATCCCCATTACGGCAGAGACGCCAGTGTTGATGAAAGTGGTGTAGCTGTAGAGGTTGGTCTTGTTCCAATAGACTTTTAAGCGTATGCGCACAAGGAAGACCAAAAGATCGTGTAAAAGCGCCTGTACAGCGAGGCAGGGACTCATTTAAGAGACGCTTTCGTTGCTCGTTAACCATCCGTAACCCTTCATGAGAAATCCAGCCGCGTACAGCTCCATATAGTGGCGTTGAGAGTTCAAGCGGCGTACGTATTTGCTGCTTGGCTTGATTTGCACGTAGCTCGGAGACTTGGTTAGTCAATGCCTGGTTTATGGCCCTCCAGGCTTCAAAGAGATCTAATGTCGATTTCTTTAGATGACTCTTTAGTAGTGCATGGATTCCTTCAACACGTGAGGTAACCACGTTGCCAAAATGAGCATGCTGATCGACCCAAGCCTTGACAAGCTTTTCCTTGTAAAGGTCAAGCCATATAGACTTAATATAGCCAACTTCATTATGATACTCTAGTCCATAATGATATTCAAGCTCTTTGACATGCTTATTATACGCTTCTTCGTTGACCGAGCGCATGATTGAGTGCCAGCAGTTATAGAAGTCAGTCCAGTCATCGAGGCTAGTCAAAGCCGCTACTTCCTGGGTATTGCGTGTAAAGGCTGGCTTGCAATGAGTGACGACGGCTTTATTGGCGTGCCAGAGGCATAAGAGAGAGATTGCTTCCGGAAAGCAGCGAGCCACAGCATTCATACAGGCAAGGCAGCGATCTGTAAGAATAATAGACGGATACCTTGCATGACTGAGCTCGTATATCTCTCGAAGGCGTTCCAAGGCCCATATATAATCATCCTCATTCTCGCCGCTGAGGAACGCAAAGGCAATGCAGAAAGACCGCTGGCAGGCATCAACGCCAATAATATCGAGTAGTGGCATCTTATACTTATTCGTCTTATACGTACAATCCAAGAGGGCTAAGTCTGGATACGTTGCGAGGTATGCCATTGACTCTCGGTGAGCAAAAAAGACTGCCGTAACTCGGCCCTCATGGTCTAGCTGTATCTGTGAATAGAATCCTTGCTTTTGTAGCTCGTTGTGAAGAGCCTGTATTGTACTCTGGCCCTCGCATAGCTCTCGCTTACTCTGTGCAATGCAATTGTAGACATCTTGTTGAGTTATGATGCTATTCGAGGTCTGACGTACGTAAGTCCGGATATCTCTTGGCGCTATACCGGCATCTGAGAGGCCACGCATCGTTATTAGAGTCTGCTCATCGACTGTACGATGCACTGGATGAGCAGCTTCGTACTGGCTTGGCTCATGGTTGTGAGAAGCATGCCGGGCGTCTGGTCGATGCCGTAGGGACCACGTAGTCTTATCGAGGCTTTCCGTTGCTCGTACTGAGAAGGGGCAGAGGGTACCTCGTGTAGTGGTATTCCGTTTCCTTACTATTGAGGGGTCCGGAGGGCGGCAGCTTCGATCACAAGCATATATGACCACGGTCCTTTTGCTTGTTGTTGTCCTGGACTTTCCCGTGACGAAGGCATAGCCTCGGGGCGCTGCCCAATCGTTGATTGCCTTAGCCAAGGCCTCCCGAGAGTTATATTCGTCTTCAGGAGGTAGACAGTCATCTGGGAATTGGCGTTGTGCATCAATTGGCTGCATTGTAGGCTATAATTGAGTAACAAATAGTCTGACGATGTCGTCCGTGTATGCGGCCGGCGCCGGCAGCTTTGGTGTGTTGAGTCAGGCTTACATAACCCGCGCCCCTAGGGGCGCGGGCTTACAGGCGCCCCTAGGGGCGCGCCAATTGGGAGCCCTCACCTGGAGCTTGTTGACGTGCTACCCCGTCGTAAGTCCGCGGCAGACGCTGCAACCAGCCAGTGGGTTGGGGGGGGCGGGCAGCCGAGTTGCGCCTGTCCCGAGGTGTTGCCCTCAAAACCCGTCCCAGTCTCCCTCTCCACTTCTGCCAACTTCGTCACCAAAACATCACGACCCTACATCCTCTGCCGATCCAGCCCGTACATCTCGCTAGCAAGAAACAAACAAAACCGCCAAAATGGTCAAAGCAGGTATGAGTCCTTTCGTCTGACCCCGACGGCGGCAGCTTTATAGGTGTCCAATGAAGAGAAGAGGGGCGGTCCGTCAGGGTCGCGTCGAGCTTGTTTGAGCGAGTTTTTGAGTGGCCTTGTTGGACGGTCCATGGCGACCCTGATGGGCTCAGCCCTACCCGTCTCCGGGGTGCTGGATGTCCCTTGATGGCCCTGCAGCTGCCCATGACATCAAATGTATCAAAACGAACGTTTGAGCTCAGCTAAACCCTTCGCAGTCAGCGTTCTCCGCGGCGACCAGAAGGTGTCTGGTACCGTCACCTTCGAGCAGGAGTCCGAGTCGGCACCTACCAAGATCACCTGGGACATCACCGGCAACGACCCCAACGCCAAGCGCGGCTTCCACATCCACACCTTTGGTGACAACACCAACGGCTGCACCTCTGCCGGGCCTCACTGTGCGTCTCGGTACCCAGGTCTGCCCTGAGTAGAGCTCCGTTCCGCTAACTCTGGCTCGCCAGTCAACCCCCACGGCAAGAACCACGGCGCTCCCGGGGACGAGACCCGCCACGTCGGTGACATGGGCAACGTCGAGACCGATGCCCAGGGCAACGCCAAGGGCTCCGTGACCGACAAGCTGATCAAGCTCATCGGCCCCCAGAGCGTCATTGGCGTAAGTTTGTGTTGATGCTATAAGAAGCACCAGATCGAGAGCTGACCGAACCCCTCAGCGCACTGTCGTTATTCACGCCGGCACCGATGACCTCGGCAAGGGCGACACCGAGGAGTCGCTCAAGACTGGCAATGCCGGTGCCCGACCTGCTTGCGGTTTGTGACCCTATATTCCAGCTCCTGATACTGGTTGCTAACGCCAATGTGCCAGGTGTCATCGGCATCTCTTCTTAGAGCCGCCATGCCGAACTCCGAGCTGTAATGACCACAGCTAGAGCTTGACCACAGACTACGAAAAGCGTCGTCCGGTAAAACATGCAATTATCTGACCGGTAGTTGATATCTAGTTGCCCAATGAGTCACGCATTTGTCCAATATCTTGCATTGAAGCTCCATGACACCAAAATTCGTGGCCCAGAGTCGGATTTTCTTTAAGGGACGATCCCGACGTTTAGGTTGTGAATGTTGACATCCTCGCCAAAATGAGGGGTAGCTAGATTACATCACTGCAGAGCTACCCCCCGGCTCTGCAGAGTCGAAACCCCCCCTCCATTTCTCTCAATGGCCCTGACGACGCAAATTTGACATCGTTGAATATCACTGCGGCAAGCCAAGCTCATGTTAGGCACCGCAGTGGTGCATCCCAGATTTCGGCGCAGCTGAAGCTATCAAGACAGCTTTGAGCAAATTGCCACCCCGCGCCGCTGTGACAACCTAAGTGCCCCTCACTGGGCGCTCGACGTGGGGCAAGCCTCGAACAGTGAAGGCTGTCCGCCGACTTCGCTGAATCAGGGGCGCCAGTCCCCTGGACGTTAGGCCCCCCCACACTAAGTCTGTCTTGCAGGGGTCGCAATTGGGCCGCCATTCGTGCCACCTTGCCACAAGGCACACGACTTCAACACCTGATCGTTCCCAAGCAGTGCGAAGCTCGACTCTTCCTCCTCCTTGCCATCTCTTCTCCTGGCTACCCCTATTCCTCTTTAGCTCAAGTAAGTCGAACGTCACAATGCAATTGTTCCGCAATGCGCATCTGGATACGCAATCCAATTGGTGCTCACTGCTGCGAGCTGGCCAGGATACGCCGAGCTTCATAGCTGCACAGAAGTGTTCGGCATCTACGCAGGCGATCAGACCGTTGAGGCCTGGTTTTGACATATGAGGCTGAAGCCACCATGTGCAATGCTCGGCACGACCCGATGGCTTGCAGCAACCTCCTGAGCTCTGCGCAGCTCGCTCGACGACACTCGGCTGACCGATGAACTCTTTGCTTTAGCCTTCCTGCCCTCCGCACTCCACCGGCCCAACATGTCCAAGACGTTCATCGGCAATGTCAAAAGTGTTCTCAGCGGCGACACGTTGATACTGACGAGCCCCAACAACCCATCGGCCGAACGGACCTTTTCGCTTGCCTACGTGACCGCTCCGCACCTGAGAAGGGACGGAGACGAGCCCTTCGCTTTTCAATCCCGCGAGTTCTTGCGCAACCTTGTTGTCGGCAAGCCCGTCCAATGCACGGTTTCGTACACGATCCCCTCCTCGGGCCGAGAGTTTGGCACCGCCAAGCTCAAGGATGGCACTGATCTGCCCGACGAGCTGGTCAAGGCTGGCTGGATCAAGGTCCGCGAGGATGCTGGCCGCAAAGAAGACTCTGATGAGATTCAGGAGAGGCTCGAGAAGCTTCGAAGCCTCGAGTCTCAGGCCAAGGCTGAGAGCAAGGGTCTGTGGGCCGGCGTTGGTGGCACCATTGAGGTCCAGAACGACCTCGGCGGCCCTGACTTTATGAAGCAGTGGAAGGGAAAGACTGTTGACGGTGTTGTTGAGCGGGTCCTCAGCGGCGACCGTCTGCTCGTGAGACTGCTGCTCTCAGAGAAGAAGCATGTTCAGCCTATGACGCTGCTTGCGGGTGTTCGCACACCGTCCACTGAGAGGACTCTACCATCTACTGGCGCAACACAACCAGCCGAGGAGTTCGGAAACGAGGCCCGACAATTTGTTGAGACGAGACTGCTCCAGCGCCAGGTCAAGGTCGAGATTGTGGGTGCCAGCCCCCAGGGACAGCTCGTCGCCAACGTTATGCACCCTCGAGGAAACATTGCCGAATTTATGCTCCAGGACGGTCTGGCTAGATGCAACGACTTCCACTCCACCATGCTGGGCGACAAGATGGCTGCACTCCGTGCGGCGGAGAAGCAGGCTCAGTCCAAGAAGCTGCGCCTTCATAAGAATCATGTTGCAAAGGCCGATGGCGGAAACCAGGAGATGACAGTCTCCAAGATTCTGGGCGCCGACACCATCCTTGTGAAGAACAAGGCTGGCACGACCGAGAAGCGAATCAGCTTCAGCAGTATCCGAGGTCCTCGCGCTGGCGAGCCCTCCGAGAGCCCGTTCAGAGACGAAGCCAAGGAATTTCTGCGCCAAAAATTGATTGGAAAGCACGTTAAGATTAGCATTGATGGAACCAAGACTGCTACGGAGGGCTTCGAAGCTCGGGAAGTCGCCACAGTCACTGAAAAGGGCAAAAACGTCGGTCTCCTGCTGGTGGAAGGTGGATGGGCCTCCGTCATTCGACACAGAAAGGACGACACCGACAGAGCTTCCAACTACGATGAGCTCCTTGCTGCGCAAGAGAAGGCCAAGGAGGAGAAGAAGGGCATGTGGTCCGGCAAGCCCCAGAAGGCAAAGCAGTACACAGACCTGTCCGAGAACGCCCAAAAGGCCAAGATTATGCTGGCAACCTTGCAACGGCAAAAGAAGGTGCCTGCGATTGTCGATTTCTGCAAGGCTGGCTCTCGGTTCACCATCCTCGTTCCTCGGGAGAACGTCAAGCTCACCATGGTTCTGGGCGGCATCCGCGCCCCCAGAGCTCCCCGCGCAGACGGACAGGGCGGCGAGCCCTTCGGCAAGGAGGCGCTCGACCTTGCCAACCGAAGATGCAACCAGCGTGACTGCGAGGTCGACATTCATGACATGGACAAAGTCGGCGGCTTCATTGGCGACCTGTACATTAACCGCGAGAACTTTGCCAAGGTCCTCGTCGAAGAGGGTCTCGCCACGGTCCACGCCTACTCTGCCGAGAAGACTGGCAACTCTTCTGAGCTGTTTGCTGCGGAGACGCGGGCCAAAGAGGCCAAGAAGGGTCTTTTCCACGACTACGATCCTTCGCAAGAGGAGAACGCCGAGGAGGATGCCGCTGAAGAGTCTGCTCAGGAGTCCGAGGTGACGCTGGACAAGAAGCCGACCGACTACCGCGATGTCATCATCACCAACATTGACGGAAATGGAAAGCTCAAGATCCAGGAGATTGGCAAGGGCACAGCCGCACTGGAGACGCTGATGAATGACTTCCGCAAGTTCCACCTGGACTCGAAGAACAGCAAGCCGCTCGCGGACGCGCCAAAGACTGGCGAGTACGTCTCGGCCAAGTTCTCGGCAGACGGCCAATGGTACCGAGCACGAGTGCGTGCCAACGACCGCACGGCCAAGATGGCCGAGGTCTTATACGTCGATTTTGGAAACAGCGAAAAGGTTGCGTGGTCAAGCTTGCGAGCGCTGGACCAGGGCCAATTCGGCACGCAGAAGCTCAAGGCGCAGGCCGTGGACGCGTCCCTGTCGTTTGTTCAGCTTCCCACCGGCGCCGACTACTTCGATGATGCCATTGGCTACATAGCGGAACTGACGGAGGGCAAACGGCTGGTGGGCAGCTTCGACTTTGTGGACAACAAGGAGAACGTGAGCTACATCACGCTGTACGACCCCAAGTCGAACAACGAGCTGCCTGGACCGAACGACTCGATCAACAAGGAGGTGGTTGCGAGCGGCTACGGCATGGTGCCCAAGAAGCTCAAGGCGTGGGAGCGCAGCAAGGCGTTTGAGTCGTACCTCAAGCACCTGCGGGATGTCGAGAGCCAGGCCAAGCAGGACCGCCTGGGCATGTGGGAGTACGGCGACATTACGGAAGACTGAAAGCATTGCATGGGGGGTGCACGGCGATGCGGGTTCACACAGCCTGCAAAAGCTGAGCTGAATATAAGCGAATGAATGAAGATTTTGAAGCAGTTGAAAAGATGCCGATGCGTGCTGCGGCTCGTCGTGGTGACATGCAGAGTATAGGCTGATGATGCAAAGAGGCCCAGTTTTACATCCACTGTGTGATTTTTCCGACTGCCGCGGAGGTCCGCCATGAGGTTCGTCATAGGACTGTGAAGCCAAGCCCACTGATCCATTTTACATAGCCGCCAGCAACTGCAACGATGCTGTTGCAGACATGACACTTGAGTCGTGCGATGAAATAAAGCTTGGACGACGCAACCAATGCTCGTTGACGGCTGCCGACGTCTTTGTAACCAGCAGCCATCTTTGCCAGCCACCATGGCATGGGCAAGCAACGCAGTAGCTTCAGCGATAATTCAGTAGCGAATAATCAGCCACGGCGCTGCACGCACCGGGTCGAGAGGCAGGGCAGGCTGTGGATGGACCCGGCGGCGGGCTCCGTTGTCGGTGGAGGCGGGTGGCGGGGCTGCGCGAAATGCTCGGAGCACAGGCGTCCGGGAGCGGTTGAGCTGGACATTAAGTCATAGTGGCCCGCAACAGTGGACCTCGGGTGGGATTCATGGCGTGAAGGGGACGCAGCGTCGGGTGCTGTGTGCGCTGCAGCGACAGCTCGTAGTGGCAAGCGGCGGACGATTAGCCACTTATTATATCATCAGTCAATTAGTTACCAACCTGGCTGGCTCCGTTTTCCGTCGCGACCGCCGCTTCCCATCGCTTTTTTAAAGAAACTCCCTACCTAATCTCTGCACATTCTTGCTCCTACAACCATTCGCAACATACACCACCATATCTCACAATCCTCATCGCCCATCATGTCCAACTCGCTCGAGCAGCTCAAGGCCACCGGCACGGTACGTCAGACCCGGCGTTGCTACCCCGCCATGGTTGCGCTGCCCCTCGCCTCGTGGTTGCTTGAGCCCGCGCCATCCGGTGGCGAGGACGGCTGGCGACGATGGCGATTCTCGCCCGCTACGCGCTTTGCGTTGGCGAGGGGAGCTGAAGACGGGGAACCTTTGGCTGACATTTGACTCGTTGGTTGCTGCGCATAGGTCGTCGTGTCCGACTCTGGTAAATTCCCGCACAAGCCGCCTCAACAATCTTGCAGTCAGCTAACCACCCCATCTGCACAGGTGACTTTGCTTGTCAGTCCACCCCCATTGCCTCGCCACCCGCGGTTGTCTCTCGGCCCTTCTGCAACGAAAATGGTCGCGGCGACGAGACGAGACCATGCCATGCTACGACGACTTGTTCAGAGACGCTAACCTTGAACCGCAGCCATTGGAAAGTACAAGCCCCAGGATGCCACCACCAACCCCTCGCTCATCCTGGCCGCCTCCAAAAAGGCCGAGTACGCCAAGTTGATGGATGTCGCCATCGACTACTCCAAGAACAAGAACAAGGGCAGCTCGGACATTGACCAGCAGGTCGACGACGCCCTGGACCGCCTCCTGGTTGAGTTTGGCAAGGAGATTCTCAAGATCATCCCCGGCAAGGTCTCCACCGAGGTCGACGCCCGCTTCTCCTTTGACACCAAGGCCTCCATCGACAAGGCCCTGCACCTCATCGAGGTAAGTGTTGCCCACCGCAGATGCGTGAGCTTTGGCATACTGAGACGCCATCGCAGCTGTACAAGGACCAGGGCATCTCCAAGGACCGCGTCCTCATCAAGGTTGCCTCCACCTGGGAGGGCATCAAGGCCGCCGAGGTCCTTCAGCGCGACCATGGCATCAACTGCAACCTGACGCTCATGTTCTCCCCCGTGCAGGCCATCGCCGCCGCCGAGGCCGGTGCCTATCTCATCTCCCCCTTTGTCGGCCGCATCCTCGACTGGTTCAAGGCCCACAACAAGAAGGAGTACGCCAAGGAGGAGGACCCCGGTGTCGCCTCTGTCCAGTCCATCTTCAACTACTACAAGAAGTTTGGCTACAAGACCATTGTCATGGGCGCCTCGTTCCGCAACACGGGCGAGATTACCGAGCTCGCCGGCTGCGATTACCTCACCATCTCCGTAAGCCGACCCTGGATACCATGGGCCGAGGTGCTCTGCTAACGCAACCAACAACAGCCCAACCTGCTCGAGGAGCTCATGAACTCGTCCGAGGCCGTCCCCAAGAAGCTCGACGCTGCCAAGGCTTCCAGCCTGAACCTCGAGAAGAAGTCGTACATCAAGGACGAGGCCCTGTTCCGCTTCGACTTCAACGAGGACCAGATGGCCGTCGAGAAGCTGCGCGAGGGCATCAGCAAGTTTGCCGCCGACGCCGTCACCCTCAAGGACAGCCTCAAGGAGAGGCTGTCCAAGGCTTAAGAACCTTGGGGTCAAGATCAGATAGTAACGCGACATGGGACCATGGAATGAAACTTTGGCGCTTTTTCGGTGGGGGCAGCTATTTGCGTGCTGTACTCGCGGAGGAAAATATCTCGTCGGGGGGGATGAAAGGGGGGGCCGGCTGCAATCGGAAGAACAGATTGTCCAGGTAGACGGCATGCAGGCCACGGGGATATCTCTGGTGCAGGAATTGTAGTTGAGATGTTGAGGATGCATATTCACGAAAAAAAAGTGACCCCTACAAGCTTGTTTACCCTGGCCATGGTTGTTGTCCATGTTTAAAACATTACAATTGGTATCGAGGATACCTCTGGTGCAGAAAATGTGCTCGAGACGTTGAGGATGGATATTCACGAAAAAAGTGAAACTTTCAACTTAATGTCCTCGGTCATGGTATCCATGTTGCAGAACAGTACATTTGGTATCTTCGAAAAAAGCTGATCTGTTGCCTTTACGATACACCTCCATAACGCCCCTGTATTAGAAAAACCATCAACGCCGCCCCCAAACGTCCTGACCATCATGCAAGTATAGTAAATATACATATCGGGTTTTGACTTGTTGTAGCTGCTGCTGTCGTCGCTCTTCAAGCACGACTTCTTGACGGCTTCTCGCACAGCTCCTGTCTCAAGAGGTGGCTGAACCCACCGCCCGAGGTCCCTTCAATGACCATGGCCGACAGGGCGCCGCCATTGGCGCAACCCGAGTCGAGGCCATAGGTGTATTTGCGCTCGACGAAGCCGCGCGGGGAGTCGTGGCCGTAGATGACGGTTCGACGCTCCGACTTCGAGATGCGGTCTTGATGGCGGTTCCAGGCGTCGATCCATCTCTCGCCCGAGTTGTCCTCGACGGGGATGGCGACGTCGCGGTTGGAGTCGGCCCCCTCGGCGACGGGGCGAGTGCCCGCGTTCTCAACCTCGGCATTCTGTTGCCTGTGTCCAGGGTCGGGCGAGGCTTCGCGCCAGAACTTGTAATTGTCCTCGCGGCGCAGCTCTTCTCGCGGGTAGCGCAGGCTGCGCATGTTCATGACGGCCCAGGGGTCCTGCTTCTCGAGAGGGACGCCGGCGACTAGTCCCGCGTGGACAATGTAGATGGGTAGCGGGTCGACGGTGAGTATGACGGGCAGCTTGGAGAGCCAGGCCACCTGCTCGGGGGACAGGCTACGAGCGACGGCGACGTGCTCAGCCTGGCCGCGGCGGGCGTCGGCGTCTGGAGTGGCCAGCTCAGCGCTGAGACCGACCCGGCTGTCGGCCTCGGCGCGCACGAGGAGGACGCGGTCCTCGTGGTTGCCGCGGACGGCGCTCGCGTTCAGGGACATGAGGCGGGCGACGACGCCGGAAGAGTCTGGGCCCTTGTTGATCATGTCCCCGGTCGCGACGAGGTGGTCGGTTGCCTCGTTGAACTTGAGCTGCTCGAGCAGCCGGCCAAGCTCGTCGTTCATGCCGTGGATGTCGCCCACGACAATCAGTCGCCGTCCGTTCTTCTTGGTCGGCACGTACTTGGCGGGCAGCGACGCCACGAGCGTCAGGCCATCCATGGCCGGGCGCGCAAACTCGCCGTACGACATGGACAGATCAGCGTCCCCGGCATAGATTGGTCTGGGCGGGACTTTGTTTTCGGCGGGCACAGTGGCGGGCGTCTTCCAGCTGGGCAGGGCGCGCTCGTAGCTCACGTCCCAGATGCGGTAGATGCAGGTCGCAGCGCTCCCTATGAGCAAGATGATGACGAGGACGAGGCGCTGGCGCCCTTGGAACCAGGCCGTGGGCCGCCACATGGCGCCGGAGTCGACCACGGCGGCTGCGGGTGCTTCAATTGGGCGTCGCGCGGCAGAGAGACGAGGTTGGCGGTGGTCGAGATGAAATCGATGGTCGTCTTTGTCTGGTGATGTCGAGGTGGTCGGTGCCGGTGTCGGCGACCGCATTGACTGGAATGTTGATGGACAGCTGTTTGCCTGCAGATGAGAAAGCAGAAAGGAGAGGGTTCCACCTGTGAACAGAGATGGGGAATATACGAGGGAAGGAGGGCTTGTCTAGACTTTCCAGGCGCAAGAGGTTGAGGAAGGCATACACGCGGCACCGGCACAAAGTCAATCTGCTAGGGCGTCTGGGCGGTGCGCCTCCCCGGGGGGTCATTAGCAGCATCGACGCTCTAAAGTCAATGGAACACTCTTCCTCCATCAACGCCAATCCTCCCTCTCCAACGAGGCATGCTTCTTTTTCGGCTTCTCTCCCCTGAGACAGCGCTGACGTTTGACTCTGCTCCTGCAATGCCGCATTGCAACGCAACCCGACTGCCATGCGACAGCTGCAAAAGCAAGGCCCTTTCCCGGGAAGTCGGTGCCGTGCTGGACGCGCAAGTCTTATAGTAGCTGCAAGCCACAGCGTCTTGGGCCGCGGATATAGCGGCTCTGCTTCTTGGCGCGTGGCGCTCGGCCACCACAAGCTCAGACCCAGACGCCCTGTCCTGCGGTCCTTGACGGATCGCATTGATTGATAGACACGTGTTTCATTCGTTGTGACGACTACGAATGGTCGCTGCGATCTCTAACTTGGTGCTTTGGCCCCCGTTGCTGGTACTGTACAGAATCCCGACGAGGTGCATTGGGAACGGGCCTCTACGTACGATTGTCGACGCAGCAAACGTCTCATCACAAACGTCGATGGCGCCGTCGACAGAAGCAGGATTGACATCCACGCACTGCGGCGCCAGTCACTGCGGGAGCGTAGATGCATGCGCACGCGCCTATAAGTAACAGATGTTATACATGTTTGTACATTGTAGCGGTGAGTTGAGCCAATAGCTCCGCAGCTGTGGTTACAACAACCATCTACCTGCTCATGAGCTAGCCGAGGGAGCTTAAACCAGACCCCTACCATCGCCCATGCAACACTGTCGGGGACAAATGCCCCCATGCCGTCAACGCCAGAAACGCCTCGATATGCAACGTGCCTCGCGCACCTCACTTGCCCCTCGTGCTCTCCTGCTGCAGCTGCTGCTGCTGCCGCTGCTGCTCCAGGCGATACTTTTCGTTCTCCACGTCGCGCCAGTCGGGCTCGATGGGCTCGTTGCCGCTCGTCTCCTTGACGCCGCCCGCAAATGCCGGCTTGCCCGCGTACAGCTGGTATCCCTTGCCGTCCTCGGAGGCGCCCTCGAGCGTGCGGTACGTGACGGGCATGTTGCCGCGGAAGCGCTTGCGCATGTCCACCATGCCGCGCTTGCAGTCGCCGTAGCCCTTCTTGAGCTGCTGGCACTTGGTCGGGAGCGTGTCGGAGAGCGGCTCGCGCAGGCAGTCGGACGCCTTGTTGCGCTGCACCATGACGCAGTCGGATTCCTGGAGGCACTGCGCGAGCGCGTCACCTGTGCTCACGTTAGCGGGCTGTCTGGGCGGGTGCGGCGCAGGAACGTAGGGGTTGGCGTACGCAGTTCTTGACAGGAACTCGGCATCTTGGGCGATGGTGGAGTTCCGGCGGCGGGTGGTGAATGAGAGAAGGAGATGCCTGATCTCGAGTCTCGAGAGCTCAGGATGAACTGACAACTGTTTTGCGGTCGACGCCTGATTGGTGGGCTGTCGGCGGCCCCGTCGTCTCCAGGGTAGCCCGCTAGTCCCGCCCAGGTGACGGACACGGGACACCCCCAGTCACTCCCTAACTTAACACTGTAGTGACCTGCGTGCGGCTTCACATGTGACATCACCACCAACACCAGCAGGATGACATCGCCCTTTTGAAACCTCCACCACGCACCCCACAACTCTCTATCTTGCGCGCGACATGGCCTTGATGTCGCATTTGTTTCTTGGCTAATCTGACCTCAAATCGCGTCGCACAATGGCCGTCCCCTTTCTGGGACGACTCCATCCGTAGGTTTCCTACTGCCTGTCCCCCGGCGCTCTCTTGGAAGTTAAAAGGTGCTTGACGTGCGTGCTGACAATGGACATTCGCAGCGCGGAGTATCTTGCTCTCGTTGGATCGTTTGTCCTCGTTGGCCTCGAAGCCGTCATCCGCGTTTTGACGCTCGCGCTGCGTAAGTACAGGTTGTCGCACTTCCAAGCACGTGCTAACGACCTGCAGCGTCTTTCCTCGTCGCTCTATTTTACCGTGCCTCGCGGCGGATTTTCAACCGATACATTTCGCCAGAACAGAAGCGAGCCGAGAATAAGAAGAAATGTTTGTCGAGAAAAGCTGTTGTCTCGTCTTTCCCGACCTGAGCTAACATCGCCGCAGCGATATCGACTTCTGTCCGCGATGCTTCCGATTTCGTCGAGCTCTGCCAGATCTGGGGCTACGAGGCTGAGGAACACATTGTACAAACAAAAGACGGCTTCCTGCTTGGTATCCACCGGCTGCAATGGAAGAGGGGCGAGGAGGGCACAAAGGTCAACAGCGGGCCCAGCAGCGTCAAGAAGAGGATCGCATACCTGCATCACGGCCTGCTGATGAACTCGGAGGTCTGGGTCTGCTTGACCGACGAGCAGCGGTGCTTGCCCTTTGAGCTGGTTGACCGCGGCTTCGATGTTTGGGTAAGACAATGCGCACCGTCACGACAAGACAATCCGAGCTGACGAGCATAGTTTGGAAACAACCGCGGTAACAAGTACTCCAAGAAATCGATCCACAGCTCCCCAACCACTGTTCAGTTTTGGGACTTTTCCATGGACGAGTTTGCCTTTCACGACATCCCAGACTCGATTGCCTACATCCTCGACACAACGGGGCAGGAGAGCCTCTCCTACATTGGCTTCTCGCAGGGCACCGCCCAAGCATTCGCGACTCTGGCGATCCATCCCAAGCTGAACAACCAGGTCAACGTCTTCATCGGTCTCGCGCCGGCCATGGCGCCTGCTGGACTCTCTAACGGTGTAGTCGACTCCCTCGTCAAGGCGTCACCATCTGTCCTGTATCTCATGTTCGGCCGGCGGTCCATCCTGAGCTCGGCAACCATGTGGGAGACGCTGCTCTACCCGCCGCTGTTCAGCCGACTCATCGACATGGGCCTGTCGTTTTTGTTTGGCTGGCGGACCAAGAACATCTCGCCGAGCCAGAAGCTGGCTGCTTACCCGCACCTGTACTCGTTTACGAGCACCAAGAGCGTGGTGCACTGGTTCCAGATCATCCGTAACAAGTGCTTCCAGATGTACGACGACGACGTGCAACAGCCTATGAGCGTCACCACGGCGAAGAAGTACTCCAAGGTGGCCAGGTACCCGACGCGGAACATAAGGACTCCCGTGGTGCTGGTCTACGGCGGCAGCGACTCGCTCGTGGACATCAAATCTATGCTCAAGGAGCTGCCGCCGCAGACGGTGGCGACCGAGATCCCCCATTACGAGCATCTCGACTTTCTCTGGGCTCAAGATGTGGACAAGCAGGTTTTTCAGCACGTCTTCGATGCCCTCGACAGCTTCACCGACGCCGAGCACACCGTCGAGGAGTACGACAGGTACAACCGAGTCAGGAGTGAGAGCCTCATCGGTTCGGGCTTTATCGTCCCCGGCTCAAACCACCAGGGCAGCGAGAGCGACTCCTCCACAGTAGTGGGCAGCAACAGCAGCGAGCGCAACAGCAGCGAGCGCAACCGCCCCACACTTCTGCACCAGCATCGGGCAAGGGAGCAGCAGCGCGACGGCATGGCCAAGTTCGGCAGCCGCCCAGCCCCCGCCGCTGAGCCGGACGCGGGCGAGCGTTCGAGCAAGGAAGCACCGCCAAGCGATAAGCTCAAAGGCGTCGGCGTGAGGCGCGGTGGCGCGGCGCGCAGCACAGCCCTGCACAGCATCAGCGAGAACAAGGGAGGCATCACCGCTGGGAAGACGGGCGGTGTAGAAACAGAGGCAAGTGGCCTCGAGGCTGTATCTCCGAGCAGCGAGGGCAAGGCGAAGGTGAAGAAGAAGTAGCGATGCTGTTTGCGGACAGAAGAGAGGTGATGTGGTGTCTAGAAAATACACATGCAAACTCCTGTATATACGTGCAATCCAGCCAACCCGTCATCTCTTGACCCATTGTTCTTCTTTTCGCCGCCATTCTCTGACAAATGTAGAGCCGGCGGAAAATTAGAGCCACGGAAGCTTGGGACAAGTGTGTAGGTGAGTTGAGCAAAACAAAGTTAGCTGAGGCGGAGCGGCTGTCTGTCAAGGCCATTTGACCCTAGCCCTATAGCAAGATGTGGACTTTTCGAGTCTAGTTCCAAGGTGAAGGAAGAGAGTTCGAAGCCGGTCCATTGGAACATCAGGCGCCGAGCTGTTGGTCGTGCGTCTGTCCCTAGGCCAGGTTGCATCGGGGAAGAGGTCCGTTGGGGGATGCGCGGTAGGCTCCCTGGGCGATGCCCGCGAGGTGTTACTCCGATGAGTGACTCTTTGATGAGCGATGAGCGACGGAGAGTAAAGCCCATGCTGCTCTCTCCTGTAAAGCAACCCTCCCATCAACTCGTTTCCGTCCTCAAAGCCAAGTTGTTTCCGAGATCCGGCGATCTGCAAGCTACTTCAGCAAGACAAGACGCAGGTATGGCTGATAAACACATCACCGTGGCACCATTCTGCCCGTGCCTGGCGAGCGAAACATACTCGTCACCAGTGCTCTGCCGTGTGTGAACAATGTGCCACATCCTGGAAACATCATAGAGTCTGTACTACTGGGAATGTTTTTGCAAGGTACTGCAGAGGGTGTGGTCTGAACACCCTATATGTCGGTGGTAAGCACCTTGATCAGCGAAGCTCTGCGGGTCAGAGGGAACAGTGACATTGAACTGGCTGGACGCGGGGACGGACGAGTACGGGACTACGACAGAAGCAAGAGCCCTCGTGGACGGGTGCACACCACAAGAGCTCTGCGACAAGTAATTACCATGCCATCCACGCAGAGATGTACAAGTGGTTCAGCATCAGCTTCGACATCTTTGACCGCACGACAACTCAGCTTCAGACTGACATTTCGCAAGACATGTGTCTGAAGCTATTCAAGAACGGCTTTCTCGAGGAGCGCATCACACAACAACTATGCTGCAAGGAGCACCACTCGTTCCTTGCAGATCGTTTCGTCGAAGGCGAGTGCCCAGACTGTGATTACGCGGATGCTCGCGGCGACCAATGCGACTCTTGCGGCCATCTGCTCGAGCCTCTGCAGCTCAGGCACCCTCGCTGCAAGATTGACGGCGCAACACCCGTCACCTACGGCACGAACCACACTTTCTTGCAATTGGACAAGCAGAAGCCCGACGTTGAAGCCTTCTTTAGAGACTCGGCCGCAAAGGGCGCGTGGTCCAACAAGGCAAGGTCATCACGTCGGCTGGTTGAAGACGGGGTTGCACCCGCGGAGTATACAGAGACATGAAATGGGGCATCGCGGTCCCGCTGCAGGAGTACGAGAACAAGGTCATCTACTCGAGGTTTGACGCGTGCAATGGATACTTGTCCATCATCGCCGCTTACACGGACCAGTGGGAAGAGTGGTGGCGCAACCCGGACGAGGTGCAGCTGCATCAGTTCACCGGCAAGGACAACGTCGTCTTCCACTCTGTGATATGCCCCATCTCGCAGATCGGCACCGGCGATACCTGGACCAAGCTGCACCACCTCTCGACGACAAACTACCTCACCTACGAGGGCGGCAAGCTTTTCTCATCCCGCGGCGTCGGCGTCTTTGGAGACTCGGCTCAAAAGACGGGCGTCGTCGCTGACGTCTGGCGCTTCTTTCTGCTCTCCCATAGAACCAGAGACGGGCGACGGCGAGTTTACCTGGGAGTCGATCATCAGCTGCAACAACAACTTGCTGCTCAAAAATCTAGGCAACTTTGTCAGTCGTGTTCTGAAGTTTGTCAACTCTCGGCACTACAACAGCATCGTGCCAGGCTAGGCCGAGCACCGCCAAGACCCGTTTGATGCTTTCGAGGAACAGATCAACAAGCTTCTCGCGCAGTACACCCGGGACCTCGATGCAGTCAAACTTCGCTCTGCGCTGTCGACTATTCTGCAGATGTCCCAGCATGGCAACGCCTTTCTGCAAGCGAACAAGCTCCACAATAATCTCGCCGACAACGAACCGACCAAATGCGCGGCCGTCGTTGGCATAGCTCTCAACACGGTCCACCTCGTTGCCGCCCTCATTGCGCCGTGCATGCCCGACACCGCGAAACCCATCGACTCTCAACTCGGTGTGGACGCTCTCGCCGTCCCCGACACCTGGCTCGCAGACTCCATCAAGCCCGGCCACGAAATCGACAAGTCGGAGCACTTGTTCAGTCGTATCAGGCCGGGAAAGGCGCAGGAATGACGAAACATGTTTGGCAGCGACGAGGTGAACAGTGCCAAGGAGAAAAGAAGCTCTCGGGAAGCAAACGACATAGCAGCTGTCAGCTCTAAGCGGCAGTCGAAGTCGAAAGGGTAGTGCGCCAAGGCCAAGGTTGCGGCAAACACGGCGCGGTCCCAGGACAAGTCTGCAAAGTACGATGGAGGCTGAGCTTGGCACCCGTGTTTGCGGTTCGCGCTTCGTACGAGGCAGTTCTTGGCAGGGCTCACAGTTCAACGGGAGAGGGAGAAAGGGCTGACATGGGCCTTTTCTTAGCGCGGGATTGCTAGCATCTTGCTCTACTCGGAGCAGTCGGAGGTAAGGTAAGGTAAGGGATGTAAGCATAAGCCCTCGCTCGATCTTGGATGCGTGGGCTCCGCTCCGCCCCAGCGGTTCGATAAAAGTGTCCTTTTGGTATGGTGTTTGCGAGCGGCCCAATCAAAGGGCTCATATCGATACTCCGTACAAGGTCTTAGCGCGAAGGATGCGTGCGTTAATCAATCAGTAGGCAGCCGTCATCTGCGGATGCGAAGCTGGGCTGGGGCATCCCATCGCTGGCTGCAGCGGGCCCGGCCCCTTGATCAAGCCGGCGGCGCCCCTGATGCGCCGCGTCTGGCAACGCTTCGCGATGCGGCCAATCCGAACCCGCCGTCCGGACCGGGAGTGGAAACCCGTGTCTGTTGGCCCTGCCGGGGTCAGCATAGCCTCAGCCCGGGCCGGAGACAAATGGAGCTAGCTGGCCCGTTGAAACGAGCGTCACGTAGTCTAGGTGATAAGCCCAAGGGCGCTCGCTGCTTGTTGGTGTGTCGTCAGCTCGTTGCTGTTGGGTAGGCAGACTCTGTCTGTATTTGAACCCTGACGTGTCGTCGACTTGCCCGTCAGCGACGACGCCTTCACTCGTTTATACACGTCCACTTTCATCCTTTTTACTCTCAAACGTCGACGTTGTTTCTCTCTATCTGTAATTCGCTCTCAGTAGCGCCCTTTCTTTACATCAAGTCTTTTTTCTTGCGGTCAAACCCCCACCAGTTCAGCCATGAGCGCCGACCCCAGCGCGGGCAACACCACGGCGGTGAACCCCCAGGTCTTTTGCCTGCACAACCCCGACTCGCCCCTCTGCGACGACGTGCCCAACTTCTACGACTACCACATCAACCTCGCCGCCAACGCCATCTTCCTCGCCATCTTTGCCGCCTCGCTGCTCGGCTATGCCGTCACCCTGGCCGTCACGCGGCGCGGCGTCGCCTTCAACGTCGCCCTCATGCTGGGCCTCGTGTGCGAGATTCTCGGATACGCCGGCCGCATCATGAGCTGGCAGAACCCGTGGGATGAGAATGGCTTTCTCATGCAAATCTGCTGTCTGACCATTGGGCCGGCGTTTATGGCCGCGAGCATCTACCTGTGCCTGCGGCGCATCGTGAGCGCTTTTGGGCCCGAGAACTCGAGGATTCCACCCGAGTATGATACCCGCATTGTGAGCAGCTTGCCAACTCAACACCTGGCTCCCAAAGGCTGACATGTTGCATAGTTCATCCCCTGCGACGTCGTCTCCCTGGTCCTTCAGGCATTGGGCGGTGGCATGGCAGCCGTCGCCTTCCACGGCAACAACTCGGCCACCATCGGGACTCACATCATGGTCGCTGGCCTGAGCTTCCAAGTCGCCACCCTCGTCGCCTTCATCATTGCCTCGCTCGACTTCGCCCTCCGCACGCGCCGCGCCCCAGCCTCCCTCATCAGCGACCCGGCCCTCGTGCGTATGCGCGCCACCCGCCGCTTCAAGGCCTTCCTCGCCGCCCTCGCCCTGTCCACCTTCTGCATCCTCTGGCGAAGCGCCTTCCGCGTCGCCGAGCTGAGCGAGGGCTGGAGCGGCCCCATCATCGCCAAGCAGGGCCTCTTCATCGGCTTCGAGGGCGTCCTCATAGTCATTGCCGCCGTGGTGCTCAACATCTTCCACCCTGCCATCTGCGCGCCCGAGCTGTTCGAGGGTAGCGGTGGCCTGAAGGGCCTTTGGTTCATGAGACGCAAGAGCCAGCATCGGAATGAAAAGATGGCGGCCTCTTCGGACTCTGCATAGAGCGGTACTCGAAAATGCCTCATGTATGAGTTGGCGTGACCATGGGATAACTAGGATTCGGCGTTTGAGGGACACACATACATTAGGGGGACCTTAGAATAGGACTCTCACAGGCCATTGTCCTCGGGCACTAGACAACTAGAATAGAAGCCAAATAGTTTCTCCACATCACAGCAAGGTCATCTTGTGCTCAGGATGCAAAAGTCAATTCTTTTGGCCATCGCTAGCGACCTGTCTGATCATCATCACGCCTTCAGAGAGCTACGTATCAAGGCGAACCCAAATGCCAATGACACCCGCCCTGCTCATCAATACGAGCAGGCTTGGCCGTTCTGTCTGTCAGAACTCTGCGGTTTCAAGCATCTTCAATCGGCAGCTCTCGCAGCTCTCTCATTCTCCTCAGCCGCAGGAACTACTAATATGCTGCGGCGCTCGCGGCCCGGGTAGGGCTGGCGCAACAAAAGAATGGGTATCGTGTATGCTTACGTTTCGTTGTCGCCAAAAATGCAAACATCTGCAAGGTAAATGATAAAGCGGCGTTCATGCGCCGTGCAGGCAGGAGCCCATTAGCCGCATCAAGCTAGATTTGTTGGTGGAATGGGAATTGGGGCATGCAACCAATATCAAGGGCGGTGTCATGAACTGGGTGTGGGGGTGACGGGAGAGCCATTGTCCCGTGCATTGCACCACCTTTTAGATGGAGACACTGCCCAGGGGGAGGATCTTGGACCTATCCCCCTGGAACTGGGCTCGGTACTCGATAATACCTTGGCTGATGGTGTTGAAGTCCTTAACTTTGCGATTGCGGTAGTCCGTGAGCAGCTGTCGAAGCCCTGAGATGTACTCTTTCTTCTTTACTTCGTCGTAATTACCAGCTGCCCCGAGCTGTAGCAATATTTGATCATCTGTCGGCATGATTCGCCGGCGTCAACATCGATCTAGTAAGTTGTTTCCGGGCATACGTACCCGGGGTCCTCATATTCTCAAAATGCTGAAATTCGCATTGGCGACCCCTGGGACACGGCTGGCCAGCCAGCTCGTCTGGGCAAATCTCCTTTCGCACGTCAATTTTGTTGCTGTACGTCAGGGATCGAAGTCCTCCAGCAACAGACTGATGGAACTGGGGGTGGAATCGGTAGGAACGGAAGTACTGCAGCGGGGTTTCATAGGGTACGAAATGGGATTGCGATGTTTTCGAGGTTGAACCCCGACCTGCCTGGCCAGCCTGTGCCAAAGTTAGGTGCCCGGACACGTGCTGCGTTAGCGGTACGGTCTCTACTTCTCTTCCAGGTTCGGGCGACGACTCTGCATGACCTGCTGATATCTGTTGGGTACTTGGTTCGGCCATAGAGGCGTCGGCCTCCGCATGGCTTGCCAGTCGCAACTGCGCTTCGTTCTCGGACGGTGGTACGCTTTCAACAGCGGAGGGTTCGGCGTTGGCAGGTTCGTAATCGTCGGAGCCAGATTCTACACCATCGCCTGGAGACTCGCCCGCTTCGCCCATGCTGACATCCTCTGCTTCTCCAATGGGGCTTGGCTCGTGGCCCTGCTGTTGCATACTGAGCGTGCTTTCCTCGTTAACACGCTCAGGGTCGCGATGTGCGAGTGTCGTATAGTTAGCGTCGCGGAGATCGCTCTCAGTGTACTTGTCATCTGTCGTGTGGGGTGCGTTGTCAGCTGTCGCTGCGCCCGCTCGGTCCAAGGCTTGACGCGCGGGGTCCCTGTGGCTATTGCCAGAGTCCTCGCTGGCGGCCAGAGAACCGCTTGTGGTCTCCGCAGCATCCGGCTGGGCCAACTCCTCTGCTGCTTGAGCGGACAAGGGTCTTTCAACTGTAGAACATGTTAGCCGCGTGCACCCAAAGGTCAAAGGCTTGACAGGAGATCGCCACAGCACAGTGGTTCCAAAGAGGCACTCACCCGACGAAAGCCCTGAATGAGAGCCTGACGGGCTTTGGTCCACATCCGAGCCAGAAGTCGCCAGGTCTCGCTTCAATCTCTCTTCCTCCGCCCTGCTCTCCTCGATTTCCCGCTCAATGTTCATGATTTGGGACTGCAGCATTTGCAACCTCCGAAGCTGCTCCTTACGACGAGCTTCGATGAGTGGCAGACGTTCGCTGGCTGCCCTGGAGCGGCTACGCCTGTCATGTCCGGGGTCTTTGTCCATCATCGTGAATCGGCTCGTGCGTTCCTGCAGGGCGGAAACGGGAACATTCTGGTACGGAGTGTCGATGGCTGGCGTGCGGTTGCCAGACGTTGGCAAAGTTGGGGCGACAAAGGCGTGCTCTGTGCTTGCCTCTGCACTGTCGTCACGAGAACTGCCATTTGGCTGAGGAGCAGATGGGGAGGCCTGTCTCGAGCGCTTAGCCTTCTTACGTGCCTCTGCCTCGGCGATCTTGCGCTTCATTGCTTGGATTTTCTTGTTCATGCTTTCCAAATCTTCCCCTCCGCTGCTGTGGCCTGAATTTCTCGGAGGTGTCGCGATGGACGAACTCGGGATGGGGCGTGGCATGCCGTCATTCGAGGCAGACGCAGAAGCTCGGACGCCATGCTTCTGGGAGGAGGCCTCAACAGGATTGACTGGCGATGGGGCATCACCTGAAGAGTCAATGTCCATCTCTTCATCGTCTTCATCGTCACTGACGTGAATCAAAAACGGTCGAGACTCCGTGTTCTGACCAAAAGGGCGCTTTGGGTGTTTCGCATGCTGATCAGCGACTTCTCGGGCCAAGCGGTGCTTTCTGGTGATAGGCTCCGAAACTTGTGGCAGCAGCGGAGTGGATGACAGGAACAGCCCTGGGATTGAAGAAGGCGAGGGTTGGCCTGATCTGTCCACTGGCCCAGCTGCCTTGTTTGAAAACTCAGAAGCACCAGACATGCCCTCTTTCATGTTCAAGCTGGCTTCTCCATCGTCTGAGATGAGCATATTCTCGATGCTCGAATTTGCTGCATCAGCATCGGCGGGCGCCGAAATTTGAGGTTGGCTTTGCGAAAGGGCTTCACGAGCCTTCAGCAACGCTTCCATCTTTTGTTGCAGCAGCTTGGATTTTTCCGCCTGTTTCTTGGTCGCCGAGGACTCTTTGGGATCGGCCGCAGCAGCCTTTGATGTGGCTGTCGGAGCAGAGGCTCCGGGTTTAGCACCTGGTTTTGACCCCTTTGCGGCAAGAAGCCGCGCAATTCGGTCCTTGCGCTCCTCGGATTTGTCCGGAGGCTGCGCAGGTGGTGCAGTTGCGGCTTCTGAAGCCGCCAATGGTGCCTTTGATTGTCTCACGGCAGCGCTTTCGGGCGTGACTGCGGCTTCTGCCACGGTGCTACCGTTTGGCTTCGAAGTTTCAAAGACATTCTCGATCGTAGGAATATCCAGCCCGAGCTCTTTGAAGAGGCCGTCGAGTATCGCGCCATCCACACCCTCCTGGAGGTAAGTTACGTATCGTATGTTCAATGGCCAGAGGCGCAAGATCGCCTCACGAGCCTGCTGTCTTGCCGACGAAACGGACTGCAAAGGTACCGGTGCGGTCAGGCCGGTAACTAAGTGGCGGGATGCAGAAGGCCCATTTGGCGCGTTGATCCGAGGCGTGTTAGTGTTCAGGGCACCGAAGGAATCTTTGTTAGTTCCTGGTCAGCAAAAGGCCCAGATCTTAGCATTGGGAATTTAACAGAAGCTTCTTACCTTGGTGTGCTGAACCCTGCGCTGGTTCGACGTGGTCCATCTCGCGCGGGGACAGGTATGGTGAATACGAGCCTGAGCGTTCTCGACCCAGGCTTGACTGCCCCGGATGCGATGCGTGCCAGCCAGCTCCCACACCAGCTGTTTGGGGATGTGAAGTACGCCCGGTCAGGAAGGCATTTCGACTCCCCTCCATAACATCGCCAGTGTCCATCACTGCACCGTCAAAGGGCCAATTTTGAGCTTCAAAAGTATTCCCGTCATCCTCCGCCCCTCGAGGCTGGTAAAAATCCTCCATTTCATCCTCGCTAATTTCTCCTTCCTCTGAGACGTCGCTCGGTACGCTGCCACTGGCGGCCATCGTACTTGGCTTTTTTAGGTCGCCATTTTTAAGGGCCACATGGTTCAAGGCTTGGCCGTCATGTTGTGGCGGCTGGAGTACAGAGTATCCGCTCTCGGGCTGCGACCTGGCCCAAAGCTGCTGCTGCTGCTGCTCCGTACCACTAGGAGCAAAACCCAAACCCAACCCAGGTATCATATTGCGGTTGTACTCGTACGACTGCTGGGCCGCGTCGTCATGTCGTTGGCCCGACAAATTGGCCCGTTCATTCGCGGACTGAGGAGGCTGTGTACATGCAGGGTACTGTAGATTCGAAAAAGACGGTTGAGTTTGATACCCTTCAGGCGTATTATATCCGAAGCCAGACTGGCTCATCTTGGGAAGGTTAGATGGCGACAAGCCAGTTCAGAGGCAGAGAGGCGCGAGTCCCACGGCGCCTGACCCTTGGTTTTCTGGCAGCCGAGGCGGCGAAAGGACTAGAGAAGTTGCTTGCAATGATAATGAATCAGCGCTATCACGATCCTCGTCATCGACGACAGACGGATTCGACGGCTTTGAGAACATCACTTGCGAATGCATCAAAGCCTTCAGGCTTCTGCTATGTGCCGACGATGGCCAGAGCCTAGCGCGTGGATGGGACCGAGTAGCGCCTTTGGCTTCGACCCGTGGTCGACGTGGGCCGATCAAACAGCCGGTAGATAGGTAGCCGCGATCTCCGTCACCGAAACAGGTTGGATGGAGGAGCGTTGGAGAATGTTGTCGGTGTGGATGCAGCGACAGATTCAGCCAAATTTCGAGCTTCCAAGTCGTGTCGGATCGACTAGTCCAGGGATCGCCTAGTGCCAACAGGTCTCCAACTCTCGTGTCAGTCACGTGGGCGCCTCTGTTTACTTGGGAGGGGGCGGCTCCCCGGCAACGGCGTCGACAGCCGCCGCCTGTTGTCTTCGCGCCTTCACGTCGACGCACTTGCATCCATTGATGTCATTCTTCATGTGTCTCTGAATTTGACGAAGCGCCGGTGCTTTGGTTTTTGGTTGCTACCCTATTTCGGCCGAGGCGCGCACTTCTCGCTGGCGGATGCTATTCCTTATGCTATCGAGCTTTGTTTACACGCGCGCATGACGAGCTCAACACAACAGCACACGCCAGACGCTCAATCCATTGATGGTCACGGCGCGCAATGGCTTTTAACGCCAATGGCTCGGCGCAACGGCGCAACAATCCCTTTTCACGAACCGCTTCGCCCTCGGCGGCCTCGACGGCTGGGAACAGACCTAAATCAGCCCTCTTATCCTCGCCGGCTGCCCATCCGGGCGCAGCAACTCCCCCATCCCATGGGAGGTCTCAGTCAGGCAACTCCTTTGGGCCAACTATATTCGCGTCAGGCAGCACACCACGGCATCACAGAGCCGATTCCAAGAATGGGACACCGACGTCCAACACCTTCGCTCCCTCCTTCATCAAGACGGACGAAATGCGTCGGGCACCGGCCACCGTCAAGGGGATAGAAGGGGAGAACGACTTTTCTGGAAAGCGATATGTGTGGCTTAAGGATCCGCAACAGGCGTTCATTAAAGGTTGGGTTGTCGAAGACCTTGGCGATGGGCGCATTCTGGTTCAGACTGATGATGGAACGGTCAGTGTCCCCCAAAGTTGGCCCGGGGATGATTTCTAACAATGTGGCAGCAACAAGAAATTGATGCCGAGAGCGTCGACAAAGTGAATCCGGCCAAGTTCGACAAGGCAAACGATATGGCCGAGTTGACCCATTTGAATGAGGCTTCCGTCGTCCACAACCTCCACATGCGATACCAAGCAGATCTAATATACACCTACTCAGGCCTCTTCCTTGTCACAGTCAATCCATACTGCCCTCTACCTATATATACCAACGAATACGTCAACATGTATAGGGGACGCAACCGAGAGGATACGAAACCTCACATTTTTGCCATGGCAGACGAGGCTTTCCGAAACTTGGTCGAGGAAGGGCAGAACCAGAGCATCTTGGTGACGGGTGAGTCAGGCGCTGGTAAGACCGAGAATACCAAGAAGGTCATTCAATATCTCGCTGCCGTCGCCCAGTCAGAGACAACTGTGGCAAAGAACAAGTCGCAACACTCGAATCTCTCCCAACAGATCCTGCGCGCCAATCCTATACTGGAAGCCTTTGGCAACGCCCAGACGGTGCGCAACAACAACTCCTCGCGATTCGGAAAGTTTATCCGCATCGAGTTCAATCGAGAAGGCGCCATCTCCGGTGCTTTCATTGATTGGTACCTTCTCGAAAAATCGAGGGTCGTCCGGATTAGCGCTCACGAGCGCAACTATCACGTCTTTTATCAGCTGTTGAAAGGAGCCAACAGTCAGACGAAGAGAGACCTTCTGCTCGAAGGGCTTGGCGTTGAGAGCTTCGCGTACACTCGAAATGGCCACGACAGTATAGTAGGAATATCCGACCAGGACGAATGGGACTCGCTCATGGAAGCCTTTAATGTCATGGGCTTCTCGAATGATGAACAGCTCTCAATCCTCCGCACCGTTGCTGCCGTCCTACATCTCGGAAATATCGAAGTAGTCAAGGAAAGTCGGGCTGCCGATCAAGCAAGCCTGGCCTCGGACGCAAAGACGCAGGTTGCAAAGGTATGCAAGCTCCTCGGTGTCTCCTTGGAGCCTTTCGTTCAAGGCCTGCTTCATCCCAGGGTGAGAGCGGGACGAGAGTGGGTTCAAAAGGTTCAAACTCCCGAACAAGTTCGTCTGGGCCTCGACGCCTTATCCAAGGGCATATACGAACGTGGCTTCGGAGACCTTGTCTCTCGGATCAATCGACAGCTCGATCGAACTGGAATGGGCATGGATGACTCACACTTCATCGGAGTGCTCGACATTGCCGGCTTCGAAATTTTCGAGGAGAACAGCTTCGAGCAACTCTGCATCAATTACACCAACGAGAAGCTGCAACAATTCTTCAACCACCACATGTTTGTTCTTGAACAAGAGGAATACGCTCGAGAACAAATTGAGTGGCAGTTTATCGACTTTGGCCGTGACCTGCAGCCCACCATCGACCTCATTGAGCTGCCCAACCCCATCGGAATATTCTCGTGCCTAGATGAGGACTGCGTCATGCCAAAAGCGACCGACAAGACGTTCACTGAGAAGCTCAACTCGCTATGGGACAAGAAGTCGACCAAATATCGCCCCTCCAGGCTCGGGCACGGATTCATCCTGACGCACTACGCGGCAGAAGTCGAGTACTCGACTCAAGGCTGGCTGGAGAAGAACAAGGATCCGCTAAATGATAACATCACGCGGCTACTTGCCACATCCACCGATAAGCATATTGCCGCACTTTTCGCCGACTGCGCCGACACGGATGAGGACAACAGTGGTGGGAGGAGTCGCGTGAAGAAGGGCCTCTTTCGCACTGTTGCTCAACGACACAAGGAGCAACTCCACAGCCTGATGAGCCAGCTTCATTCTACTCATCCGCACTTCGTGCGATGCATCTTGCCAAATCACAAGAAGCGGCCGAAGCAGTTCAACAATCTCCTGGTCTTGGACCAGCTCCGATGCAATGGCGTCCTGGAGGGCATTCGCATCGCCCGCACCGGTTTCCCGAACAGGCTTCCATTCGCAGAATTCCGACAGAGATACGAAGTGCTCTGCTCGAACATGCCAAAGGGCTACCTCGAGGGCCAGGCGGCCGCGTCCTTGATGCTGGAGAAGTTGGGTTTAGACAAGACTCTCCACCGCGTCGGTCTGACCAAGGTCTTCTTCAGAGCTGGCGTACTCGCCGAGCTGGAAGAGCGGCGAGATGCTTTAATCACGCAAATCATGGCTCGCTTCCAGGCTGTTGCCAGGGGCTTTATTCAAAGACGTCAGGCATACAAGAGGCTGTTCCGGACTGAAGCGACGCAAATCCTCCAGAAAAACTTCCATGTCTACCTTGATCTCGCCGAAAACCCTTGGTGGCAGCTCATTGTCAAGATGAAGCCCCTGCTCGGCGCAACTGGCACAGCCACAGAAGTCAAGAAACGCGATGCCATGATCAAGCAGCTGAATGACAAGATGCGACTTGAGCTAGATAATCGACAGAAGCTGGAAGAAGAGCGCAGAAACTGCCATGCCGACTTGGTACGGGTTCAGCAGACTCTGGAGAGTGAACGTGCCTTGGCATTGGACAAGGAAGAGATTTTCATGAGGTTGCAGATCCGCGAATCCGAATTGGAAGAAAAACTTGCCGGCGCAATCGAAGACCAGGAAAGGCTGGAGGACGAATTGGACGAATTGATGGAGGCGAAGAATCGTGCGGAGCGAGATGTGGAAAAGTTTCGCGGGCAACTTGAACAAGCTGCAATTCTCATTGCCAAGCTCGAAGACGAAAAGAGCGAGCTCGCCGCCAAATCAGTCGAAATCGAGGCCGCGCTGCAAGATATCTCACAAAAACAATCTGAGCGCAGTGAGCAAGAGGCAGCGCTAGAAGACGAGATCAAGATGTTACAAAGTCAGTTGGCCCTGAAGGATAGAAAGGCCCAGGATCTGGAGAAGAAGCTGCTGCAAGTCGATCAAGACCTTGAAGTCAAGCTGCACACAGCTCAGAAGGAATTGGAGGCTACAAAGTTGCGCGAATCTCGCCTCGCTCACGAAAACCGAACTGTTCAGCAACAGCTCTCTCAGCTCTCCAAGACATCGACCGATTACGAAGATCTTGTCCGCAGCAAGGAAAGCGAGCTTGCTTTGCTCCGAAGCGACAAAAGGAAATTTGAAAATGAGCGACGAGCACTTGAAGACAAACAAAAGGTATTGGCGGATGAGAGAGAGAAGATTGCCGCCAAGTTCCGCGACGTCCAAGCCGAGCTTGTTGCAACCAAGTCGAAGCAGTCGCTGTTAGAGCGGGAGGCGCAAGAAGCAAAGACCCTTCTCGAGGCACGACTCTCTGAAGATGCCCAGGCGGATCAAAACAGAGCTCTCCTGAAATCTCAGATCAAAGATCTCAAGGAGGAGCTGTATAATGCCCAGGCGGACCTGAGCAGGGAACGCCAATCTCGCGACGACGTCCTCCTTTTGGGCGAGCACAAGTACGAGTCGCTCAAGGAAGAGTACGACACCCTCAATGAGTCCAAGATCACTATTGAGAAAGAGCTCTACGCCCAACAAGATACCTTGAGGCGAACCATGGAGGCGCGCACCACCGTTGAGAAGGAGCGTGACGAAGCTCGGGACGAGATCCGCCAATTGCGCGCTGCGAAGCTTCACGCCGAGGAAGCCCGCGTCCAAGCTGAAATGGCTGGCGAGCGACAAGCATCTAGAGCAGCGCGAGAGAGGGAAGACAGCCTCTGTAGAGATCTTGAAGCAGCTCAGAAGCGTTTGGAATGGTTCGAGGAAGAGTGCGGGAACCTCAACCACCAGATTGAAGATCTTAACAAGCTGATACTCTCCTCGGGAGAGTTTGGCCTCAAGAACGACCAAGATAAGGAAAGGATGGAGCGAGAGCTCACGACAGTCAAGAGCCGATTGGCCGCCTCTGAAAATGACAATCGGGCACTCCTCAACAAGCTGCAACAAAAAGGCCTCGAGATCGCGCGGTCAACATCGCGAGCCAGCGAAGCCTCCCGAGGCCAAGTCCTGACTCTTCAACGGGAAAAGACGAGGCTAGAAGAGCTAAACACCAAGCTCAACAAGCAACTGGGGGATGCACAGCTTGCCATTGCTTCTTTGGAAAAGAAAGCTGAGAAGCTCCAGCTAAACATTGAGGACCTTAATCATGAGGTGGCCAGGGAGGTACAGTCCAGTAGGAATACGGAGAAAGCCTCGTCAAATTTCACGGCGCAACTCGCCGAAGCCAACCGAACAATCGACTCGGAGCGTCAACTACGCACGCAGGCTCAATCGACGGTTCGAACGTTGCAGGCCTCGCTGGAATCGCGAGACAAAGAGCTTGAGGAGCTGCGCGGGCAGATACTCAGTGCTCTGAGAACGGCAGATCCGGAAGTTCACATTCCTCCCCATTCGAATGATGGCAACCAAAAGGCTCTGCTCAAGAATTTTGACCTTGTTCGGAAGGTCGAGGAACTTCAGCAGAAGGTGCGCGCTCAGACCGCCGCGAGGGCGAACGCGGAGAGCCAGTTGGCTGAGCTGCGGACTTCTCGTAATGAGACACCGAGCCGACCTAAGTTGGAGGAGATGGATCTTAACGAGGCCCCTTTCAACGGATCTCCGACGCAACGAAGAGCTGGCAAAACGAATACCCGCCGATTCTCCAATACCTCGACACCGAACCGCCGCATCCAAGCGTCTGATCTTCAAGAATCCACTCGGTCAGATAGAACCATGGACACTGTCACCGTCAACAGCCGGATGGATCTGAAGACGGAGGTTGAGGAACTCCAAAATCAACTGCAGCTGGCGGAGATACAAAATCGTCACCTTCAAAGCCAACTTGACCGAAGCACACCAGTTCCAGACAACTATGACGAGCAAAGTCCGTCCGTGCGCCGCATGCAGAAGCTCGAAAAGGTGAACAGTCGGCTCCACGACATGCTCGACGACTCGACCAAGAAGGTATCAGCGCTTGAGAAGACCATTCGCACTGGCGAGCTTTCTCTGCGTGATATTCAGACACGGTCTCACGAGGAGATCTTGGATGTCTTCAACAGCCAGGAGGACTCACGCCGGTCTCTTCTTCACAGCCATAAGGACGCAGTAGCAGAGTTGACCGATGTCAAGTCTCACTTCGACAAGATGCGGCACGAGCGGGCCAAACTCGAGGTTTCGCTGCGAGACACAAAGTCTGACCTGCAGGAGATGACGGTGGCGCGCGAGCAAGAGTCTCAGAGTCGGAGCCAGCTCCTCCAGGAGTACACGGACCTTCAAATCCGACTCGACGCCGAATCATCAAAGCTGGTAGACGTCGCCTCGAGCCTTGAAATGTACAAGAGCAGGGCAGACGAGTACTTTGGCAAGCTCGAGCAAGCGGAAATCGCGGTTCTCAAGGCCAACCGAGCGGAGCAATTTGCCAAGTCGCAAGCCAAGGAGGCGGAGGACACGTATGCCGAGGTTATGGCGGAACGCCAGAAGATGGACGCCAATATCGAAGATCTGCAGCGCCAGAACCAACGGCTGGAAGAGAGAGTCGAAGACCTTTCGACCGATCTCGACTCTATCACGCAGGCTAAGAAGAGACTGCAACATGAGCTGGAAGACTACCGAAACCAGAGGGCCATGGACATCGAAGACAAGGAGTCGGGCATGGAGCAGACTCGCAAAAAGTACCAAGCTGAGTTTGCCACGCTTACCAAGGAGCTTGATCTCGCCCGCGAGGAGAAGCTTTACAAACAGGCCGAAATTACTAGGCTTCGGGAGGAGCTCGATGAGCTGCGATCGAAGTGGGATGATGAGGTTCTCAACAGTTCTACTTGGTCGAAGGAGAAGTCTCGTCTGGAGTCGACTCTTGCCGACGTTGCATCTTCTCGCGATGAGGCGGTGAATGCGCACAACGAGGCTCAGGGCAAGGTTGTCTCGCTGCTGTCCCAGGTCCGGACCCTCCGATCTGCCGTGGACGAAGTCACCTCTGAGCGCGACCTTCTGATGCGGGAGAAGCGAGGCGTCGAGGCTCGCCTGGAGGAAGCCAAGGCAGGTCTTGAGGAGCTCGCCAAGGGAGACAGTCCGTCCCTTCGAGATGCAGCCAGTGTAGACAAGGAGGTGCTCGATCTGAAGTCTAGCCTGGCCCATCAGGAAGACATTGCGGCGGCGGCTGTAGAAAAGATGCGACGCGCCGAAGCTCTCGTATCTGAGATTCAAAAGGACATTGCCGCCGAGCGGGACGCTGGAACCGAGCTTCAGAGGCAAAAGGTTTCGCTCGAAAAGAGTTTGAACGAATTGCAGCTCAAGCTTGTAGACCTTGAGACCAAGGGCTACTCGAGCGCCAGTCAGGACATCAAGTTCCTGCACAAGCGCATCCAGGAAGTAAGTACACCCCACCAGATATGGGTGAAACGATTAATGTCTAACGAGCAACAGCTCGAGTCGCAGCTGGAAGACCAAGAGACTGAGCGCAGCAAGTCTCAGCGTTCGGTGCGCAACGTTGACCGCACAGTAAAGGATCTGCAGAGCCAGATTGAGCGCAAGGAGAAGCAGAATACGCAGTTGTCGGAAGACGTCAATCGCATGCGCGACAAGGTCGACAAGCTGCTCAAGACTATCGACGAGCTGCAGGCGTCCGAGTCGGCGAACCAACTATCTGCGCGTCGCGCGGAACGCGAGCTTCGCGAGGAGAAGGAGAAGACGCTACGGCTGGAACGCGAGTTGGATGGGCGGAAAGGTCTGAGAGGGATGGAGAAGGGGTCCGCCAGCTCGGTGGGGAGTCTCCGCAGCCGGATGGGGCCGTGGAAGACGAGCGAAGCAGATGAGGGTTCGGTTGTGGACGTGCCGCAGAGGAAGAGCAGCATTGGCAGGATGCCGAGCCTCACAAAGGGCTTCCTGTGAGTGTCTTGTCGGGAGTAAGCATTGGCATGATGTAATGGTTGGCGTTTGGTGCGTCCAGTTATGGGGGGAATTGGTGTATACACGAGGTCATGGTGTACAGCTGGCCATTTGTATGTTATGGGCGTCGTCTATTGCTTATGCGTATCATTCAATTGGCAAACGAGTTGGTTAATGGACTAAAGGTAGAGTCTTACCAATCCGAGCTTGTGTTGCGAGTTTAATTGAAGACGGTCGAGGCGCGTGCTGGTGAAGCTCGATCAATTGGCTATTGTCAAGGGGCCTCATTGCTACCGCGACCTACGAGGAGCGCAGAAGGGTGGCCTAATCAGTACCACTCAATGAAGATTAGTATTTTAATACCAGGTTTTCTTTCTCTTTTTGCAAACAAAGTTGATCGCCTTGTACGAATGTTGCATCTAGCATTTATAAGGATGAGTGAGGTACGTCTAGGGTAGCAACTGCAGCTGAGGATCCGCCAAACCGACGACTGCAAATGATTCTCTGTACTGCAGCTAGGGCAAGCGAAGAGGCCATAAACGTTGGAGCTACGTCACGTAAAAGCGTGGTTTGCTGATGCTGATGCTGCTGCTGCAATCCCTGGAGCATCTGGAGTTGTTGCCGCTGCTGTTGTTCTTGATTCTGGAGCTGCCGTCGGAGCTCCTCGTGCTGCTGCTGTTGCTGGTCGAGCTGGTGCTGGCGCTTCTCGAGCTGGAGCTGCCGTCGGAGCTCCTCGCACTGCTGTTGCTGCTCGAGCTGGTGCTGGAGCTTCTCGAGCTGGCGCTGGTGCTGCTCGAGCCGCTGCGCGAAGTGCCTGGAGCGTCAAGGGCAGTCTGAGTGGCCCGGGCAAGGACGGCATCTTTGAGGACCTGCTGACGTTTCGCCACATTCTCCGCATCGAGGAGAGCGCCAACTGCGGCCGCATCCTCCACGGCCTGACGACGCTCCGTACGATCTGAAGTGACGCGCAATAGCTACGCAAACAGAAAGGCTCAGCCCATCACACTGTAATTCAGCCCCCAAAAAAAAAAACAAATAACAGATTCTACGTTGGGAAAA